>PKRV01003263.1:358295-519777 GCA_003709505.1 Hyphantria cunea | reverse complement strand
TTTTCTTTCTGACATAAAAAGTATGAACGCTTGCTTCACCAGAAATCTATGGAAAGGAAAAGGTCAAAGTTACTCCAAAATTCGTGAAACATGAGAAAGGAATGGTACTAAAATATTTTATTCTGTCGATGTTCAGGTTATTTATGTAAGTTTTGTGTTTCATAATAGCCTTAAATATGAAAGGGAATGTTTTTGTTAATAAACCTAAATTGTAAAACGGGTACAGAAAGAGATCCTTTATCTGGTTCCGATATCCTGAGGCTATTAGGACGCACAGTTGGGTTATTTATTATTTATTTCAAATGTTCAATATAAACATTAATATCGAAAATACGCATGTTATGCGTTCTATAAAATACTTTAGATTAGCAAAAGTTTTAAATAGACATTTCTTTCAAAAACAATGAAACATTAATTTTTTAGGTTTTGTTTGTGAATTATAATTATGTGCACAACTTCAGAGAAAAGAATCAATTTTTGTTCAAAATAAAATATCACTGAAATTATCTTTAAATTTTAATAGACATCCCTTTTATGAGACAAACGTCAAAACTTTTAACGTCATAAACATTGCTGTTTGATTGAAACCAAAATTAAAAAGAGCTCTGTAAAAACGTTTAAGTTTTTTCAGTTTTCAGTTCTTTAAAAATAAAATAAAGCACATTTAAAAAGTTCAAGATAAATTAAGTCTTCGTCTAAAGCTATTGGTGTTCTAACCTTCTAGTTTTCTAACTTATATAATTTAATAATAAATAATAATAATATATATTTTGGACATTTAACACACAAGGCCATCTAGTCCCAAACTAAGCAGAGCTTGTATTATGGGTACTAGACAACTGATATAAATTCATAAATACTTTTTTTTTGTAAATACGTACACATTATACATAGGAAACACTCAAACTTCGAAACAAATATTTGCAGATCATACAAACATTTGGTCCGACATAGGAATTGAACCCGAGACCTTAAACACAGCAGTCGCTTACGCTACCGTTGCGCCACCGAGGCAATCAAAGTCAAAAAACCGAATCAGTTTATAGTAGTTGTCCTAGATTATATGCTACTAGAATTAACCTAGTTTATAAAAGGCTTAATTTCTCCCGGTCTATTACGTGTATGTGTGGAAGATAACGAGGTAACATAGTGAGAATTATATACCTGTGAATTGTTCTGAGACCATGGCAAATGAAATCTGATAAAATCTTCAGACGTAATCCCCTGCACATAAAGGATTATATATGATTTTACATTAAATTCCCTTTGAGATTTTATAACACTCTTATTTCGCATCGCACATTTTAAGTTAGTGCATTAAACGTTGTATCTAAATTTTATTTAAATCTCTGCATATTTTATGAACTATAACATTTTCGAATTTCCTAGTAGTGACAGATATAAACTTTAGTTCTAAGGAGTTCTATGGCCAGCTGTGGACAATTTGAAGTTGTTAATGTGTGCTATATATATAGTGAAACCTGGTTGAGTGAGACATCCAAGGACCTGCAAATTTGTCTCACTCATAGAGGTATTTCAATTACCTAGTGTCTCAGATATACGGGTATAAATAAAAATATGTCTTATTTAAGAGGGTTCCATTAACAGAGGCCAGAATACAGGTTATTTCAGTTATAGAGGTTTGATTATTAAATAAAATAACATATTATATAAACATTACCAGTGAGTTTTAATCCTAATTGGAAATAAAAAAAATAATGATAAATGTAATAAACAAAATATTAAAGCACGTTTTGTTATAAATAGTTCAAAAATGTAAACAGAATTTATCAATTATAAAAGTCTGTCATTTTATCAGCCATCAGACAAATTTTTATCAAATATGCTTTGGTCACCAATTGACGTCATTTCAAAATACTATGCAAAGTACCTACCGCTTTTACTTCTCCGCGTTTAGAATTTTTTACTACATTAACTTCCAAGCCCATATCGTCGCTTTCTTCTTCATTTTTAAATATACGGACTTCATTTTATATAAACCATTTAAACCATTTATTTTTGCTACAACATAGCATAACATACAATCTAGGACAACAACATGTAACAATTGCATTGTGCAGCAAAGGTAACCAGCTCAGTTTACGCTGTACTGAAGCACAGCACTGGTTTTCAGCTGGCCCCTGACATTTGCGCCAACAGTTACAGAGATAAGGAAACACATACAGAACAAACGCAATACACCAACATAAGATTCAAGTACGTAAATTGGAAACAAAAATAATCAACAAGCACCTACATTAAAAGAAAATAATACAAGTATGACCTACAACACAACAAAAATCAAAAAGAAAGAAAAAAAACAAATTAAGAAATCAGATATTCATATACACACAAAGTTTATGACTATAAAGACGGGCACGATAGACACACAGTTCTGCTACAGTAGTTTTTGTTGAGCAAGGAATTTTGTATGTAAATGATTTTTCAAGGTAATTTGGGACATGCTTTTTTGGAGAGGTGGAGGTAAGTCGTTCCATATCTTTGCAGCAGAATGATGTTATCTCAGTTACAGAGGTTAATGTATAAACAATTCACTCGCTGTCTCTATTGTAGAGGTAACTATGACGATAAAATCGAAAGAACGAATCCCAGTTATAGAGGCTTACTAAGTACCACGAGGTAATTCAGCGCCAAAGTGTAGGAATCTCAGCATGGGTTCCAGTTATGGAAGTTTCTCACTCATCCAGGTCCCATTTAACCAACTTCTACTGTATATACATATAATAATGTATAAAAAATTATTAAGCAGTTTATTTATCGTGGGGGATTTCAATCCAAAAATTTTCCTACGCCTAATATTTGGAAAACTCAATCAAAGAAATGTATATGTTATTTCTTTGGTATTATACTTTTAAAATATCGTTTATTAAGATCCTGTCATACCAGCCATATTTTTTTAACAATATATTTTCTGAGTAATTAGACAATAATTTCCGAGGCAATGATGAACCTGTATTTTAATATTTTACATGAATTGGAACGGTAATGTGACTGAAT
Source organism: Hyphantria cunea (assembly GCA_003709505.1). Classification (NCBI taxonomy): domain Eukaryota; kingdom Metazoa; phylum Arthropoda; class Insecta; order Lepidoptera; family Erebidae; genus Hyphantria; species Hyphantria cunea. The sequence continues at coordinate 516,759 of PKRV01003263.1, read as the reverse complement.
TACGGCCAAATTAAAAGTAATACGCAAATTTATTTCTATCGCAATTCAATATGACGACATAACCTGCCCTCAGCTCTTACGAAAGCGTAATCAATTTACTTGTATTATGGAGGCTAATAATTCCATTATAGGACAATATAAAAGCCAACGTGCGTCTATTGGAATCAAAAGGAATTTTAACCTACTTATTGTGTCCCATCAATAATAGTCGGCCTATTGCCTTTCGTAGAAGTACATGATAGTTATATAGGTTTAACTATAGGTGGTTATAAAATTTGAACTTATTTATATAATTTTAAGTGATAATTAATTATTATTGAGATAATTGGGTATCGACTGGTATTCAATGTTATTATACTCAAACGAACCACAATTTATAGCTTAAGAACATAAATATACTTAGGTATATATACTTTTTGTTTATATTTTAAAATATTCATAGAACAAACGAATTCAGGATGTGTATCGATAATAACGTAATAAAACAGAATTATTTTGTCTAAATACTATAGTAAAATAGATTTTCTATTAACTGTTGGTTATGTCGTCATACTGTAAAAAGAAGTAGCGTAACTCTTAAAACACGTATTTTTTCGTCGTAGGAGAGCCATGTTTTGGTGTGTTGGTACATATGAGTCACCTCGACAAGAGTTTAAGTACAACTTAATAGAGCTTCTCACCGAGTGACTAAGGTTAGTGGCTGACTTGGGAAGTCAAGTCAAAGCCTATGGAGAAGAGGGTTATCTTATCTCTAAATCTTAGCAACGTAAAGACAAGAACAAACGTGTCTCTTGAGGTTCAGGCTTTTATGGGTGCGGGCAAGCCGTTGTTGCGGCGGTAAGACCCGTTATGGAGGATTGGCTCAAGATGTATTACGGGACCCTCTCATACCAGATGTCACAGGTGATCACTGTAATTCACCTAAGTCTGATCTGCAAGGAGCCAACGCCCGAGTGCCGTCACTGCGATAGCCACACCACACAGAACTCCACACGCTGGCAGAATGTCCAACGTGGGCGAGCCGAGGTACGATATCGGATATATGGAGGCCGTCGGGGTATCATGATTGCGACCATGCTGCGGAGCGAGAGCGCGTGGAACTCCACCGTCCCTTTTGAGGGTGCACCTGGTTCCCCGACTTCTAGTGCCCGACACGCTGTGCGGTTTTTAGCCACCAGTCGATGGTATCCGTGGGGATTTCCGCACAAAAAAGGTGTCTATGGGCGATTAGCAGTCATTTAACATCGGATGGCTGGTTTATTTATTTGCCCTCTATTCCAAAAAATAGAAATCTATTTTGAACCAACACACTAAATGTACAGTACTCCCTCGCATGTTATAGAAGAAAAAATCCCCTCATCAACAATAAAACGCTGTAAGCTTGACAGCCCCTTGACAAATATGTCGTCTAAGATCCTCCTATCTTGTCTCTCCTCAGTGGACTGCGTAGTTCAATTAATCTCACCGTATTGAGCCTATGTTGGGACCGTGTTAAGTGTACCTTATAAAGGTTTATATGCTCGTAGATAGGGGACATCAGCCTATTGTGGATAATGTACCCTGTCTCTGTGTAGTGTAGTAAAGAGATAGGGCGGTCAGACGTACTCAAGTACTTATATGTACATGGGGACGCTTTTCTTCATATTCAACCTATATAGGATTCGACAAGTGGAGTTTACATCGTATATTCCAAAAATAGAGAGGATAAAACGTGTAGATGTAATGTTTTTCTTATAGTCATTTGACCTATACCCAGATACCTAAATTTATACTTCAACGGCTAAACCTTTATTTAGATTGGTCATCTAATCCTGGTAATATTACATTCATTAGCCGTTGTTGTTGGGTTGTGTTGCGGTTTCTCGCTAGTACTTTGGTAACGGTTAAGGGCTAAAGTGATTTAGGGTATGAATTACGTTTAAAAGAGCAAGTTTGTTTAAAGTAAACTTTATGTGTAGGGTTGGTACTCTTTACAAATGCTTCAATTTTTTTTTTTTCATCAGTCTCTTTGAACTCAAGTCAATTGATGGTTTTTTTATATGGGGTTAAGAATAGGGTCCAAACGAGTAGACCGATCGCCTGATGGCGATTACCGCCGCCCATGGACACCCACAACACCTGGGTCGTCACAACGTTACCCACCTTTGTATGTGCTTCTGGTATCCTCACTAACTCGGTTCACACCGTTTTTCTGTGAGCCGGCCCATTTGTGCCGAAGCTGGCTCTTCCACGGTGTGACTAGAAATAGATTTATTCCACCAGAAACATAAATAAATATGGTTTTTACAAGTTTTAGTTTACTAAGCTGCTATTTTATAACCCTGGAGTTAACCTGCACATATTAGCAAGAGTAAAAGTGTCAGTCATAATAATGCTGTCAAACTTATCGTCACGTATAAAATTTGGCAATAAATGTATTTATGCGGAAAAGATCTAGGTAAAATGTGACTATGGTGAAAAAAGCTCGTAAAACGCTAAGTTATGCGATATTTGCACCGCGTTCATACGTGTTTATGTCTAGTACTAAAACAGCCACATTTCTACATGAATATGAATGAGCAAAAGCATCAACCCGCTGTTATATCCAAATAGAAACTAAATCTTCATTTGGAGATCGTTTTTTTGTTTTTTCGAAAGACGGTCCCCATTTCATGTCATCCACATTTTTTATAATTTTTATCATTAATTCCATCACGACGAAGACTTGAAGACTCGAAGACTTAGAATTGAAGACTCTAAATACTTGACATTGGCAGAAATAGCTGATCCGGCTGATTGCCATATCATCAAAAGAAGAATAAATCTTCATTATTGTCTTCATTGTTTTCTTTTATTTCTATATCATGGCATACTTTTCCTTTTAAAAAAAGCCTATTTTAAGAATATTCCTGCGTCGTGGAAGACTTTAGGAATATACATAAAACGTACAGAAAAATATCTAGATTCCGTACAACAAGTCACGGATGGCCCAAAGTCTTGTCCCATGTGAAGTTTGAACCCATGACAGCACAGTATTCAAATCTAAATCCCTTTTTGATACTGTTGACTGTAATTCGAAGTTAAAATAGGCCAATTTATTTTCACTACTTTCTAATTCCGTATCCTGTTTCATTGCATACCTAAACTAATGATTGATTTCTGTAACAAATGTACCATCTCCCCTTATTTGTAAATTTGTTATTTAGAATTTTATTAACACCGACCGGTATACACTACTTCATAAGGTACGGAACATTGATACTAATAACCTAAGTAGATAAAGTTTATAATCATCATAACCAAGTCAACATAAATAAGAATAATGTAAGTTATTTACGTAAATTCTCTTCAGTATTATATTAGGTTTATATTGAAAATAATGTTTATCTTTATTAATGTTCCCAGAAAGCGGCGAGACGAACAATACGTGTAAACGTAATACGGAATTCATCCTACCTAATTTTAGCGATCTTTTAGCTGGATAATACTACATAGGTTCTACGCACTTTATGATCACAAATTAAGGCTGTTAAGGTCAAACCGTCGTGTAGAGAAACCATAGAAATACGTAGGCATGCTAATCAATTTGCTGCTGGAACACATTAAACGGTAGAGTGAACAGCGAATACTTAGACAGTTTCATGCCTAGCTAACTAGGCTAAATATACATGGAGCTGAATTAAGTTGTATATTAATTTTATTAAAAAGTATTAGAACCCTCCGTGTTACTAGTATTTACGTTATATACTGAAAATAAAATACGCGAAGAATGCTTTTTGCACCATATGAACTATGAACGAAATACTATCTGATGATAATAAAATCTTGTTGTTGTTTTAATCCGAAGTAAGTACTGCTGAATCCCTGCAATTTTATGCGAATGCTGATGTTTTACCTTTTTCTCTTAATATAGACATCAATATATGGAACGCTTGGTTGCAAGCGAGTTAAATGTATGATAATAACATAAAAACAAATATGGCATATATAATATGCCAAATATGTATTTATATCAGTTGTCGTATATATAAGTGTATAGTGCATACTTATATCAGTTGTATGGTGTATTTATATTACAAAGTCAGTGAATAGGCCTTTACGGTAAATAAATGAGAGAGGGGACTGTATTTAAACATAAATATATATATATTTACAACAAATATATATATAGGTGCGCCAGTATATCCCTGGTTGAAGGGATATCTTTTAATATGGACTAGAAAAGGGCGGCTGCAGTTAAAAGCTTGACGAATGGTACCTCTCTTCGTCTTGAGTTCTGCCACTTTCGTTACCCCGTCCTGACGTAGACCTTAGAGAGAAGATTATTAGAGGCATAAAGTATGGGTATCCCCTATAAAGTATGGTATAAAGTATGGGTATAAAGTATGGGTCTTTTTGATTCATAACTTGGACCAGGCAGTATTTTAGTCGTAGTGGAAGAGTAAGCCAATCAGAGAGGCAATCCTTCGAAATCTGAAATTAGCTAAAACTATAATAAAATAATATCAGTAATAAATGATAATTAACGTTTAGCAATATTCCCATTTAAAAAATAAATGTCACAGAAAGAGCGCCACTTGAAAACATTCAATTGATTATTAAAAAATACTAGCGTATGTAGTCACTCCTTACATCATTATGTCACTTCCACGTAACATCGTAACAACAACACTCTTCAAAATTACTAAGAAACTCTAAAGTATTTCTCATTTTCTTCTGTATTCAAGTGGCAATTCCAAATTTAGACAGCCTTCGAATAAGAGGAGAAGAAATTATCGGATTTGGTATTGAGGTCACGAAATCTTCTGCTCGATCTTGCAGGAAATTTCAGAAGCCTTTATACACGTAAAATCATTAACCTGCACTGTTTTCACGCCGCGATATTCAACGAAACCTTTTATTGCAAAAAGTACTAGTGTCAAGTTTTTTTCGCTTTAAATACTGCTATTGTTCAATTGTGAAGTGCGACAGTTCTCCCAACAAAGCCTTTACTTCGGGCATCTGACACACAAAGCCATCTAGCCAAGCTAAGCAGAGCTTGTATTATAGGTACTAGATAACTGATATAATTACACCTATACTTTTTTTGTAAATACACACATATTGTACATAAAAAACACCAAAACTCCGAAACAAATATTCGCAGATCATACAAAAATTCAGTGCGATCTGGGAATCGCACCTAAGATCTCAAGCACAACAGTCGCATACACTACCACTGCGCTACCGAGTCAGTCTTCATAATGGCAAACAATATTCCAGGGTTATACACTCTTGTTATTTGATACATAGATTAGAAATCTGAAACTTAATTGACATAGCTCAGGTTTGTTGTTAATATATATGTAAATCATACTATAACTATACAAACAAGTCAATTATTGCCGTACCTATATAAAACGGCAACTGCTATACAATCTGCTTGAAATATAAGCTACGTGGCTACTGTTTGTACAGACTAGATTAAACAATTGATCTAAATAAAATATTTTATTAAAACTCAGCTCTTTTACTACACGATTTTTGTTTACAATCAATATTTTTACCGATAACTAAAGCACATACCACTCAAATAACGTCATCGTCATCATCGTCGTCATTCATTTTAGAGCTTCGCTCTTGTCGATGCATCCTTATCTAGCTCTCCCGACCAAGAGCAGTTTCCTTGACCTCCTTATATGTCGTAACCACTACTTTTACTTTAATCTGGTCTATATAATTGTATCTCGATCTTCCTCTTCTCTTCTTTCCTCCTATTTTGTCTTCTATGATATTATCATCTTCTATGATATCATCTTGCCTCTTCTAATTTCTATAGTAGATATCAGCAGTCGTTTCTCTTTCGCTCTTTCTAGAACTTCTTCGTCGGTATTTTTTCTGTCATTCAGTCTGTTCATTTCTTCTTTTAGTTCTTTAAGCTTCGCATCTATAAGCATTGTTTTAACATCCCATGTGCAAAGATTTCACATGATGATGACCGAAGCAGCCTTACTTCTGCCCCTGCCGGACTGTACAGACAAATAACGTAAAGACTTTAAAAGGGAGATTAGCAATTTGAGAAGCTGGACTTAGGCCGCGTATACGAACTCAGGGTTAGGTTACCACAGTAACCTGCATACGCTAATGTTACAGATAAACAAGAAACAAATTATTTTAAAAAAACCGACGACGTATAATTTTTCTGTTTTGTTTTTTTTTACTTTTGATGTACCTAGTGTCACTCTAGCACTAAAACGAATCTATTGACACCACTCAGATAAAAACAAGACAAGCCGTTTAGGCTCTAGAATGCATCAAAGAAATATCCATACATTCATACATACACTCGAAAAACATAACTTTCCTTCTTTCGCAGCCAGGTAATTACACCCACACACAGGCACAATTTTTTTATTATTAACTGTCTTCACACTGACGAAAAAGGATTGAACAAAATATTTCTTGCTATAAAAAGTGTTTTTTGTAATAAGATAGTAAATATGTCTGTAAAAAATATATTTTCATTATGTTGTTACGTTGAGCTTCTGAATAAATACTAGCTTACCCTACTTACTCTTAAACGCCTACTTTTGTTAATAATTTATTCATTACTCGTAAAGACTCTTGGAAAATATTTTCATACATAAAAAAGTTTCTCGTTCATAAGAAAAACCATTCTGAATATTTGATAAAATACCTTATATGTAAACAAAGTATTTGATTTGAATTCTTAAATAACTGAAATGAATACAAAGTATAGGCGTCTGGTACTCGATCACTTTATAACAAGTTTGATGAAATTGAAAACAGAAATTCAGAAAAATACAGAACTTTTATATTTGTAACTAGATTTTGCTTGCAGCTCTGTCCGTGTATATGTCAATAAAGCGGTGATGTTTTATACTACTATAACTTTTTTATTTGTCAGCCAGATGATATAAAGCAAATACAACATGTTAATTAATTTTTACCAGAATACTATAACTACATCGAAATCAGTTAATCTATTTCTGAGATAAGTTCTCACAATCACATGGATAAACAGACAAAAATTCTAAACATAGTTGCAGTTTTCAATATCTTTAATGTACATACATCGACCTATTACAATTTTAATTTTATTATATGTTAGACATAGACAGGACTTTTTTGTTGGGGCACACCGGGGGTTCTCAGTGCCCCCATAGCGAAATTAAAAAAAATATCCGTAGTTAATCTATCTTCAAAGGTATCAACAAAAGAAGATTCAAAACAGCCTTCAAGCGCAAGTGCTTAAAAGATCATGACCAGGTTGCGGTTTAGAATCTCGCTGAAATAAACGAATATTATGCGAGATATGATTGACTGTATTTTAAAGATTAAGACTTAGGTTGCAAATTTTGTCGGCAAATATTGATAAAAAAACGGGCGTTCAAGCTTCTAAAGAGTGGCTTAGTTGTGAGATTGTTTGTAGGTAATCGAGTCATGTATTCCATCCCATTTCAATATGAACGGGCTGGTTCGACTGGGGTTATACTACCCTCCCACAAAAGACCAGCTTAAAATGACAGTATTACTGTAGCGTATCATTGGTGAGTGCAAGACCGGGGGTCCAATGACAGTTATCGTGATAATTATGTAAGCGGTGAAAATTCTAGTAAAATCATAGTAAGGTTGGCTTGTATAAAAAGATAATTCAAGAACTGTTTAGAGTCATGAATTAGAGTTGGCTCCTAAATTAATGTGCTTATCTTGCTTGTTTAGATACTCTTCCAGAGGCATAGAGAAAGGCAAACGTACAAACTGTTTTAAAAAGGTGTCCGTTCAGATTCGACCAGTTAGTGATCCATGAAAGGCTATTGATAGACATGGGAAGTTTTTTCCATCAACATCAACATGGCCTAATGGCCTTCATAAGGGAGCACCGTTCGCTTCTCTCTAAACTTCCCACATTCAGCCTACCCCTTATACTCTGCAATTGAACTGTCTCCTTGCTGCACCCTCTCCACATTAGCACGGTCTTTTGCAATGAGGTGGCCTCTGATTTTCGAAGGTAGATTTTCTCCTCGGGGCTCCATCCTATCGCACACCTATACATTACGTTTCGTACGTTGACTGTGAGATTCCATTTGAATGAATGAATTTCTCTCGATTGTTCCCCTAAAACCTTTATGGAAACTTTCAAAAATTAGCGTGCCCCCAAAAAAAGTAACAAGAAAAGCCCTGGATATATAAGTAAAACTGAAATATACCTAGAGTGACATAGGTATGTCAAATTCAAACAATTATTAATTATAGATTGTATCTGACATCAGTTAAATTATTACCAGGTGATTTTTCACTGTTGCTATTTCATTCTCACTAAAACACTATTCAGTAAAATTAAATTGAAGGCTTGTTATTTAATGTTATAGAACTATTTTATATTTTACAGTACACACTGTTGTGTGGCGAAAATGGTTAAAAATTAACAAAAACAGTGTATCAGAAAATGATCCTAGTTAAAAATTCTAAAAAAATCCAGAGACAGCATATTAGGTCTATCTTTTAAGGTTGGCTCACTATACCCTTTTGCGTGAACAGCGTGTACTAATCACGCTTTTCACTTGCATAGCATCACCCTAAATGCAACAGAACACGCAGACTAGGTTGCGTGTGTCAGTTACTTAAGAATACATACCATCTATAGATGTTTTATATATTGGTAAGAGGTAGAATGTAAGGTAACTACATCGATGATGTGAAAACATTTTTAAGTACTGATAATGGCAACAAGAGCTTACCAAAGGACAAGCTGCATACCTAAATATTTATTACATACCAGCCTCACCTTGACTCACTTCGATCGATAGCACTAAATAGAGCAAATCTTTGAAAAAATTTGCACAACCTGTCAAAATTTGAAAACAATCCACACACAGCCACAGAACTTTTTGAATTTTCGAAATATACACAAACTAATTGAATATTAATGAAACTATAAGAATATTATAAAAAGGTAGAGTTTGTGAGTTTGTAGTGGGTAATCTCTGAATCTAGTGAACCGATTTTGAAGATTCTTTCACCAATAACCTGAAAAATGATCGCGCTCGGGCAAAAACTACATACAAAAACAATTTAAACGTTAACTTAAACTATATTGCATTATGGACACTTATAAAGCGAACTTATTTCACAGCGCACATTCAATTTAAAGGAATCGTGTAATACAATCTGTGTTTAATCAATGTGCAAATGTAGACCGGTCACGCCATGGAACTCACTACCCCCTCAGGTAATGTTTGCTTTCTTAAAGATAAGTATTTACTATCTTCTAATGGTTGTAATTACATTTAGAAGGAAAATACGAGATCCCATTTTATGGGAAGCTTTATGAATGGAATATGCTGGGAAGCAAGCAATCTCGGGAAACTGGTATCGTATGATTTAAATTAATTGGGTCAGAATTGTAAGATTCTTGAATAAAGGCTATTTTAATTTATTTTTTTCAATTAAATCGCTATGAAAAGTCAATACCTTTGTTCATCCTACATTTCTTTAATGTTTTTTAACTATTAATAGCCGAAAATTTGAAAAAAAGAAAAAAAATTAAGTGTGTTTAAGGGTTTTGTACTGACCTGTAGGTATATTAGTAAACGTTAGGTATTTTTATTAGCAAATGAAATCCACAACATTATGCGATAATGAGTAAAGGAGTAGTAAGTTTAAAATGATTCAAAATATTTTGATTATAAAATGTAACTAAAAATGTATGATTTTCACAAGTTTTCTTTTATCTTTGCTCTAAGTATCCTGTAGGTTTTGATTCCCTTGCGAATGTCGAGATTACGCAGCATAAACGGCTGTATCTTTTGATTGCGTTGGCTTAGAAGTTTAATTTTTTTGCAGTTCTAAGGAACTATATAGACTTCAGTATTTAGAATGAATTCAGCTTGATACCTCCAATACCTTCTTCTTGAGAAAAAAGGGTCTTGACAGACAGACGGATGACAAAGTGATCCTATAAGGGATCCGTTTTGAGGTACGGAACCCTAAAAACCATAAACCGATTACGTAAGAATTTTATATAAAATTATAATAGCTAATGTCACCACAATCATTACTACAAATCTATTGATACCTCGTTAATTAAAATCTGTTCAGTAATTAATATATCTCTGTAGAATATACTACTAGTTTTTGGCTTCTATATAGTCGGATAAAAACGTTGAATCTCGAAACTCTGATATCGATTCTATTATGAAGTTAAAGACTATTTTCAGTAACAAATACAATTATAGATGAATATCTCTTCAATTGAAAGAAAATATATGACCTATGTATGTAAGTGTATCTATAAAAATTAAATGAATCGCCAAATGTTTTCCTAAACGCATAGCTCCCGAGCTGCCTGACCCATTCAGTTCATTTGTTTTTTAATTTCTTTAGGGCACAAAGAAACGTAGAAATTGCTCAAACAATAGTAAAATAACAATTAATTATTATTTTTAATATTGGACTGCGACACACCAATAACTTTTAACACAAGGAAGTATTCCGAGGCAGCGAATTGTTAATGAAGCACGAAACATTTAATCAAAAAGACAACTGAAATTGAAAAACCGTTCATATATATTTCCTTGAATTTATTACTTTTATCTGTTAATGTATAAGTAACATCATAACGTTGAAAATATGGGAAGAAAAAGAAGTAATGTCGAAAATATTAGATTAAATAGCTACTTTGGAGAAATATCATAATTAAGTACCTTTCGAAAAATCATTTATCAAACATTTAATTACATGAAGACTTCAAAAGAACATTTTGAGTGCTCTTTAATGAGAATTTTATTAAGAGCCATATGATAACACGGAAACAGTCAAAGAATATATTTCCGGATCTTTTGATTTCATTTATTTATAATAATCTTCGAATATACCATATAGAAGTTTACAGAAAAATGTTATACAGAATAATTTATGGTCATAATCATTCTTATCACATCAACGGCTTTTATTGTCCACTGCTGGTCATAGGCCTTTCCTTATAAGAGAGGCTTTGGCCTACAATACCACGCGGGACAGATGTGTTATTGTTGTATAAAGCTTTCCTTCCATAATTCATATAGTTATAGAAAATATAATGGTTCAATTCAAGTTATACAAAACAAATGGTTGTATGTGGTGACGGATTAAGTGGGACTCGTGGGGTCAACTAAGGAAGTAAACTATTATAAAAATTACTACAGATCCTATATCAGCACGTCTGTCCAGTATAGTAGTCTCAAATTCTTCCTGAAGAGATATCCAGCAGATGACTGTTAAAAAGCCGTTGATGGTGTGATACAAAACAAAAGAAAAAGAAATACAGACGGCATTTCGTAGGATAGGAGCTTAACCAGATGAGTGACTACAAAGCTGGCAAACCGCTGACATCTATAAACATTTAAATGGAAAAATAGAAGCGTAATATGCGGTACATTTTATTAATTCAGGTTTACAAAGAGGTGTATAGGTACTCTTTAACAATCTTACTAATATTATAAACGCGAAAGTTTGTATGGATGGATGTTTGTTACTCTTTCACGTAAAAACTACTCAACGGATTTGGATGAAACTTTACAGTAATAAAGCTTATACATCATAATAACATATACGCTACTATTTGCTGCGATAACCGACATATGCGCAGGCGGAGCCGCAGGCATATACTAGTTAAATATAATCTTGGTAATTTACCAACTAGTTTGTACTGCCTCGGTGGCAATGTGGTAGCATGTGTTGGTTATATGTTGGTTGGGTTGGATTCCCGGGTCAGACCAAAATGTTTGAATGATCTGCAAATATTTGTTTCGGAGTTTGGGTGATTTCTATATATAAAATGTATGTATTTACAAAAGAATATATATAGAATATTTAGACTAGTTGGCGTTGTGGGTATGTATTAGTTGCCCAAAATATGTATTTACCTATTTATAGTTTCTTCTGACCATTGCCTCGTTGGTCTAGCGGCTAGCGTACGTATGGAATATGGCGGTGTTTCCCACCTGTCCCTCGGAGCACGTTAAGATAATTGTTATTGGTAAATCAGGGCCCTCAAATATACAGATAACTAACTAGTTCACCCTTAGAGTTGCGGAGGTCTAATGCCAGCTTCCTGAAAAAACTGACATTCAGCCAAAACTGGTTAAACTAGTAATCGACCCCTATTAACCTTGAGAATAATAAAGGGTAGGTAGATGATCGTTTCTTCTGACCAAATGAAATATATATTTGAATAATTTATATAATTTGATGAAATATATAACATATTTGAAATGTTTAGTTTCTAAAAGCTAAGACATTAATGCCTAAATAATGCAGAGCTACATATTTGTTGTTCGCAGCTACGGAGATAAATAGATGATGGAGACAAGAGCTGATGATGACGAGGCACCTACGGACCCGGCGGCGAGGAAGCACACGCACCATGACTATACTGAACAAGACTTCGAAGGTAAGGTTTTATATTATACTGGCTTTTACCCGCAACTCTGTATGTTATTTATAATGAATAGAATATATAGATAGAATAGAAGCAGCCCATCTTCTTTCTCAAATTTCGTTTATATCGATTTAGCTTTTTAGTAGCGAAAGCATGACTTACATACTGGGTTATTTTCGTATCTATATTATTTGTAAGGATTACAATTGATCGTCTTCTACAATTGATTTCTCCAACCAAGGTTGCCTGGAAGAGATTGCATTTTAGTGATAGATAAGGCCTTTTTTATACATGGTCAGTTAGTTGATATGTTTCTATGGAAACTGTATTAACAGGTGTACAAGTTTATTTTATTGTATTATACAATAATTTTATTACTTATTTATTTATTACACAGAGAAAAAACAAACCGAGTTACAATTTTTTCCCCAGAAACCTGGTTGATGGTTTGACTGGGGGTAACTTTATGAAATATATACAACACTAATCTTATTACAATGATTAATAGTATATGCTTGTTACACACCGTTAATTAATTATAGTCAGAAACACAATTATTTTACTGGTAGCAACACAATGCGTGATCATAAAGCTATAAACCATCCATATTAAACACCCTTGGACTAGAAGCAATAATGAAGCTAACTAATCAAAACAGATGAGCGTGATATGACATTATACCATTTAAGCTATAGGTAAATAAATATTTGATATCAAATAGCAATATTTTCTTTTAAATATGTTCAGATAAATATGTTCAGACATAAATATGTTCAGATAAATATGTTCAGACATTTTAACACACAACGCCATTTAGTCCCAAACTAAGCGGAGCTTGTACTATGGGTACTAGATAACTGATATTAATACATATATATTTCTTTTTTTGTAAATACATACATATTATACATAGAAAACACCCAAACTCCGAAACAGATATTTGCAGATCATACAAACATTTGGTCCGACTCAGGAATCGAACCCGAGACCTCTTGCACAGCAGTCGCATTCGCTACCACTGCGCCACAGAAGCAGTCAAAGTCTTTTAATGATGTGGTTATTCTTCATGGATGTTCTTTATTCATGAAGCGTCTTCTAAATATCTTAAGCTGCCATAACTCTTCCGATAGAGAACAACCTGTCTGACGCAAGATGGATTCCGACACCCTATGCAACCGTTACCCGTGTCGGTTACAGTTTTAATCCAAGTCTCTTGAACCTGTATCTATTCAGCTGAAGACTGAATCAACATTTGATTGGCAACTGTTGATACCGTCTCCATGGTATATAACAAATATTTGCAAGTAAACAAAATATATAAAACCAGCTGACCCGGTGTATAGCCGTCATTTTATTTCGTAATTATCTTCGAAATTTTTGGATTCTGGTTTTTATTATTCATGACTCAGCTTCCCACGGGTAAAACAGCCGTGGACTAATATATTTTACACTTCCGGTTTTCTAATAATCTTCTTCAATACAAACCTGACAATTACAAATATATAAAAATAAGAATATGCAGTCGATCGGAAACTATACCTATACATACCTGTATTTTTATTTACCATGTGAGAGAGTCACGCTTCAGCATGAATGGGCCGGCTAAACCGGAGTGATACCAGGGCCTCACAGAAAAACCGGTGTGAAACAACGCTGTGTTTCACCGAGTGAGTGAGGATACCGAAGGCGCATATCCCAACTACTCCCCATCCCCCTTCGCAACCCCCAAAGGCCGGCAAGGCACTTGTGACGCCTCTAGTGTTGCGGTTGTCCATGGGCGGCTGTAATCGCTTACCATCAGGCTATACGCCTGCTCGTTATATTCCATAAAAAATGAAAAGAAATATAGATTAATATTAAACGTACGTTAGGTTCAGTGAAAACAATAAACACTTGCGATGTATCATATAATGGGAACATAAAAGAGTATAAGTATGCTATAATAAAGAAATTTATGGTTCAATCGGGGGCGCTAGTAACGATTTACGATTTCACATCATTTCAGTATACAGAGATAGATTGAAAAATAAAGAATATTAAACTTATCTATAATAAATAATAATAATATGTATATAAATGTATTTCGGACATCTTGCTTACAACGCCATTTAGTCACAAGCTAAGCAGAGCAATATAATTTGAACTTTTTTTAAATATATACATATTAAACATAGAAAACACCCAAACTCCAAAACAAATATTTGCAGATCATACAAACATTTGGGATCACCCGGGAATCTAACCCGAGACCTCAGCCACAGTAGTCACCTACGCCAACACTGCGCCACAGAGGCAGTCAGTATCTATACTTATATTCAATGTCTTATATTCTAATACAATTGGTTTAACTATACTTCAGGTTCACTAAATTTTAAAATCTTGAGCACCTTCTTTCTCCATTTATTTAGTATAATACACTATAAAATAACTGAAAGCAAAAATAATTTTAATATACTTCTTCATACAAAAATTTTAGTTTAGTAAGTGACAGCATTGAATTTGAAAGATGGAAGATACCCAAATATATCATAATAAATGTTTTATATGGTATATTTGATGTATCTTTATATATATGTATATAAAAAGAATAGAAAATTAGAAAATTATACTAGCCTTTAAATTTCATGTTACTTGTTCTATTTTTGTATTACAGCAAAATATGTTAGTTTGTTTCAGCGAGGGCTTTTGTTATTTTCTTGTAAAAATCTATACGATCACCTTTCTAGGTGACACTTCTGAACAACTAGGGTAATAGAGAGTAAAATTTAACAATTCAACTTTTGAAAGTAACCAATTAAAACCTACAGTATACATCATCTACCTAGCCTTTATTATTCCTAAGATTTGGGGTCGGCTATTAGATCAACCGGTGTTACCTGAGTATCATTTTTTATATGACGCGACTGGTATCAAACCTCCGCAACTCAGAGGGTGAACTGAATTCGAAGGTTGAATTAGTTTGCAGTATATTTGAGGGCACTAACTCCCTTGTCAAGATTGCCATAGATGTTCACGTTAAGCGGGACCTACGGCTTAACGTGCTTTTTGAGGCACGGGCGGGAAACACCGCCATCTTCCATACTTCGGGTTGCTATTAAACATTTCTTGTAAGAAAAACCCAACCGCAATTCGAAAACTTATAGTATAAACGACAATTTATAACAAATAAAACATATGGGTTCTTTATAAATAGATAACATACTTACCCTATACTTTCTCCGAATCATGTTTTTTTCCATCCCTTGATTGCCTGTAAGATATCTCCGAGCGATAAGGCCGCCACTTGCACATATAAATACCTAGTTCCTATAAAAAAAGTAATTAAGTTCATTATTTAAAAAAAATATAATTTATGAGAGAAAAAAAACATTATGTAAATAAATCTGTTCTATAACTTATTAAAGTAAGTTTGGACTTATCCCACAGTCATTTAACAGGAAATATACAAGGAAAATAGGAAGGAGATTTATTATCCCCTGTTATATTTATGATGAAAAGTAAGTCAGTGTCAGTTTTAAGGGGGAGAAATCCCATGGTGTCTATATATAGTCTCGCTACCAACTGTTTCCTCTCTCTGTTTCCTTATGAAGCAGAAATTAACATCTATGTTATATAGCATTGCTATCGATTAACTCACAATAAGATATTTCTAGAAGGGGACTTGACATCATTTCAATTATCATAGAAATAAAACTAATTTAAAAAGTATTTATTGGTACGTAAAATAATTATACGATATTAAACATTTCAAAAAGGTAGAATTAGGTCTTATTATCTGGTGTGGCCGCGGATGGTTGGGACGGGTTTTCCCCTCCATCCGCTTCACGGGCCAACCGCGAGGGGGCGACGTTACGCGTGTGCCGTACGTCGCCTAAATCTAAAAGAGTTTTACCATCAGACGACGGAGCCCGCTTTAGTGCGGGCAGGCGCTGGGAAGGGTCCGGATGGCGTAAGAAAGCGGTTCCCGAATCTCTCCGGTCTCAGGCGCAGATGGTTTGTGTGGTTTTAGTCGGCTCGATTCCGACACACCGCCTCGCCGCTAACCCTGATGGGGTGAAGGCAGGAGGGGGCTTCCACAGGTAAAAAAAAAAAAAAAGGTCCCACTGTCTGAGATGAACGTAGTAAAAATACACTAACACACATTCGCTTTTTATGACGATTTGGTTTAATATGCGAGCATTATCTGTTTTCGTCATATTATATTTGAGAATTTAACTCTCATTAATCCATAATATCCAACTGCTGGACTCAGGTCTCCTCTCCTCCTCTCAGCAGACGAGGTAAAGGGCCATGCGTCCCTATGCAGGCCGAGTGCGGGTTGGGAAGACAATGCTGATGCTACGTAATCTTGCAGTTGGATGTTTTAAGCCATCCAAAAGTCTGCAACTAAGCTACACGACTGTTATCGTATCGATAAGAACCGGGATCGACTGCTTAGCGTGACCTCCGAATCAGGAAGACACTCCTGGTATCATGCACCCATCCAGGTACTGACCGCGTCATTTAATAACTACTGTGATTACTTGATGGACAATTTAGAACACCCCTGACCTGACGTCACACAAACCTGTTACTTTAACAGTAACTTTCTATGATATACCTTAACCAACTCAAATTAACCAATTCCGTGTTAGCCAGACTTACCTTCGCATTCGTTGCAAAAAATCTGTCTCCATTTTACTTTTATTTTCCTTTAAAACGGCACCCTAAAGAATAAAAGTTTCTACACGAACCTCTTAGTTACTAAAACAGGCAGGTCGTTAAGGTGGCCCATTCACTAAGCCGCTCTTTGTTTGTTGTTCCTGCTGCTGCTGTTGTGGTTGCTTTAAAGAAACTGTGCTTGACCTTTCTATGTATAGGCTTTATACTAGAATGGTTAAGCACGTTTAGTAGAGACAAAAAGTATCGATATTTTTCAGTATCGAAGTACTTTACTTTCGAAAGCGATGGTTTTGTACTCGATACTTTCTATTTCATACTTTTCTAGTTTGTAATTTCTATGTCCTATTGTAATATTCAAAGCAGTGGATAATAATTCCGAGTGACATATAGCAGTAAATTTTTTTAGGCCTACTCCTGTACCCGGGGGATACTGAGGCGGGTGTAAATAATATTTTAAAAATGAGGTTTTCGGTAATTTTAAACATAATTACTAAAAAAATGGTAGTAGGAAGTTTGCCTTTACTAATAAAAATAAAAAGTAAAACATGAGGTGAAAATTT
The DNA here is from genome assembly GCA_003709505.1 of Hyphantria cunea. Classification (NCBI taxonomy): domain Eukaryota; kingdom Metazoa; phylum Arthropoda; class Insecta; order Lepidoptera; family Erebidae; genus Hyphantria; species Hyphantria cunea. The sequence goes on along the minus strand of PKRV01003263.1, from coordinate 499,137 downwards.
ATGCTATAATAAAGGGATAGTATTACAGTTTATATATATAAAGAGGTCCTTTATATGGTCGACACTCACCCGCCAAACTATACCTGGTTATAATTTTATTGATCTTCAAAGTTTAATAGTAAGTCTATCAAGTATACAAGATACAACTTTGAATGACTGGCTCTGTCCTATACATAAAGGTCCAACAACAGGGCTGTCAATAACAGAGAAGCTTCATGGAATGTAGCATGCTTTCAATGAAATGCCGTTTTTATTACATGTTTACTAACATTGTTCGGACACCTGTCATGTTCATAGACTAGAATAAAATTTCGTACCAATGCATATTTTACGAGCATCGTATTACTCGTGACTTTTCGTCATTTCAAATGTTAATAGTATGAACTTTGGTTATTATTAATGTATATGTAAATTATATCAGATAAGTGCAATCTAGCAGGTAAACTTACTGTTTATTGGGCAAAGTTGAAATAGATTCTTTTTTAAACACTTACATATCTAACCTAGTATTAATTATTAGGGCACGGGTATGGGCAGTTAATTAATAATTAACTGTCTCGGTGTAGCATGTTGTAGCGTAAACGATTACAAGCTTTGAGGTCTCGGATTCGATTCCCGGGTCGATCCAAATATTCGTATGATCTGCAAACGTTTGTTTCGGAGTTTGAGTATTTTCTATGTATAATATGTATATATTATCAAAAAAAAACTTTGCTCAGTTTGGGACTGGATGGTGTTGTGTGTTACATTTCCGAAAATATTTATCAAACATTTATTACTTATTATTAACAATATTTATCAATATTTAGATTCATAATTTTATTATCAGATGCTAGTAAGCTAAAGTATTCAAAATCTGTGATCATGCATGTTGCGTAATATTCATATTTAATATAACTGTAAAACTTTGAAGCTGTTCCTGATATTTGTAAAAGAAAATACGTTTATAGGTTTCTTTTACATGATAGAAGTACTCATCTCAGATTTCTTATCAGTAATGCTAAGATCGAAGTTTATTCAAAGACAGGTTGCGTTTTTTGTAAAATTATGATATATAGTTTATGTATTAGTAGTAGGTAGTTATGTATATGTAAAAATTGTTTGTAATATTGTACAAGGATTTTTCTACACCTCCAAGCAATATTAATGTGGACCTAATACTACACATAAAGCCATAATTTACTTGTAAGCAACAGGCAATTCGTGTTTATGTAATGAGCAACATTACGTAACATATTCTTCATTTGTGTATATTATACTGTACAACAAATTTGAAGGAATTCCTTACACGAAAATTGAAAGCGAAAAAAATGAGTTTACTTTATGTCGAAATCTCATGTTAATTTAATTTTAGTACTTTTATGTTTTAGGCCTATTTTTCCCTTGTTTTTTTCTATCTTGTTTTAGTGGAAATAATGCATCGGACTCTTGATATCTGACCCTGAAGGAGTTCAAGATGGTCCGAGAGATCGAAAGTGTTTTTCCGTCGTGTCAAAAAAGTGAATAATTGCAACTTTCACTTCGACTTCCTCAAACTACTTAACTAAAGTTAACTTAAATTGCTCATTATATCTTCTATACTTGTGGACACAAGTGCACAGTCTGTCGACAACCTATAGTAGAATATTTATTAAAATTGCAAGTAAGAAAATAAGAAAATAGGTTTTCATTATAAACTACAGAAGATGGTTAACTGTAATCTTTTGTTATGTGTTAGGTGAAAAAAAGGACTAATGTTATGTGAAATAGAGTTAATATTCAGTATTCTTAAAAATTGTGAAGGCTAGAATGGCTAGAATATCCTAAAATATCCGAGAAAAGATTTTACTCTTCCTTATATGAAAATGCGCATATCTTGAACATAAAATAAATAAATATTGGTAATTTGTAATCATTATTCCAAAGTAAGTTATCGTCTTAGTACTTTTAAGCAAATAAAATTAAACCTAATTAAGTATGTTTCGTCCTTTTAATAGCCCCAGTAGATTTTCATATCTTAACAGTATAGACTGTTCAGAACTTCTAGGAAAAATTAATTTCCATATTCGCAATACACCGCTCCGACAGAACCCTCTCTTAAGTTTACCAAGGGGTATCTACCCATTATCGGAATCATATCAAAATAGCTATATTGTGCATGTAAGGGGGCTTTTCATAAGCTTTCTAAGCAGGACATTACAGATCCTTTCTCTATCTGTATTCTGTATGTGTCTTTCAAGGGTGCAAAAGTGTCGAAGCCTTAAGTTTTTTAGAAGATACATTGAAAAAAGCAAAAATAAAAATTGTTCGTGCTGTCGCTCACATCTTTTCGTTTAGCATATCACTACAAGTCAGGACTTGTAATTGACTCACTGTTATCTACTTTATGTAATTGTTGTTATGTTAGCTGTAAGTCCTTCATAGCATAAATAAATAAATCAAATGAACTGTATAGTAATAAACAAAATAAATGTAAATTAGTTTAATATGGGTAGTTAATTTATGTCACAATCGGCGTGGGCTATATTCAGCTCGTCTAAGTTGGCCAAGAAGTCAGTTCAAGCGAGAAGCTGTCACGTACTAAATTAATGATGTTGTCAGGCAGATACTGAATTTTCTATCTGAATATGTTTAACGTAATACGGCTCTTATAAGATATAATGAATGTAAATTTCATCATCAAGTTGTCATAATTTTCAACCTGAAAAAGTATAATACAAAACCAAGATATAATTTATTTCTTTATTAAATAATTATAATATTCACTTAGTACAGTTAACAAATTTACTAATTAAAGAACAAACAATGATAAAAAAAAACATTTAGAGGACTTCATCTTAAAGTAACTAAAAGTTACCAATAAATTAAGGTGTAACGCCATTTGTACACGGTAATTAAATTGATGTATTATATGAATTATATTTTTATGTAAACTGTTATATCTGGAGTACAATAAAGTGTATTCTATTCTATTCTAAAGTAGCCTCAATAACCTTGAGTGTTTGGACGGAGCTAAATGCATACCATCATCTCCATCGCACACACTAATATATCTGTGCTGCACGCGGTACCACCAAACGACGATAAAAGATTAGAGAGCGGGACAAACATCCGGCCTAGCCCTCATTTTTACCTAAAACTTTAAAACAGATTGGTTATACCTAAATAACTTAAATAACCAAAAATACATATCTCGTGAAAGGGAGTAGGTACTACATTCAATTAGTGTTCAAATAAAGTGTAAAATAATTTAACTAAGTTATATTAATTTAACAAAAGTTTATTAAGTTTTTGAGTTTAAACCTCTCGGGGTGGAATAATTGGATCTTAATGTACGATATTATATTTTTGTTCTCGTTACATTATTATTTTACGAGAACATAAATATATAGTAACTATACAATAATTATGATATTAACGATGATAAAACAATGAACACTTTGATACACGTGTCGAGTAGACTTAAACGGTCTATTCATTATTGTCATTAAATAGTAATTGTGTAATGTATAAATTCAAATCGATGAGAGTTTACATTAAATAAATTTAATTTAATTATTTGAATGAACTTTATCCTACTATCTACTTATTGTTAATTTTTATGAAAATAATCAAGAAAACATACAAATATCTGGCCTCCTTACGACTTCAGCTCTATTTATAAACTGCCTACATTACATAGGTATTGAAGTAGGACTTATGTATCTCAATATAAAAGACATTTCAAAATAGTCCATGACACTGGTGTACTGCGAGTTGACTGTCTTTATAAGACTTCGGAAATTTTTATACAGACGTGATCCCTGATATCAATATTTATATAGTCTTATTTGATTCCTTGTGCATAATTTTAAAATACTTACTGGATGCAATCCAAAATATTTTATCATTATTGTAATGTGAAAATTCTAAAAATAAAAATTAAATTTTGCGATTGAGAAATTCTCTGTCCCCTGTGATGTATGGGAGAATATTTTTGGATTGGTAAGGTTGAATTTGTAAAATTTTAAAATGAAACTAAAACTTGTTTTATTTTTTGTAGTTATCACTTCCCGAACTCATTAATCTTTAACTGTAAACTCGTTTAAAGTCAAACGTGCAAATCAGAACCAAATCTAACTCGCTTAAAAGATTTCAATTATACATTTTCGGAATCTAGCTCAAAGTCTGATGAAGGGAAATAGTTCGTAAAATTGCAAATCTCAACGTTCTCCGCTCTTGACCTCATTTCAGTTCGGATAAGATTTCCTTCGACACTTAAAACGTTGAAATCGCTCGGCGTTAAATTGCATCGATTTATAGGCATATTGCATTTGCATACATTCATATCTATCCGATTATGACACGTTATTTTTAAAGCAAACTGAAAATTCATTTAAGGACGACATTGGTATACAATTATTTAGACATAATAACCACAGTTTTCACGCCCATGGTATGTTAATTATCGCGGTAAAGAGTAGCTTATATATCCTTCCTAACGAATTAAAGTATTTGTATACCAAATTTCATTGAAGTTAGTGCTCGATTATTGAAATTAGTGATGCCTCTTATATCGGTTTTTACATATACTATGTGGATATTCACAAAATAAAATAACTGAAAATGCTGCATCTGCTGTACATCAAGATCTCTTTCGCCCGTACCGTGAAAGTATCAAATCCAATCAACAAAACAAACACTGTTAAATCTCACTTAAGTGATATTACAGTTGACACATGATTAAAAGCGGTAAAGTCTGTGAGAACAGATGATTTGGACATCCATTATATGCGAAAGTCAGCATTCTGTTCCAATCATATTGTGAAATGCACGAAAATGCAGTTTACTCCTTCTAAGTGTGTTCATAAAACTAAAAATATGATTGAGAAATTCTGGCCTCCTACTTGCATTATATCGTATGAATGTTGCCAAGACATTTTATCATAGAAATATCAAGGGAAATAAAAGCGAATGGCGTAGTAAACTGTCAAACTTGTCGTCAAAGTTATATTTCGACGTGTAAATAAGGAGGGAATTCGTCGATATCGATATAAATGTCACAGCATAGTAAAAAATATATTTATTAACCAACCCGTCAGCGTAGTATACTAGACCAAAGCCTATTGTCAAAGGTGTTGATGATGATGAATTTAAGAAATGATGAAACGTATTATTTATTTCGTCAATCCAAAAAAAAAATCTTGTGGGTGTTCCTATAAAATTATTAAGAAAAAATTGCAAAATGCGTTGCCGCCGATCGAGGGTAGCTGTATATATAATAACATCAGTCTAGATCTTGCCAAACTACCTGAATGCTATTAGATCCATTGGTGTTACATACACAGCGGAGCATAAAAGTAAGTTGAAAGTATTACAGGACTCACTCAGACCAATAATGTCACAGTGAACTTCATAGTGCTGTTCGATAAACTAGTGGACCGAGATAGTGAACCCTTGTGGACAGACAGACTCAAAATTATGATGTTGTCAACAAATTGTATAATGAACATTAAAGTTATTTAAATATAAGAAGGCTATAAATTTGAGAGTTACCACTCTCGCAGCTCATGTGGATAATAACATTACAAAAATGATTTAAAAAAAGGCTTTTGTTTAACTTGATAGTATCACCCAGATGAAAAATTGGAATGAAACCTTAAACATTTCATGTATTATTGAATCAATTACCCAAAGCTTATCGATAAACCGCTACTTTAACCTACACTTCACTATGCTAGGAGTACCTAATACTAGTCCGGACTTTCGAAATGTTCATTCCAACCTCGGAAGGTTGATTTGTTGGATTTGTTGAAATTATGCATCTAACCATTATTAAAACATAATTTATGTATATACATCTCGCCGCCTGGATAATTTGTGTTCTAACAATAAGTCGATAATAATAACAATGATTCAGTGATTGCAGTTCCATTTCAGCAGCGAGGGTGCTGAATAACAACGCACAAGCCTAATGCAATCATGTTTATTATCCTAGTTAAGCACAACATGGCTTATATACACGGAATGAAAAGTACATCTTACATATGCATGCATGTACTCTTCAATGTACGCAAAAACAATTACGCAAAAATAAAAACAAATACACAATCGTTGAAAGTATAAGGACATAATTTTCGTTACAGGATGGATAATATTAATATTTACCAATATATTTTCTAAAATATGTGGATATTAAAAGTAGGTGTTTAGTTTGAAGCACAATTTTTTTTTTATTACAAGTTATATACTACTATTTTTATCTGAAGTACTACGTCATCGTCGTTTATTATACAGTTTCAATTCTGTTGGTACTAAATAGGTACGATTATGTTTCAATTTTTAATTTCCCTGAGCATTCCTGGACTTATCGATTCCCGTATTTCTGTTAATACACTAACCTTTAGTCATTTACATTTAATGAGCTAAAATTGTATTTGAAAATATTAAGCTGTTTGTGCTCTTATTTTAAATCAAAGTTATTTATTCCCTTTAATCCGTACTCTGTTTTATTTCATTACTATCTTGCTATAGCATAATATTAATAGTATTTTTATTAATCAAACACTGCATATGTAGTTTAATCTATAGTTGCTTGCTTAAAACAGATAGCGTAGTTAACACATTTTTGCCATTACTATCCATTAATAAACATTTAGAAATAAATAGTTAAGCAAATATGTCCTTGCAGAAACAGTTTGAAGCCTTTATAATTGAGTAAATATATTATTATTATATTATTTTGATAATCAAGAGTCATAAGTGACTTTCCAGGTGCCATAGGCGGTGGCAGTAGTTTCATTTAAAAATCGATTAAAATAACTAGCGGTGAAACTAACATATCTTAAACACCGTATATCGTATATATAATATACGATATACAGTGTTTAAGATATGATTACGATATACGGTCGTATATTAACTTATATTTCTCACAAACAAGTTTAGATTCAAAAACAACAAATCGCGACTACGTATTTTAGCAACACACGAGGTGTAACAAACATAAGTCACCTAAATTGTTAACAAATTCATAGCAATACAAATAACTTTCGGCATAAAAGTTGAATAAACTGAACAATGTTAAAATCCACTTCTCTTCTGTATCAAAGCTGAGAACAATACTGTTATAGTACAATACAATCTTATTGTAAACGACAATGTTGCTTTTAGAGAGAGCATTAGGGGGGCCTCCATAAATTACGTTAGGTGTTTTTTTTAATTTTCTGAACCTCCCTCCCCCCTGATGAGATGTCGTGAGATTTTATTCAACCCCCGCCCCCGTCCCCCAATCTCACGTGAGATTTTTCTCGTTCATCGAGCCGCGCGTTCGGCTGACAGTGGCGCGAAAACAAAAGACGGGCTACACTGTACCGTAAATTCAGATTAAATTGAGCTATTTGGTATAAAACAAATATGGTGGTATGATAGTCAGTAGATNAATCTCACGTGAGATTTTTCTCGTTCATCGAGCCGCGCGTTCGGCTGACAGTGGCGCGAAAACAAAAGACGGGCTACACTGTACCGTAAATTCAGATTAAATTGAGCTATTTGGTATAAAACAAATATGGTGGTATGATAGTCAGTAGATGTATAACGTCGAAGTATGAATGAAATTATTTTCTGACGAACGAATTAGTGAATGATGTATGAATCGTATTATGATCAAGCTTAACAATAAATTTTAAGCATGTGTAACCTGGATTAAATGTACCAAAATAGTATATTATTTTTTTGTTTCAATCAGAAAAATGATTGCGTGATATTTGCCGAGAAAACGTAAAATTAGATGAGATTTGACTCGACTCCCTACCCCCTTAAACATCTGACGTAGTTTGTGAACCCCCCCTAAGCTGTAGAGATTTTTATTTTATTTTACATCCTTTTGGTCGTTTTGGCCGCCCGCGTGTTTGTCTTTTATAGAGAACGGCATCTGATTGTTGTTACGTTATGACATGCGTACTTATTTTATAAGGGTATACATACATTCCGATTATGAATGCGAAAGATAATACGGAATACACGGTAGAGAAAGAGATAGCTATCTTGTGAGTTGCACTTGGACAGTATATGCTAAATTACAGAGTAGTTAGAATTGTTACAGATATAGCATTCCCCATTTATATGTTGGCTAATAGCTACTGAGTGTTCCGTAAAAAATGTATGTAGTAAAAATAAAACGCCTAAGAAAATTATTATCGATATATTTTTTATCAAAATGTATCTGTATGTGTTTCATAAAAACACAGTAAATATATACAGATAAAGAAGTTTATACAGTTATTCAAATCCACCGCTACAGATGTTTCACATCAATAGTAATTCATTATTTTGAGTTAACTTCTTTTGTAAGTCGCTTTATATTTTCCTTGTAAATTGTATATTTTCCAAGATTATATACAAACATTTTGTAATCTAACCAAAATTTAAATAATATTGAAATCTTAAGCCCCTTAATGATATTTAGTTTAAAGCCAAAGACAGATTTTATCACACTACAATATTGTTATGGACACAAACAAACTTTACCGTGTTTACGACAGGTCAGCGCTTCTTATTTAGAAACGTTCGTATCTTTTCGAAGTAGAGTATTAATCTTCCTACATAAAACGTGCGGAAAAAATACTACTTTTCGTAATCGTCCACTATGGAAAATATAAAACAATGTAAGTACACTGCCTTTTTATTAACTTATATATATTCTATCAACCGAAAGACAAAGACAATCAAACACATCTATGGAATAAAAAAAAACAGGCGATATAGGAGGACGAGGCCGCTATGTATTGTGCCTATGATATTTCTTCTGTTTGAAAAATCTGTGAAGCATGCAAGGCGCCCTTTATTTGTCCTTGTCGCACTCTAGGTACAATCATATTCTCTATCCTTTTTTACAGTGAATTTATTTCTATAGGATTTCACATAATAATATAGGTAAATAGGAAACAAAACCGTGACAAAATACAAATATTACGTTCTTATAAATACTTACACTTGGTATGTACCTCCTTCATTTTTAATTACCTTGGAACCATAGTTTTTACACCTTCGGTTGCGCACTTAACAACTTTAACGCACACTTTAACACACCACGGATGCACTTTGCCAACGTGTTTATTAGCTACCTATTACAGTGTTCTATTTCATCCTCACACACCCCCTTATCTCAAAGAACGTTTTCAGTTCTTAAAAAGTACACATTGCAGAGACCTGAGGGCATCGGAGAATTTAAAACTAAAAATGCTAGCACATTCCACTCAATTTGCAGACAAGTATTTTACTGTGCACGCGGTAAGGCTTTGGAACAACTTGCCAGATAATATCCGACGAGCGAAAACCTTTATATATGTTTAAAAAGCTAGTAAAGGATTACTACTTATCGTTGTGAATACTTTTGATCTGATTTTATGTTATATGTATATAAGTTTGTATGTGTATGCATACATATATATATTTCAGTGTGTATATGTATTTGTGTAGGTATAAGTATGTATGTGTAATATGAATAGTGTATAACATTTGTTTATGGATCTCTTCTATTTCTTTTTGTTTTGTTATATATTTTATGTGTTACCTGTATGTAAGCTACCCTAAATTTTGATTTTGATCCGTGTTATGGTTATCTGGAAGAAATCGCAGTGATCGATAAGACCGCCAATTGTTATTCATACTTTGTGACTGTTCCTGTTGTACCATTTTTACTTTGTATGTACAATAAAGATAAATAAATAAAATAAAATAAATAAATGAAATCGAGACAATTGTCTACATTTGTGTGCAACAATTAGGGCACGTAAGTGCAATATCTGCTATTTTTATAATATCATTGGTTACCGCAGTAAAAAGTAGCCAATGTCCTTTTTCGAGAATCAAAGTATCTCCAAAGTAGCGCCGATGACCCGATTAGTGTCAGTGTTTCGTACACAATACAAAGAAATTTGGCGCAAGCTGCAATCTGCAAACACGACAGAGTAGACGAACGGGCCGGCTCCACCAGAGGAATACCAGGGCCTCACAGAAAATCGGTGTGAAACAGCGCTTGCGCAGTGTTTCACCGAGTGGGTGTAGATATTGGAGGAATGATTATGCAGTTGAAAACAGATTGTTATCCCAGGAGGGTACCAATTGTGCTAGCGTTGGAGAATCCCTCTTTGGGCGTCCACGCTCAGGAGATAACGCGTCTGAAAGTGGATGCCCAGGCTGGCCCTCATATTCGGTGTATAGCCACGCTCAGGGTAGCAGCAGTAACATCACGGCATCCCCTACCACGCTGGTCGTGACTTTTGCAACGTTAGGGGATTACATAGTAATCTTGATGCTGTCCATCACCTCGAGACAGCAAAACCAGCATCGCTCTTTTTGACGGAGACGCAGATATCGTCTCCAGCGGACACATCCTACCTCAGCTACCCTAGGTACAGGCTAGAACATTCATTTATGTCTAAAGCTGGAGTGTGCGTGTTCGTCAGAGACGATATCAGCTCTCGTCGCCTTAGCAACCTTGAATATGAGGACCTCTCCATCTTCTGGGTCCATGTAGACAGCAACGACCATCCCCACGTCTATGCGTGCTTCCAAAGATCCTATAGCGTTGATGCTGAAATTGACCGACTCATTGAGCACATGCAGACGGCTATAGACCTCGTGCAGTAGCAACTACCTTCCGCTGAGATTATCGTAATTGACGATTTTAACGCTCACAATACCGGCTGGCTAAGCTTCAGTAAAACGGATCATGCGGGGAGATCTGTTCACGCTTCGCCCTGGCATATGGCTTGACTCAATTTATTACCACGCCCACGCGAGTCCCAGATGTGGAGGGCCAAAATTCCTCATTTATTAATGTCTCTGTCTGTTTGTTCCGGTTAATCTCTGCAACGGCTGAAACGGTTTGGACGAGTCTTTGATTCGCAGGTACCTGATAATATGAGGAGTATCTTTTGTTACTTTTTTCAGACTACCTTCGCCGCTTTTACAACAATTTTTGTTAATGTACTACAACAAATACTGATAAAATTGCAATTGTCAGTTATTATTTGACATAAAATTATATGACATCAAGAAAAAATCATGCAGTAGATGTAGGTTCAATAGTCGTTACGGTATTCAAGTCTCGAACCTTTAAAATATTATTCGCGCCATATATACGAAAAACCGTTTCTTTAAACCCTGGAATGGATTTAGAATAGATTATAGCCGAAGGGTACCACAGAAAGCCCTTTTAATATTCCATTCACAGAGATACTGATATAAGTTTACAGCGCAGATCCGTTAGATTAATATATCATTTTGGTGTGAAAACGTTCTATGGAGAAGTTTGGGTTCTAGAATATTAAAGGCAGTGTAGGTTTGAATAATTTTTACCAGATACTTATTGATGTTTAACCACCCTTTGGCAATAAACGATGATGCGATGGGAATAACATCATGACGTTAGAAACCAATGTAAAGCAATTATTAGTTATACTTCATCGTACTCTCGTGGGTAAGAATGTGTTAGGTATTTATACTAATTTAAAAATAACTTATTAAACTTTATTACGTACAAAAAGTTTTGCCTAAAATGGCGTATACGTAGGAACTGGAATGATTTGAACAGCAGTTGCCTTTTCATACATATAATTCAGCTTCTTAAACCTAATTCAACAAACGTATGAAATCTTCTACCTAAGTAAGTGATATGATGTAAACAAAAGACAAACACATTCAGGTATTCAGCGCATCACAATTCACAGTTGTTCTTAATATAACTGATTAATGTTAAGCTAACTTCGACGCAGACGAAATTACAAGGGTTCATCATCAGCCTATCGCCGTCCACTGCTGGACATAGGCCTATCCTCGGCGTCTCACATCTAGCTCCTGCCAGCCGTCTTGCGCTAATCGTCATCTAAATTGGCATGTAGACGTCCTACACTAGACGAGACGCGGTCTCCACTCAAGAACCCGTTTACCCCAACGGTTATCGGTTCTACAGATTATATGGCCAGCCCACTGCCATTTTTGTTTGCTAATCCAGTGGGCTATCCCGATAGCCCTGGTTTTTTGTCGGATCACCTCAATTCAGATGCGGTCCATAGCACGACTTAAGCTTATGGACCAGCCGAGTTAGCTAGTTCTGAATATAAATATACATAGCCTTGAATTCAATTTTTTTTCTACGTCTTTATTCACCCAAGACTTAATAAAGGAACGGACGAACTTGAAAACTGTAAGTTAGCCGTAAAAATGTCCTATTCAATATTGGACGGAGTTAACTCAGACCCAACAATATTCTGTAGGCGTTTATACTTCATTACGATTCAGTCCACATCACGTGTCCGCTAAATAGCTCTTTTCCTAACGTATGTACATACGTGATCGTTTTCCATTTACACTAAAACTTAATATGGGTAGCGCTAGACTTACGAATTATAATTATCTTCTCATAATATTTTTTAAACAGAAATAAATGTTCCAAAAACTGTTTATACTGAATTAAAGTCACAAAAAAATAGTTTTGTACTGTCAAACGACGTTCTAAATGTCACAGCTTGACTAAAATTAGATATACTACACCACAAATAGACGTTACCTAAATTGCATTTTGGTGACCGCTTCACTAAAAGAAGACAAAAATAGATAATTTTAAAGCAATCTTAATTTAGTGACGTAACAACAGAATTAGCACCATTGCCTTTGAAAAAACCTCTACAATTATTAAAATAAGTTTATTTTAGCCGTATATATATATATATATATTCTCGTGTCACGTTAATCTATATTTGAACTAATATATTGCACTAAAGCCATGTTACTGGGTTCAAAGTTTCATCAAGGTCTCACCCATTTGTACACAAAATCGAAATAAACTTAAACCTACCAACATTTAATAATAATCTGTAGTTTTAGCTCGCTTTTGTTGAATTTGGGGAGTTATCGATGAATAATGTATTTTCTTTATACATTCGAAGCACAATTTCTTTTTATCGTATAAGGAGAAACTAGCATACGTATCGCCTGATGGTAAGCGATTACTGCCGCCCATGGACACCCGTAACACCAGAGGTGTCACAAGTGCGTTGCCGGCCTTTAGGGGATGGGGAGGGGGGGTAGGGGTGGGAATAGGGGTATGGGCCTCCTGTATCCTCACTCACTCGATGAAACACAGCTTAAGCGCTGTTTCACACCAGTTTTCTGTGAGGCCGTGGTCTCCGGTCGAGCCGGCCCATTCATGCCGAAGCGTGGCTCTCTCCCGATAGATCCCATTATCTTATAAGTGATAAAGCGTCTCAAATTTTCGGAATTGGTCCTCCTGGTTAGACTTTAAATTAATCTTACGGTCTCGATTAGCTACCTGCAGGAGTACTTCATCCGGCACGTCTGATGCCAATCATTTAAAATATGTAGAACGTTAAGTGAATATTATCATAATTTTGAATGAGAAAAAACATTTAAACCAATATTTTACACCATTTCTATTATATTATACTTACCAGTCGGACTTTACATCTAGAAGGTGCCGGTACTTCCTAAGACTGGCTCTATGAAGAAATTCAGATACTAACCCCAGAGGTCTTTTTTAAGTCCGTGAACATTGATTTAATAGAAAACATTTTAACAAAAAATTAAAACCACCGAAAAAACTGAAAAGCACAAAAATAGTAAACTTTTTTATTTAACCTTAATAGATAAGTTCTTAAGCTAATGTAAGTATACCTACGTAATTTTGTGTCGTGACATTTAAAGATTTATCTGCCAACTCCTAACCGTTAAGAATTTGTATCTTCTTATCTTCCATCATCAGTTTATCATTATGAAATGATGACTACCAGATAAATACCGTAATAGATTTAGAAAATATGTGAATAACATAGTACGTGCCTATAAAATTTGAGGATTTCATCAGCAAATCCAAATCCAAAAAAAAGCAAATCAAATGTGGTAATGTGAAAATCTTGGGAACGTCCCCTTTCGTATAGAAAAACGATAGTTAAAATCGGACTACTTTGTAATCGCCATAGGGACCCTGAGATCGCAAATTCTTCTTGTCCTTTGCCACTGGTACTTATATGTATTTCCCTAATTTTCATAATAATCCCTACTTGCCACAGACAATTTCTTTGTAGACAGGATCGTAATCCCAAATACATTATTCTGCCCTACAATCGTAACACGTGGGTTGTAACGGATTTCCGATAACAGGATTAGATACGAACTGCAGGCTTGAGATCTAATTTGGCCAATAAACATAAGAAAACCAAAACGTCAAAATAAATTTTATTGGAAAGAAAGCAAATTAATTCAAATATGGTTATTTTCAGAAGCGTTTTTTTAATTTACCTTTTTTGTTGTTGTTGCAATATACAAACGTGACAACAGGCATGATGACAGTAACCAAGAATCACTAAAATAATGTATTTATCTGATGAAATGGGGTTCATAGAGTAAAAAAACGTATTTATTTTCATATTTAGAGCGAGATTAAGAAATAATTAACACAAAAATTAACACATTAGATTACTCACAAAAATAAAACTACAAAATACAACAATCCGCCATGTTAAGTTGAACACCAATCACCGCGAGTGACGTCAAGTATGTATAAAGGTCGCTTTGTTCGGATAAAATCGACGATCACCTTAATGTCTTTAAAAGCGATCATTGTCACTGGTGGTTGACAAATGGTGACGTCGCGTCTGCGACGTAATGTCACAAACAGACGATATGACACAGCCAAGCGTTTTAGAGTGAATTTTATTTAAACTTAAAATAAAATCGGAATGTTTTTCTTCTGAAATTACTTTTTGTAGAAATATAACTGTGATAATAGGAGATAATTCAAATTTAAATTCAAAATCATTCATTCAATTAAGACACTAAGTGACATTTATGAACGTTAATTTGAAGCTACAGATAAAAATCATAGATCGACATAAACATACAATACAGTACATCTGTGTGTGGCGTCTGGCCACAGATGTACTGTATTGTGGAGGTGAATTAGATGAAAACACCGAAATTCACTGCCTGCCGGTGTCAATCTATAATTTCCAGTTTGCAAAATGCGTAGAGCCTTATAAGAAACAACTAATCAGCAAAGAAACTCATGGCCACTCTTTTTGAAAGGCAGATAATCAAATACAATAGATTACATGAAAGGTAAAGAGTATGCAAGTTGTTGCCACCTGATTTTCATTTTGTTAAAATGCTCCAAAAACTAACGTACTACAAAAAAAAACACTCAGTGATACCATTGGAGGTTTGAACTTAAACATAGAAATCATTCAAAGTGTACATCTACTTACATTCAGTTTCAAAATCTACTATTAAAAATAATTCGTGACTGGATTAAGAGGCTAGCTAGTTGCCGTTGAACGAACTAAATTAGTAGTATTGGCTAAAGCGTATTTGATTAAGCCGACCAGTCACCCCAAGTAGCACCCGTTCACGAGTATGACGCATGGACCAGCCATCGCCTCCCTCGCCATATTAGAAGGAAGGAAATGACCCGCCCCATGACGACACCGCAAGCAATGACATTTTAATTAGAATGACGAACCATGGTCGACATACTAATAAAAATCACTGCTAATCAAATTAACATAATAATTGCCACGCATTATATTCAACTAACTAAGGTTTGTTAATAGTTAAGCTCAATCAATTACAGGAAAAAGAAGTTTATGTGTACATAACAAAATAACACCTTAAGTCCATAACTGTTTGTCGTTGAGATAATCGCTGATCGCATTATAGGCCTTCTTGATGAGGTGATTTTTTCAGTTCAGTTAACTTGAATTTATCTACAGGAAGGTCAATTAGGTCTGTAGGAATTTTATTACAAAAACGTACACCAAGACCTTCGAACTAATTGTGTACCTTATGTAAATGATAGGGAGGGTTCCAAGGAGTTTAGACTTAGTTCTCGTATTACTATTGTGTACATCACTGTTTTTCTTATAATCATTAATGTTATGCAACAGTTAAAACACCTGTATCCTTAAACAACTCTCGAAGAGAGACTCTAGCACCTAAATTGTAAATTGAGCGGATGGCTCGCTTTTGTAGTACGAAAATCGTTTCAATACCAGCCGCCTTACCCCAAAGTAGTATACCATAGGACATGACGAAAATGTGAAAGTAATTAAAATAAACTAACCTAGCTTTGTCTGTATCAGTGAGTTGACGTACCTTCCATACTACATAAGCAGCCGAACTATGTCTACCCGCAAGGCTATCTATCTGGGCTTCCCATTGTAGTTTATTGTCTAATGTAATTCCTAAGAATACTGTCGAGTCTACAATACTTATGACTTCACGTTCATAGTTAGATAATTGCCTGGCTGTTTTACATTTGGCATAGTAAGTCTCGCACACTTTTTTTATTTGTATTCAGAAGGAGATACATCCGAACATCATAAAACAGTTTTTCAAAATTAGTCGTTTTGCCCATTAGCCTCATGGTGATCTCCATCAGACAACGTCTGTACGGATATTACATTAAGTAACAATAATTAGGGTAGTAGTAGGGCGCACAGATTTTAAACTTAATATGTTAATGATAAAAACTTTAAATAGACGTACGGCCTTGACCCTCTCCTGAGAGGAGACCAGAGACCAGCTGTGGGACATTATGGGTTGTTGATGAATAATTATAATGACATATAATAATCCTTTACTAACTTTTTAAGAACAGGTAAGGCTTAAGCTTTTTTTACGCGTGATTTCATTTTTGTTAACTATTTTTGTTGTTCTATTTCACTTAACTATCTCCTAAGGTTACGAAACCTACTAAGAATTGGGCAACTATTAATTATATCTGCCACTCTTTCGACAATGTATTACAACATCAAGGGCCAGTATCACTACTAGATAATAAAGTCCCTGATAGACTAATGTCAACATATCCGTCAAATAGCTAGAAATTTCGGTTTCACAGGTTTTGGATATGGACATATACCATTGTGTCAGTTAAACATGAATTTTAACCAACTTTTACCTTTTAAATAGAGTAAGGTATAAAGCCTGAGAGAAGTTTTCTTTTGAAAAATAAAATCTAAATTCTTTGCCCTAGACTATATTATAATTAACATTAAAGTGGTATCATCTTGTAAACAAAATAAACACGAAAACACTTAACTGTAAACATATTTTCGTTTAGTCGTGAAAAAAGCTGTTGCCAGAAAATATAATACCTCTGTTTATACTAAAATTAAAATCATTTTATCAAAAGAACAGTAAAGACTTTCACAGGTATGCCGCCGATATGTATACGGACTGCATTATGTTGAAAAACCCGGCCAAAGGCGTATCAGACTACGCATAGAATAAGGTTCCGTAGTCACACATTTGTTGATTGTATTGTTAATATTATACCTGTTTACTTAATATTTCAATATTTTTGTACGAAGATTTCGTAATAAGTGCGTTTAGCAAGGTAAAACTCTCGAATTTTGAATTAACAAAGTTAACTAACCCGTTATAGTTATCCTTCTAAGATTACCATCATGATTTTTTGGAGATATTTAGAGCCAGCCGTTTAGCTTTTAGAACGGGGGACGGGAGGGGGTGCTCTGCTCTAAGAAAAAAAGCGCTATAAAGTTAAATATCGCAATAGCAGATACTTACAACATTAAATCGTCTTAAAAACCTCTCAATGTTTTTACGCGACTGCGAAAGAAGGGGAGTTATGTTTTTCAAGTGTACGTTTTGTATGTATATTTCTTTGGCACGCCCTACAGCCTAAGCAGCGTATTTTTATGCGAGTGGTTTCAATAGATTCGTCTTAACCGTAAAAGTAACATTGAGTCCATTAAACTAAAAAATAAATAAAAAAAAACCTGAATTTAATAAAGCTGGTAGATATTGACGCAGTAGGGTTTTTGTAATACTTTTATTTGTTAAAAGACCTACCTAATGATACCACACACTATCGGATAGACGCGAGAAGATAAAATAGTTAATTTTACTTTGTCAACGTGGTAAATACACATACCCACGCAAAGTTTCAACTTTCTAGCACTAACCGTCAGGAACATAAGCCGAAGACAGACGGAAAGACAGGATAAAACTATAAGGGTTTCGATACGTGAACTACGGGACCCTTTAAACCACCCTCTTTACTTTACTAAAGTTGTAAATTATTTTAAAAAATACAATATTTTCCGATATTATAAAGCTTGAAGTATCGAATGTACCTTTCTCAGGTCACCGCGCCCACACTGTGTTCGTGGGAGTACACGTGCCAGCCCGACGACACTCACATAGGAAACACAAACACCACCGCAACGGAGACAAGGATGCTGAGAGGCCTGGTAATATTGATATTATATTCTATATCGAAGTAGAGAAATAAATTGCACAATTTCCAAACATAATAAGACATAATTTTACGCATAATATATATGTATTGATACTGCTACTGATGACGGTAAAGTATAATTACGCTCGTTGTTAACAAATGTAACCTAAAAAATAATATCTTCTAATCATAAACTTATATAGGTATTCACTCCTAGATGTCAATTATCCTCGTGACCGTTACATCTATTGTGCTTGAGGCCTCTTTCAGTATCCTATAGTAATATATATAGTAATATTCCGCTGACATTAAAGATGCTAATTTTAGAGGTGAGTTAGACCTGTCAAGTTTTTTTGGTTCTAATGTTGCTTTGGATTAATACCACATTTATTTCCAATAACCTTCGATATATTTCAATGTAACAGAAAAAAAAATGTTTTTCAGTTTATCACTAAAATATTAAAAGCTTTATTTTTACGATTAGTGGTCAATTCCAAGGTACAATTTGCTATTGATTAGTATCTCTTAATATAGAAATATTGTATTTTATATAAATATGAATTACTTAAGAAATAAAAGGTAACGTAATAACAAAAAAATTACAAGTTGTGCGGCCTAAAAAAGATCACATTGTCCTTTATTAGTTAAACAAGAAAAATAATGAAATTACTTCAAGTATTCTCTGATGCAAATTACTTATACAAAATTGGTTGCTTTGATACAAACAACAATACAACTCGTTAGCTTCTGCTTCGGAATAAAGTGTTCATTTTGGGCCTTTATGTAGCTTATTTAGTAAGGGTCAATACTTCATTTAATCTTTGTTAGAAAAATATATACATAATCTTCCCAATCCATAGGACCGGGCTTAATGACACGAGTTAGAAGATTAAGCGTCACGGATGACGGTGAAACATGTAAGACATCGTAGTGGACATCCCTGTCATCTCTGAAATCAACTTAATTTCTTTTCAAATTTTCTTTAGGCTTTCTAGGCTTCTTGTAAAGCCTTACTTAGTCCTATTTGTCTGAGTAAGCATGGATTACTCAAGAATTAAAAACCATTTCTTTTCAGCGATTGTTTTAGCATGTTATTGCTTCTTTCACTTTTTGTTTCATTTATTCATGAGACTTAGATGTAGCCTTTGAAGTTCGTTTTAGCTGTCATTTTATATTTAAATAATTTTAAGTAATTGCTATGATTTCAGTGACGCCACCGGCTCAAAGAGTACAATTTATTCTCGGAGAAGACCTTGACGATGCAAATTTTGAATCTCATCCATTGTTCTCCGAGATGGAGGAGCTGGTGAAAGACGGTGATGAACTTGAATGGAAAGAAACTGCCAGATGGATCAAATTCGAGGAAGACGTTGAAGAGGGTGGAAACCGTTGGTCGAAACCCCACGTAGCCACATTGTCTCTTCACTCACTATTCGAATTAAGAAGTCTTATACTAAACGGGTCCGTCATTTTAGACATGGAAGCAAGTTCTTTAGAGCATGTAGCTGATAACGTTCTAGATAATATGGTAGCGGATGGCACCTTAGGATACGATTGCCGAGAAAAGGTTAAAGATGCATTATTGAGGCGACATAGGCATCAACATGAGAGGCGAAACCATAACAATATGTCAAGACTTCCTCTTATACGATCGCTAGCTGATATTGGACGCAACCACTCT
This sequence comes from Hyphantria cunea, assembly GCA_003709505.1. Classification (NCBI taxonomy): domain Eukaryota; kingdom Metazoa; phylum Arthropoda; class Insecta; order Lepidoptera; family Erebidae; genus Hyphantria; species Hyphantria cunea. The sequence continues at coordinate 479,215 of PKRV01003263.1, read as the reverse complement.
TCGTGTAAAAGTGAGTTACTTAAATAAATGTTTAAAAAAAACAATAACTTTCTTATAGTTTTATCAACGCATTCACGGGTCATCCGATCCCATCAGATTTTCAGGAAGGTGGCTCTCGACGCTCTAGTTCGAGGAGTTGTCGGGGGTCCACCTCGTCTCCTCACACCGCTCTTCTTCAAGCTTCAGATGCCAGGGGTTCTTATCTAGCAGTACCAGGTTAGCCATGCGTGTGAAACGATAACACTAAGTGCTCACTGACTCACATCCTTTTACTGATATTTACTCTAGCACGCACTAAGGCTAATTTAAGTATTGTATATTATACATATATTATCGATGTATTGTGTGGAAAATTCACTTACTTTTGACTTTGTATTTTGCTATGTTTATTCTAAGATCCCTTTCAAAATTATCATTATATTCCTTACAGTTGAGGAGGGCGGTACAACAAGTGGGCACTCTTACAAAGGAGAATTCAGTCGTTTCCTAGGCATCCCTAATGCGGGTAACCGCTTATCCTCTTCAATGTTGTTTCTTCTCTTATAATTTTTTTATAATCATTTTAAACATTTGCATTATATCTTTATTTCTATTACCGTATTGAACTACGGTATCACGCAAAGTATTTGCTGTCATGTCTGCTTTCAATCCAGCTTCATTTAGCTTTTTCAAAATTGTTACATAGGTCATCAAGATATTTTAATTTTATATATAGGTCATTGATGTGTTTGCGCCAAACGATATATTTTTGTCAAGTCCTGACCAAAGTAGCTACTTTATACTTTATTACATATTTTATATATAATGCTTGAATACAATCCCGCACTTTTCTTTAATTGTTATTTGTTAAAACTTAAGGCTTTTGATGGATATGTATGTAGGTATGTTTATATTTACAAAAAAGTTATTTTATAGGTGGTGGACACGATAGTGATATGGTAAAAAGTCCAAGTAGCATATCTATGCATCGTAATCACAGTACTGGAGATCTACCAATGAATGGAGATATAAACCACAAATGTAATACAAATTTCATGAGAAAAATTCCACCTGGTGCAGAAGCATCTAACATTCTAGTCGGTGAAGTAGATTTTCTCGAGAAAACTCTATCGGCCTTCGTAAGACTTAAAACTGGTACGATTATGGGTGATCTGACTGAGGTCCCAGTGCCTACAAGATTTATGTTTGTGCTACTTGGCCCACCGAATAGCAACTCCAGTTTTCACGAAATTGGCCGCGCTATGGCTACATTAATGTCAGATGAAATATTTCATGAAGTTGCTTATAGAGCTAGAAAAAGAGATCATCTTTTAGCTGGGATAGATGAATTCCTTGATGCTGTGACGGTTTTACCCCCGGGTGAATGGGATCCAGCTATTCGCATTGAGCCTCCAGCAGCCATACCTTCACAAGATCCTCGAAAGCGTCCTAATGATAACAGCCATAAAGAGGAGTTTGATGAAGAAGAAGAAGAACAAAAACAAAGAGAGGAATCTGGGCTGGCACGAACTGGACGCCTATTTGGAGGTTTGAAAAATGATCTTAAAAGAAAGATACCTTGGTATTGGTCGGATTTCAAAGATGCATTAGCACTACAATGTGTTGCATCATGGATATTTTTATATTTTGCTTGTTTATCACCCATTATAACTTTTGGAGGACTGTTAGGTGAAGCGACTGGAAAAAATATGGCGGCAATGGAGTCCTTAATTTCAGGGTTTGTTTGTGGAATGGGTTACGGTTTCTTTTCAGGACAACCATTAACAATCTTAGGATCAACCGGTCCCGTATTAGTATTTGAGACAATTGTTTTTGAGTTCTGTAGACAAATTGGTTGGAATTACATGTCATTCAGATTTTGTATCGGGACGTGGATAACGATAATTTTAATTATATTGGTGGCAATAGATGCCAGTGCACTTGTATGCTACATAACAAGATTTACTGAAGAGAATTTTGCTACTCTTATAGCCTTTATCTTCATTTACAAGGTAATTAAGCAATTCATAAACAAACATATCAAACTCAAATAAACGTTGACTATTAATGTTATAATTTTATAATGTTGTAGGCAGTGGAAAATGTAATATCCATTGGAAAAAAATATCCCCTAAAGACACGCCCTGATGAAGTTCTCAATTATGAGTGTTATTGTTTGCCAAGCAATTACTCTAAAGTACCAGAACAATTTAATTGGACATCAGTGGACAAAGAGTCTTGTCAGGTATTAATTTGAATAAAACACTTGAAATTTATTGTTTTACGATAAATGAAATGGTAAGATATTGTTATATTTTAGCTTTATAATGGAACTCTAGCCGGTGGAGGATGTGATACCAAAGTTTATGTACCAGATGTTTTTCTAATGTCTATTATTCTTTTCCTGGGTACTTTTATTATATCAGTAATATTAAAGGACTTCAAGAACTCATTATTCTTTCCATCTAAGGTAATACAATTTTTTTTTGTTTTAAAAATGTGATAGGTTATATTTTTTTATTTCAAATATACTATTTTATTTTTAGGTTCGACAAATCATAAGTGACTTCTCCGTCATCATAGCAATATTATCGATGTCTTTTTTGGATTACAAAGTTGGTGTAAAAACGCCAAAATTGGAAGTACCTTCCGAATTTAAACCGACGTTACCAACACGAAACTGGGTCATTACTCCATTTAGTGGTAACCCAGTATGGTCTTCATTAGTGGCAATTTTACCGGCATTGTTAGGGACTATACTCATATTTATGGACCAACAAATTACAGCTGTAATAGTGAATCGTAAAGAGAATAAACTCAAGAAAGGATGTGGTTACCACTTGGATTTATTCGTCTTAGCCATACTTATTCAAATATGCTCTGTCATGGGTCTGCCATGGTTTGTTGCAGCAACAGTACTAAGTATCAATCACGTGAATTCTTTAAAAGTAGAGTCAGAGTGTGCTGCTCCGGGAGAAAAACCACAGTTCTTAGGAGTTCGCGAGCAGAGAATCACTCATATACTGATTTTTTTAATGATAGGCTGTTCAGTTGTCTTAACACCAGTTTTAAGCCACATACCGATGCCTGTGTTATTTGGAGTATTTCTTTACATGGGAGTTGCATCGTTAAAGGGCCTTCAATTCTTTGATAGGATTTTGATAATGTTTATGCCACAAAAATATCAACCGGACCATATGTTTTTACGGCAGGTAAGTTTTCTTCTAGATGACTTATTTTAAAAAAGAGAATATAAGTTTCTCAATCTTGTATATTCTGTTTGCAGGTCCCAATACGACGCGTTCACATATTTACAGCTATTCAATTGACATGCCTAGTCTGTCTGTGGGTAATCAAGTCATTTTCCATGACCTCAATACTTTTCCCACTGATGCTAGTAGTGATGGTTGGTATCAGGAAAGCTCTGGACTTATTCTTCACAAGAAGGGAGATGAAGATACTCGATGATGTAATGCCAGAAATGACAAAGAGGAATCAAGATGAACTCCAAGAACTCGGAGACGCAGAGGTGGGATGGCATGCAAAAATACTAAAATTTTGTCGTTGAAACTAAAATGTTTTCCAAAATCAATTTAGTTTTTTCTTTCATCATTCTCTAGTTTAATTATTTTCGTTGTTCATGTATTTGAATGTACTATGAAATAAACTCAGTCTTATGTTTACACACACGCATTTTATTTTTGCTGTCATTACAATTTTCCTCATGTTTTCCATATATGTTACTATTTAATGACGGTGAGTAGTATCTTCACTTTATTGTAGATGTTTCATATGTCAGTCCTAATTATAATCGAGTTATAATTTCGTTGAAGAAACTTCTTAGGCTATACCCTTGTAGGAAACGAACAAGAATAATCCACCTTCATATCAAGAGAATCTTCAAATCCCACTTATTAATGGCAATATAATGAACATACCATTGGCGTCAATAAATATATCGGAGGAAGTAAATAAAACTGGTATTTGGAAGCAAGTCAACAATAGCAACCAAATGAGAGGTCGCGATGGAAAAGATATGAAATCCAAAAAGAAGAAGTGAGTATTGTAGAATATGTCTCCATGCGTATATTTTAGTGTAAATAAACTAAATTACATGCACTTTAACACGTTTGGTTTAGTAATAGTGATGTAGATAAAATATGTAAGAACAAATTAATAAACTAAGAAGTTAATTCGATTAATTATTTCCTGTGAAAGATTGGATATTTTGTAATCTCGTGATTGATTTTTTTCTTTAGAAACCTGAACTTACGGGTTTCTAGCTGTGCTCGGTGTTGATTTTTTTTAGTATTTTTTTCAAAATGAATCCGAGGCAGATCAATTTATCGTTTTTGGAACCTCCTGCATACTAAATATAATGAAAATTAAGCCGTTGGAGCTGTTGCCGAGATTATATTTATTATATTTATAAAAGAGTTCCTCGTTTAAGGGTATTAGATAGTATAATTAAACAGCACCCAAAAACATATTGAAGATGAGGTTATGTTTTAATAGTACTCATAGATAAAAAGACTTGTTTTAATAAACTGTTTCCTTTGTACTTATGAACTGAACTGAATTTATTGTCAACAGTAACAAACATAAGAAACTAATATCCAAAAACGCACAATCAGAAATTGAAAGACGATTATCCACTATGGATGAGGTTGAAGAGGACGACTCTGTAGTCAAGGTGGCTGTCAGTGACACCAAGTTTTAAGCGCAGCATGTTTGTACACTACCCTCGAAGACACTGCATGTACCACGACACAGAGTGCATGTTGTACAAACTGTATAGAACTACTATTATATTCTTAAGCTATTATGTACTGTTACAAATTATTGAGAAAGTGTATACAATTTTAACTATACAATATATAAGAATTCAAACCTTTCACATACGGCCGCCTGGTCCCAAAGTAGACATAATCAACCAGACAGCTGATAAAGTTTATAAGCAGGTGGATAAGTAGGATTTATTTTTATATATTTTGTTTGTCCTTATTAGGAATTGAATCCACGACCTTTGACGTAGCAGTCAGGGTCATTAAGCACTAGACCAAAACGCCTATCAAGTTTTAATTTTTACAAACTCTGAAATAATTATAATTAATTTAAACTTTTAATATTACACCGAGTATTGACATTGACAGAAAATATGTATTACATCGCAATGACGCAGATATTTTTTAATCGTATAGGAGGACAAATAACAGATAGACGGGGTCACCGGGGGGGAAGAAACACCTCCAACTCAAAAGTCACTACCAGAACTAAGGGAAGAAGGTTTTAGGATTTTGGGTGATACCTAGCCGAAAGATGTCTAACCACGGACGTCTTTCAACTTGGATGATTATGAAATTCTGTGAAGCCGTGGTATTACTTCAGTTAACCAGCTCATTTATGCCAAGGCACAGCTCTTCCACGGAAGATTTAATCTTCAACGTATATTTAAATCTTCATCACAAGTTTTAAGAAAATAAATCCTAATAAATTTTGGAGTAGGAGTGTTAAATTATTTGTACAAGTAAATTACGCAATTTTCATGAAAGATTTTGTTAATGTGTACTTTTTGATATTAATTTTATATAATAGTTATACGATAAACTGTAATATTTACCTAAGTAGAAGCCGCTATTTTATTAAAGTGTAGTGGTTGTTTATGAGTATATATGTGTTGTAAAGGTCTAGTCCACTAGATAATTTAATAAGTTTGTATAATACAACCTTGTGCCGTCACGAAATATGTTGTTCAAATGTTACGCTTTATGTGTTTTTAAATATTATTCCTGCACTCGTCTGCACCCTCAGTTATTTATTGTAAATAAGTATACTATAGTGTAGTATACTAAAAAGTACTTTTTGCATGTATTTATGTGAGAAAGCATGTTTTTATATTGTTATTCTAGAAATGTTTACGTTATATTATGATCATGTTCTATGAACACCCATTCCAGTATTGTTGGACTAACGAATATGTTAGATATAATAACGTGACCTTGTATGGAATTCTAAATGATTTTCAGAACGACCTCGTAAGGCGCAAAGATTCTTGGAGCAGTGGTTTAAGAAAAAGCGAATCTAGAAAAAATAGCACATCAGCTGAAACTTCGGTCTAGAATTATACATCATTGTCGAATAAACTTAAGAGATAAATGTCACGAAACGCAACGTCTTTCGTTGTTGATAACGCAATCACGGAAACTAAATACAGATGGATGCGAAGTTCCACAGAATTATTTAATAAGAAGAGATGTTATTAAAAGTTCATTTTATTATTTCATAAAGTGTGTCTAACGACTTTTTTTTTTTTTTTTGGATATGGCAACTTCAATGAAAAGGCTCAATCTTACGTATGTCAAGAGCACATATTTCCATGTTTAGGACTACAGATAAAGTATAGGTGTGCGTCACAACTTAAAGTTAAAAAACAAAAACTGCACGGATAAAAATACTTTCATAATTTTGAATGGGCATTACACCGTATTCGTCACGATTATATAGTTTTTCACTATCGTAAAAGTGTTACAAAAAGTACATACGCGCGTTCCTCTGACAAACAAGCTCTAGGTTATCATCATTATACTAAATGTCTTTACTGTTTTAGTTTGTAATGCAATTGGCACAAAGTGTATTATAAATGTACTGACACCATTTGTTGACATACATTAGGTCATATTGTATAACTAGTATTAGAATTTTAGGATATATTACCGATTCTCATTCTTTGTCAATACTCGTGTCTAATGTTTACGGGTTTTTTCACACCACACTGTATGTCTTCGCCTCCAAGTGATAACTAAAAACTAAATCGTTTTATGTAATTTTGCGAATATTTTTCGAATAAGTTAGTTTTAGTCTGCACATTTTGTCTGGAATCAATGCTACTAAAAATAAGTAGACATGAAATTACACTTTACCTAAAGCAGTACATAAATAACACTTTCCATCCATCTGTGTCCAAATGCAAAATCAAAAAATGTGCGATGATATACAGTATTATGTGTAAAATCTGTTAACTAATAGTGTAATCAAGGAAATAAGCACATTAGGGTTCTTACCCAGATTATGCAATTAAAAGAGTGGGAAATGTGATATTTAGGCGCTTTTTTCTGTATTATATTTCCTTGATTGTACACAATAAGGTGCTATATTTCACACGGTTCGTTTACATAACTACTAAAGGACACAATGGTAAAAAGTTCAACCTCTAAGATTTATTTTAAAACTCGAGAATTTCAAGGACCCATGCATACCTTCGCACTGAAGTCTTTGAAATTCTCGGATTTCCTCTACTATAATATGAATGTATTATAAATATAAACTTTCCTTATGAATCACTCTATCTATTGTTGAAAACTGCAATAAAATTCGTTAAGTACTTTAAAAGATGCACCTTTCAGTAGGCGGTGAAATGGTCGATCTTTCCAATGGTAGTGACAAATACAGGCCGTTTATTTTACGTACATTCGTACAGTTTTGTCACAAAATTGTCATAATATGCCCTAGGCTGTAGCGTTTACTATACGAAGTGTGAAAGTCCTTGAATGAAAACTATAAATTTCATTCGATAGAAATAGAATTGACACACCTATTAATAAAATAGAGTGATAAATATAGCACCTCACTATATTAATACCCATAAGCTAAATTAACATTATAACAATAGTTTCAATACACATAATTGAACGAAGTGCCAATAGAATAAATACCAATAGACATTAGATTTGTGAACTTATTCGCCCGTTACATACTAAAATGAGCAAATAGTTTTTTAAACAAATATTGCGATGTTAATGTTTTTGCTGGTTCGGATAAACACGTATTTATTCATTTTATTGTAACAGAATAAACTAATTACTTTGATAAACAGTCAGTTTAGAAGGTGTAATACATTTTTTTGCTAAGCTTGGTTTCTATAGAATTAGTAACTATACGTGAACCGAATACGGTACACTATAATTTAGTTTAAAATTATTGTTTAGTAATTCCAAGTATGTTACATCACTGAATATTCATTTTACATTGGTTTTAGTTTTAAGTTATTTTTACAGCCTTCTTACCTGTATAAAGTTTATAGCCTCAAAAATTATTTATAAGCATTAGAAGCTTCCATAGAGCAAGATTTTAATTAAAAAAGACACCATTTATAGTAATCTAAATTAGTAATTATTAGTAGGTATAGTACCGATTAGGGCTTTTTAGTTTTCTTCTACGACAATTACAAATGTGATAATATAAAAGATTCTTAGACCCGAAGCTCACTATTTACCTACTATTTTGATACTGTTAGTATCGCTAAAGAATGCTGCCCCATAGCAGAGTTGTCATTCTACAAACCTAAACGACAATAGCTAATTAAAAAATGACTGGGAATGACGTCTCTCAACGCTAAGACACGTGGTTAAAACATAATATTAACCAAAAATACAAGAGAATAGAGGCGTTAGCGATTGTAGAAAAAAATTCGACGTTTTGCGTCGAATTTTTTTGAACTTGCATCTTTTCTAGGAGGGGGTGGGGCGGGGAAGCGATTTGTTTTGTTTGATACTTTCTTTTGTATTAAAAAAATACGAGTCACTTTGGCAGGTTCACGTATTTAAAAAAAGTTCAATTTGGAAAACGTCGAGGAGATTTTTCTATTCAATTAATGTATTCATTAATGTCAGGTCAATTAGCTTTATAAAAATCAATTTCAAATAAAAAAATCCAATAGCGTAATCTCAACATTTTTAGTCTCTATATATGCCTATAAATAATCTCAAATATGTTAATCTAAATTAAACTCTATTCCCCTACAAATTTACTCCTTCAATTCAATCTTGAAACTATACTCTGTAGCCTAAAGTTAGTCATTCGTATTAATATAATGTTATTTATAGCAAACCTTAGCATAATATGCGTAATGTAAGCAAAACAATTATTAATTATTTGTACCTGGAGTGTTTGCTACGATTTGTATTGTTTTTGGAATATATTTGTGGAATGTTGAATAAATGGGTTTTTATAAATGTATATTTGTGTACTTATTGTAACCCTATCAAATATAATAGGATACATTTCAGACGGATCGCCTGATAGTAAGCGATTTCCTTAGCCCACAGACACCCGCAACACCAGAGGCGTCACAAGTGGGTTGCGGCCTTTGGGGGATGGAGGGAAGGGTTGGGGTATGGACCTCCGAAATCCTCACTCAGTGAAACACAGCGCAGGCGCTGTTTTGATCCCGGTTCTCTTTGAGGCCATGGTATGGTAATTGAGCCGTATACTACCATATTTGATAGACACCTCGAAATACACATAATGCCTTTATAAAGATACTTTTCCTTCAGGGCTATATAAACTATGTTCAGTAATTACCGTAGTGTACATTATAATGTGTATATCGTATCACACTGGTAATGCTTACAATACTTTTAATTTACATGATACTATTTCGATCCGTATTGTGTAAGGTAAAATAAAAATAATAATTTTCAGAGGAGTCAATATAAAGGTCGCATTTAACATCTATAAATTTATTACAAAATATTTTTTTTTATATTGGCCTTCCAAAATGACTAATCTTCCTGATGGAAACCATAAACAGAATCCAAGAGTGGTGGTCACCATACTCATTGCTCGTGGTGACCCACACTATAGCGGCCTAGTGATACTTCTGCATCATTGGGTCTCCGGTCTCGCACTCACCAACGAAACACGACCGCACGAATGCTGTTACTTCACGGTGATCGTCTGTGCGAGGGTAGTATCGCCCCGGTCGAGCCGACCAAATCGTCACCACAATAGCCTAAAACTAAAGCTGGAAATGTCAGTTTTTAAATCAAACTCCAAAATATATCTCAATAATTATATTACACTAAATGATATTGACCTTAATATAATCATAAAAATTAATAAATACTAAACATTGGTAGGCGGTTAGTTCTTGGTCTTCTTCTTGTCGGGGAGTAGTCCCATCTCCTCCTGGTATCTTCTGATGAGCTGTTCTTGTATGTCTGGTAGGCAGGGAGAGTATCTACTGTATTCCATACTGAACTCACCTTTGCCTTGGGTCATTGATCTGGAATGAAAGGTATATTTAACCAAAATTAATCAAAGGTTTCTGTAAAAGAAGATTGTTGCCTCTTAAATTATCAGATTACTGCTCACGGTAATGGCATTGAAGATTTTTTGGTTAAAGACACTTATATCACAAAAGAAACAATTGTTTTTGTATTGTTACATAGGAACTCGACATTAGGTTTGGCCGTACAAATTCTAGATAGGTTCTAATAATGATGCATTGTGGCACAGAAAAATGAATCTTATTCGAATTACGTGAGGTCGAATATGGTTTGATTGTCGCATGACAGGAGTGCAAGCCCGCTTTCAAAAAAAAAAAATTTCTCGTAAACGGGCATGTTCGAATGTTCTTTAGCGTTTGGAGTTTTCGAGAATGAACCAGTACTAGTGGCAATCAGTTCAGCATGAGCTTCAGAGCGATAAATATCTCAGTGAATCCAGTAACTAGCCCAGCGCTTTATCAGCTCGGCTCGACTCGGATTAATTTTTCGGCTTAAAAATTTAGCTTTTTTTATTTATTAATTTAAAAAAATTAAGCTAAGTTAACACACGCAACAATATTTTATAGCCTGATAAAAAAAAGTATATCAACTTAATTAGAAACGAGCGTGTCAGTGACCATAAATGTTACAGAAACAGTACGGAACGATAAGTAAACACCCTAAAATCTAGCACAAAATTACCAATTTTCCTAAAAATGTTGTTTCGTTTACGTTGTAATAAGCACTTACCTAAGTTCACCAGCATATCCAAACATATTATTGAGAGGCACCTCCGCGTATATAGTGGTCCATCCCTCAGAGCCCTCTGTACCAGTGATAATACCGCCTCTCTTATTCAATTGGCCGATCACCGTACCGTGAAATTCGTCAGGGAGTGTCACTTCCACAAACATGATCGGTTCTAAAATTTGCCAAGCGCCATTGTCGAATACTGAAAACAAATTAAATACGTATCATTAGCGTACGTATATTGTTATTACGTTTATTGGTGTCATTCAGATTAAGGGTTACCATATTTTTCATCCCATGGGTGTTGTAAGATTAAGCACTCCTACACAACTCCGGTTTTATTCTATGGGTGCAAACGAGCAGACGATGATGGTAAGCAATTACCGCCGCCCATGGAAATCCGCAACACCAGAGGCGTCGCAAGCGCGTTGCAGGTCTTTTAAGAAAGAGTACGCTCTTGTTTTGAAGGTTGTATTAGTTCAGAAATAATAAAGGCGACAGTTCATTCCACATTCGTTTCGTTGTGCGAGGCAGAAAGTTTGTGGAAAGCGCACAGTTGTGGACTGCCAATCATCTAGATGATGGGGATGAAGTTCCTGTGCCAATGGCCGATGGAAAGAGGCGGCAGGGAGCAGTCCAAACAATTTCTCGAAGCACTCCCCATGGTGAATGCGTTGCTTGACTGCGTAGTAAGGTCCACGGCACAGCAACTATACCCTACGGCTTATGAGGCCTAGGAGTGAGCTACAGATTACCCCTATTGATTCCATATATAGGGTCAAAAACGTGCGCAGCACAATCAAGACATCAGTGTCGACCAAGTTTGTGACCCGTTGGCACGCAAAGTTTAGAATAATAAAAAAATAATTTCAAATTTCAAAAGATATTTTAAATAGCTGTGTAGTAAAATGGTATAGCAAATCATCAAGACATCTAATTTCCAAAAGGATGGCATAACATTTCATCGGTGAATACACCGTATTTTATTACGTTACCGTAATTCAAATACATCGGAATTCAACTTGTACTGGAGACATAATGGTGCAAAGTAAAAATAATTAAGCACCCGTTGATATCTTTCTGAAATGTCCCTTTCACTCATTACGTAAATAGTAATCTTTGGCTAATGCAACACGTGTAACAATAGTGTTGTAATTCACAAATCGATATTTGTTTGGTCATTGTTTTTTTTTTATTAAAGCAAAACTATTTTCTTAAAGAAGCGTCGTATTATTGTGATATTGTTATGATATAGGTTTCCTAAATGCCCCGAAAGAAAAAAATATGTATTGACGCAACCCGTCGAGGGAACGTATCCCCACCAAAAACAGAAAGAAGGAAAAAAAATATTTTGACAGCTAGTAGAATGTTATCAGTTACGTCAAGCAAGGCAGTAGCAGTCCCTCTTCGCTTCCTGAAACCTGACTGAAACTCTGATAAAATATCATATTTCCCCAAATAGGCGGACAGCTGGGCCCACACTACCTTTTCCATAACTTTTGTCAAACACGGCAGTATACTAATAGGTCTTAAATCTTTCACATCGACTGGGTTAGTATTTTTTGGCAGCGGCCTAACAGTAGCGACTTTCCAAATATCGGGAAAGGTTGATGTCTTTATGGAAGCATTAACCAAATGCGTGAGAGTGGGCAATATATACGGAAGAGACAGATTTAACATCTCCAATATGATACCGTCACAACCCTCCGCATTCTATTTAAGACTCGAGAGACATTTAGATATGACTTCTTATAATAGTATTATGTGCTCAATACACTTCACAGAAGACAAGATTAATTTTATGAAAAACCGTAAAAGACTGTTTGATTCCGCTATTCCTACTCTGTACTTGCCAGTTTTCATATGGACTATAATACTTTTAAAAAATTGTATATTGAAGTCACATTAAAAATTTTAAGACAAAGCGTATGGTGTATTAATTAATTATATTACTTTTAAGCATCAACTCCTGCCATGTAAGTGCAAATATTATACCTAAAATTTTGGAAATCTTCTGAAAATGCGGTATAGTTAAAATAAAAATTAATGATATCATTATAAATTGTATTTTTAAACAACTATATTTTTCAAATTACCGGTTCTGGCATTGGCAAGAAATGCAGTAGGGTTGCTGTTTCCGTTTAACACGGTTACCAACCAAACATTGAGTAGTTTTGTTGGTAAAGATAAAAAATAAAATACCACCAATTTTTGATCAAGAAAATTGTAATCATGTAATTGACTTAACCAAGAGTGTCGTGGAAAAATATATAGAGATAAGACTGCTCTATTTATAAAGAAAAATAGATTCTAACAATTCTTTAAGGACGAATTTTCACCAGGCTAATCCATTTTAAAAATCAGCGAAGTTTTCGTACCTAGATTTATTACTTTTTTAACAAATTTTTCATTTTCTAATATATAATTAATAAAAATTGATCAATGTATTTGTTTACAAATAATAACCAAAAAATATCGACTATCTAGATACAACCAAATTTATCGATCAACATCCTTGCACTGTCCCGTGTCTATGGTTCGGTGCATTATAACTTTAACCTTAAACTATCCAATCACAGCGTATTTATTTGGCCCCCGGATCCCGTGCATACCTCAAAATGTTGTGTACAGTATAAAATTACTGAAAAGAGAAGGGAAACTTGACACAAATTTTATTGTAGCCCGGGTCGTAGGCTAAAACCTCCTTTCTATATAAAAGCGTGTATCTAATAGCAGACTGTCAAAAGCTATTTGTCGATGATTATAAAATTAAAACAATATTCTATATCGAAATCGAAAATAAGGCCTTCACTTACCTTCTTTGACCGCTCCTTTAGCAGCTAAGAAGAAAGCCAGTTCACTGGAGTCCACAATGTGATGGGCACCATCTTGAAGTCGGAACTTAACGCCTGACACTTTGTGACCCGACAGGTAACCCTTCTGGCATGTGTCCAAGAAACCCCTCTCTACCCCAGGAATGAATTGCTTCGGGACATTCGTACCGATAGTTTCGTCTACAAATTCTAACACTGTAATAAAAAAGTTGTTTTTTTTGTAAGATATCACACATCTCAAGCCCGGTCCGATTCCAAACTAAGCAAAATGTGTACTATGACAATCATTCTACTGATAAACTTACTTTCTTATTTCCAAATAAGTACAAATCACATTGCTCATCACACAATTATTTGCCCTGGGTAGAATTCAAACCTACAATTCCTGGTTAAGCACTCAGGGTCACTATTCCTAGGTCAATCAACTTTAACTTTAGTGTATTACTTTTAATGGTTTACGCCATTTTAAATTTGCTCTAAGAAATTGTTCTCACACACGAATTACCTTTTTTTTAAAGACAGCTCCCTCATTAACAATATACAGGGTAACAGGAAAAGTCGTGCAAGATCCGTTAAAGGTGTAGAGTACCCATAATTTCTGACTTATTTCACCATGAAATACTCCATCCCATTATGTTTTTTGCCTCCCTACGACGTAAACGGGGCCAGGACAGGGTCGGGGCCGGGGCCAGAGATCCTCGCCCAGGGTGCTCCGCCCGGAATGCGGCAAACTGAACACAAAGCTTGGCCACCTGGACACGAGCCACGTCCCCAATGAAGGATTTTACCACCCCCGCAATGGCGGAAGAGGAGTCCTTAAGGGCTCTTATAATAGGGCCCTTCAGTTTCACGGACTACTACCTACCCTAAACTTAACCCTTTTCGAGATATTCGACTTTTCATTTTTTTTTATTGAAAATGGCCGATTTTAGGCTACTAAATTTTAATTTGTTTATTTTGTGCCTTATTATTATTATTATTGCATTTTTACATGTGTAATAAGATACTTTAGGACGTTAATCATTTAAAAAAGGACATAAGAGAATTGAAAAGGCCGTAGTAAACAAGTTAAAGTTAAGATTCGCTCGCTGAGTGGGGTACAGAGAAGACGTGTTGACAACCAATTTTAATTTTAAATTAAAATTGGTTGTCAACAATTTTATATTAACCGTTAAGTAAATTTCATTTCTACAACTAGTAGAATAAGTGCTAAAAACCATAGTTCTATTTGTGTATCATTGTGACGTTTATTACCGGAACACACACAATCACCACCTCAGGTAAAAGAGACAGACTACTCGTTTTTCCTTTGTGAATTGCATCATACGTTACTAGTTACATAAACCAACATAAGTTTGGTACGCTCTCCGACCGGTAGTGACCTAGTGGGCGTAGTACGTTGTGAAGTTCAACCTAACTTGACAAGTCTTGGCTCGCAAGGAGAATCGTCGGAGTCGCGTAAAGTCACCTTACGTCCTAAGCGAAGGCATGAAGAAGATATTATAAGAGATGAGGTGAGTGCGATGCGGAATCAAATATCACAGATTATGGCTATTTCTAGTTCATAGAAAAATCTTCCGAATATCTATCCGCTATTAAAACAGATAAGGGACGTAAAATCAACGATTGACAGTATCACTACTGATCAACAAACTATAAAACAAGATATAGCATCCTTACAAAATAAGAACTTCTACCTCGAAAGTAAAATTGAATCGTTCAAATCACTGCTCGAATACACAAATAACATTTCAAGCCCTGCACCACAAACCGCAAATAGAAGTGAGGCTATCAGATTCAGATTATATCAGATTTCAATGAACGTGGAATCCCGGAGCCGTTAGCGCAAAACAAAGAAGACAGACTGATAAAAGATAAAAAAAAGTCATCCAAGTATTAAAGAAGATTGTAGCTGATTGCCCAGATCCTGAAAAATACACCCGTCTTGGTAAATACAACCCTATAAAAACGCGTCCTATGAATATAAGTTTAAAATCCAAAGAAACTGCTATAACTCTGCTGCGTAAGAAACATACTTTAGAAATTGATAATCTCAAAACTAACTCCGATCAAACACCTCAGCAGCTAGCTCAAATATCTAAAATGTCAGAAAGACTCAAAAAATAACATGAAGAAAGCAATAGAAGCTTGGTGATAAAATATATCAAAGGAGTACCCACAATTATTGATTCAAACTCAAAAAATTACGATCACTAGATGTAAACCTAAATAATAATACCATCTCTCCTACTTCAGATGGTGCTGTTACCGTTACTTACCAAAAAACCAACTCATATAATAACCTTATTTGTACCAAAAAACGAATTAAATTCTTATATCTCAATGCTCGTAGTATCGTAGCACCTGACAAACTAGATGAGCTGGAATGTGTGGTGCGGGCATTTTGCAATCCTTTGGATGTGGCAGTGGTTACAGAAACATGGATTAAATCTAGCGATGAAGCCAAGACAATACAAATCTCTGGCTTTGAACACTACTGTAATCACCGGTACAATAAACGAGGTGGAGGAGTCTCAATATTTATTCGAAAGGACTTAAGTCACTGTCTTATTGGAGAAAAATGTTTGAATGATGATCACTTCCTTTGGGTGCACCTTAAAAACTATTCATTAGACATAGGGGCTGTATACAGAAAACCAGTATCAGCAAATGCCAAGAGTTTTCTTGATGCTAATAGCCACCAACTGCAGCAGAGACAAGAGGAATTATCCTTGGTGGTTTTATTTTAACATACAACCTACTGAATCTTGATAACCTATCTACCAGCCACATAGAAATCCTACAAGAGAATGACTACAAAATCCAAAACAACATTGATCAATATTATTGCACCCGCGTAACTTCTATAACTAAAACAATAATTAATCACATATCCTCAAACCTAAAAGAGTATAAGTTTCACCTGGCTTTGATTGACACACCAATGTCAGATCAAAAGCATATCTACTTCGAAATCAAAAGAACACCTGAACAAAAGACAAGGAGTATAATCTACGAATCTATCAATTATGAAATTTTTAGAAAAACATATCAGAAAATAATGTTCTTATAGATAAATTGTAAGGATAGTTCGAAAAACTATGACTATCAAAATTTTTAAAAATAAAAAAAAAAAAAATATCGACGAAAGCAGAAAAAGAAAAACTAAAGTACTAATAAACCCACCTAGACAAGAAAGGATAAATAAAGAGATAATTTTTGAAATTAGCAACCGAAATGTTCTATGGCGCCAGCACAAAGACAACCCTAACAAATACAGTATACAGAGAAATGTTCATTATGAAACGATACGAGGTCTTAAAAAAAATACAAAATAAAGAAAACTTACTACTTATTCGCATTTAGTAAGTGTAAAGACAAGCCGAAGAAAATGTGGAATTTGGTTAATAGCCTTTCGAAAAATAAAACCAAAGAAGTCGCAGCACCCAACAAACTCCAAATAAAGGACAAATACTTAACTGATGAGGAAGAAATCTGTGAATATTTAAATGACTTCTTTTCTAACATTGGATCGGATTTATCTAGTCAAATTCCTAAACGTTATCATGTCAGAAATTCGGTTTGTACTGGATTGTGTGCACCTCGCATAAACACAACATTAGCTTACCTAACACCTACAACAAACAGTGAAGTTACTAAAACCATACTAATCTTAATACTAATACTAGCTCGGGAATTGATGGAATAAATGTAAAATCACTAAAATGCGTATCGAATTTCATAGTTGAGGAGCTCACTGACTGTATTATTAAAGAGAATTTATAAATCAGACAGTAAAACGGATCCAAGTAATTATCGTCTTATATCCGTCCTCCTAGTGTTCTCAAAAATCTATTCTTTATAATCGTCTAGAAGCCTATTTAACCAACATAAATTTCATATATGAAAAACAATACGGTTTTAGGCCAAAATGCAATACCCTAAATTTTAAATTAAAACCAAGTTAACAGCTCTCACAGGAATGGTAAAAAGTATTGCTAAATGTCTTCCACTTTAAATACGGTACCTGATACACAATTCACTAACTTAGTCACACTTGGACTATTTAATAGAAATATGGGGCACAGCGGCCCCTATAAATCTTGCCCTAATACAAATAGCACAAAATAAACTTATTAAAAAAATATTCAATTACAATTTTCTAAGTTCTTCCAACAAAATAGATAAAAATACCAAAATAATGAATATTTCACAAACCTATCATTACTATAACTGTATTCTAATACATAAAATTATAAATAAAACTATACACACTCAAATACACTTTAATAAAAAATATCAATCACAAAAAAATAAAACTAAGAAACGCTAATGACATAAAGCTCTTAAAACCTCGTACCAACTACGGTAAAAAAAATATCATGTACGATGGTGCAAAATTTTATAATGAGTTTCCTAAAAATATAAAACAATCTAAAACAATGCAAACATTTAAAAAATCATTGAAAAAGTATGTCATGCACACGATAAAAATAGTTTAGATCCACTACACACACTGATTCCAAACAAATCACATCCAGGTGCTCTTGCTCCACGTACTTATCTCTATTTCGCATATTACAAAGTATTCACGGTTACCCTCTTTTAACTTATATAATTCATTTGCCAGTTTTGTAAAAATACCTCAGATTATTAATTATACATATTTTGCATAAGTGTTAATTATAAGTTCAATTGCATTTTGCACAAGTATTACTAACCCGCTCTGCTAGGAGTATATATAACTGTCCTGTGAGTGTTGCGCCGCTTGGCGAATGATTGTGTCCTTTTTAAAATGTATTCTCATGTAAGTGAATCTGTTATTCTTTATGAGAATAAGGTTTCTTAAGCCCGAATGTTAAGAAATTAATAAAAATATTATAAAGTTTATTTTTCACTAAGGGATATCTAAAAAAAATATTAGGATAGTTGTTTGGCAGATATGTTTTAAAATGTCTACGTTTCATCAGCTATCTAACGAGATATAACAATCTAGGGTTTTATTTAAATGCATTGAAAAGAACTTAGTTTCATAGGCGATGGTGGAGAAGAAAATTAATACTTAGCCCTAAAAAATAAAACAATAGGTAACCATGAAATATCATTTATTAAATCAGGTTTTCACACAACTTTTTTTTACTCTACAGTTCGTGTGCAACATGGCCGCCTCTGTTTCTAATACATTGTCGCATCCTTCTACGGAGACCAGTCTTCAATACGTTGTCCTCATTTTATTTGCTGGATGCAATCCTTTTTCTTAATTCTTCCATAGACAAAACTGGATTTGGCTCGCTGTAGACAAGAGTTTTCATGCGTTACATCCATGGGGGTTAGGTTCGGATTTCTTGCTGGCCATGACAATGGCCCACCTCCTCCTATCCATTTGTTTGGATAATTTGTATCCAGCCAATCCCTGACACTTCTCCTGAAATGGGCAGTGCAGCCAACATGTTGGAACCACATGTCCCTGATCAAGTTGAGTGGCAAATCATCCAGCAAATAAAACAAGTCTCCTCTTAAGAAGTTTTCGTACCTTTCCCCATTTAGATTGTCCGGGCAAAAGTAAGGTCCAATCTAATGATTGGAGATAATGCCCATCCACACATTCACACTGAATCTTCGTTGGGACCACTTCACTCTTTTCTTATTGGGATTCCCTAGTTTTTTTGTGGCCCAGTAATGGGCATTGTGATTATTTAGTTATGCCATCTGTATCATCTTTATCAATTTTGGATTGGATTGATGGATTTTATCATCAGTCCACAAGATATTTCTTAGTAAATCTGGGTCTTCTACGTCAGCAGTTACCATAAATCTGCAGAAGTCCAACCTTCTCGCGGGGTCTCCTTCTTCAATAGTGTGAACCGGCGTATAATGGTACGGGTATAGGCCAGCAGTATGCACTGTAAACCACACTCTCCATTGTGAAAGTCCCAGATCACGGACAACAATAATAGGTGAAGTAGTCGGATTCAATCGAAAGCATTGCACTATCTCATTGTCCTGTTCTTCATCGTCATCAATTTGTGGTCTACCCATGTCTGTATTTCGTCTCAAAACAGAGCTAGTTTCTCGAAGTCTTCGATAAACTCTGTCAAAAACGGTCACATCCAGCTCTCGACGACCGGAGAATCGAGTTATGTATTTGTTGCGAGCTTGCGCAGACACACAATCGCAATATCCGTAACAAATAAGCATATCAGCATATTCCTCAGGTGAGTAGGACGTCATCTTCAACACTTCCGTATCACAAGTACAAATTAGAATCCGGTTCACAAGCACAGTAGTCACAAATCAGAAGAAATAGTCCAAAATCACAGGCAAGTCGAGATAAAGGGCAAAACGATATCACATCTACCATGTACGAAGCACAAAAGCAGACTGACAGCCAAAACAATATCAGGCACCAGCCCTAACCAGTCTCTACAATATTCTTTTATTCATTCGCACCTACGTAAATCGTCACTAGTCTGGCTCGCACTATGCGTCTTAACTTGAAGGACAGCAGGCGCGGGATAACTACCTGGAGCGTCCCAACCGCTTTCTTTCCACGAAATGAAATACAAATCCTAGATTGTTATACCTTGTTTGATAGCTGATGAAACGTAGATATTTTAAAACACATCTGCCGAACAACTGCCATAATATTATTTTTATATATCCCTTGGAAAAAATAAACTTTATAATATTTTTTTTTATTTATTAACTTTCACGTAGCGAGCCAAGATTTGTCAAGTCACGCCCACCAGGTCACTTCCGGTCGGAGAGCGTACCACACTCATGTTGATTTATGTAACTAGTGACGTATGATGCAATTCACAAAGGAGAAACGATTAGTCTGTCTCTTTTACCTGAGGTGCTGATTGTGTGCGTTCCGGTAATAAACGTCACAATGATACACAAATAGAACAATGATTTTAGCACTTATTTTACTAGTTTTAGAAATGAAATTTACTTAACGGTTAATTTCAATATTTAAAATTGATTATCAACACGTCTTCTCTGTACGCCACTCAGCGAGCGAATCTTAACTTTAACTTGTTTACTACGGCCTTTTCAATTATCTTATATACTATTTTAATGATTGACGTCCTAAAGCATCTTATTACACATGTAAAAATGCAATAATAATAAACACACAAAATAAACAAAATTTAATTTAGAAGCCTAAACATCGGCAATTTTCAATAAATAAATTAAAAGACGAAATCTCGAAAAGGGTTAAGTTTCGGGTAGAGTATTTTATAGTGAAATAAGTCAGAAATGATGGGTACTCCACGCCCTTAACGGATCTAGCATGACTTTTCCTGTAACCCTGTATATGCTGCGTCACGGTGGACTTTACAAACATACGTGAAATGGACACAATGAACACTCAAACTCAAAACTATAACTTGGGGATCACACAGTGTTGTCCCATGTGGGATTTGAACCCACAGCACTCGGCGCAGTGGATGCGTGGCGACCGCTTAAACCGCTAAGCCAACCGTGCAGTCATCAACTACAGAATTAACTATTTTACTATGTAAGTATGTCGAGGGTCCATAATTGTTATGACTTTTTCAAGTCATGTTTTATACTAAATGATGAGTTTTCAAATTGAATTTTACTTAGCAACAGCTAATAATATTTTTTAAATGATCTATTGTATGTTACCTGTATTCTGGTGCGCGTCTAGCGGCTCCATAATACCACTGACTCTGGCATACTGGCCAGCACCACCGGACTGTTTTTTGTGTAAGTAGTCGAATACACATGGTGACATCATGGTTTCTCTGAAATATGGAATAAAAAAATTTTAAATGAGGTAACAAGATAGGTCACTAGATGTTAAGTGACTACCATTGCTCTTGTACAAGTGCAACTCAAGAGCTGTAAGTGCATTGCTGCCCCTCCACTACCCTACTGCTTCCTACCCTTAGAATCAGGGCAAACGTGGTTTGGGGGTCTAATAATCTAACTCTCTCTGTAAAAGTTAAGAATGGAGAGGGTTCAACCTGTGTGGTTTTAGCCAATTCAATTAGACAGAGAGAGAGAGAGAGAGAGAGAGAGAAAACGAAAAGGATAGATAATAAAACAACTGTGCGAGAGGAGTTTCCATTGTGTTCTTAATTCTTAATATTATAAATTCGAAATTAAAACTGACTGTACGATGCGACCGTACACTAAGCCAAGTAAGCATTTTACGTTACTCTGCTACTTGTTATAAATTATAAATTAAGTCAGTACACGTTAGCGATTAGCGGTGATCGTGTGTGCTCCCTCGCTCCTTTACATGACAAATTATTTTGGTCATCAATATATTATATTCTCACCGCATTAATATTTGTTAGCAACTTACAAACTTTTACATGGTCCTTCGAGCTACTCCAGCGGGACCTCACGACTTTTAATATTCGTTATTTTTTCGGAAGTGACGTGTATTGAAGTGCTCGCGAATGACCCCGTTTCGGGAATCGGCATTAGATTACAGTGCATTGCTAGGTGTTAACTATAAATATATAATATAATTACACTACTATGCAGAACTTTTTTTTATTAGATAAGCGTATAGAGCTAAACCGATGTATGGTGATATTTTGATTCTTGAGTAGGGACATAGGCTACTTTTTATCTCGATAACCGACATAAAAGCGGGTATAGCTGCGGGCAAAATGTAGTACTTAATAAGAATTACAAATGTAAGTAAATAACATTAATAACTCACCTAAACGCTACCTTCGGCTTGCCCAAATCAACTGGACAATTGTATTCCCTTTCCATTCTCTGAGCATAGATTTCTAAATGTAATTCTCCCATGCCGGATACAATGGTCTCCTTGTTGTCAGGGTCATAACGAAACTGGAATGTAGGGTCCTCTTTTGTGAATCTGAAACAAGAAGGTATTTTCATTATATTTTTTTTATTACTATTTCTTTTCAGTTGCCTGCGCTTCAAAGCCCCATTAGAAGAAAATTAATACAAATTAAAAGTAATTTTATTAAATAATTCATGGGCTTAACTACTAGTGGTAATTAAAATATTAAACTCTTTTGAACCAGATTTTAATCGCATTTATAAAAATTTCGTATTTTAGAGGTTGCACACCTCTGAAACGGCTTGACCGATATTATTGGTTTTTGTACATATCAGAATACGTCGTAAAGTATTTTTTATCCTGCAATAGGTTGATGCATCCCTATTTTTAGCATTAATGAAAAATGTTTGTAACAACATCATAAACAGGAAAAAAGAATTCCTTTTCCGAGATTCAAGTAGCAAGTGTTTGCTAGTGTTTAAAAATAAACTGTTTTTACAAAGTTGTTCATAAAGTAAAGAATATTCAATAGAAATTATCTACATTAAAATTATCGATTCTTACCGAGCAACAGCCTTTGAGAAGTTGTCCCTGTCTTTATTGTTCTTTGGTTTGATTGACATTGATACCACAGGATCAGGTACATGTATAGACTCCATTGCCAACTGCAGCTTGCTATTGTTCACAAATGTGTCACCTGAAGCGCAATCTACACCGAACAACGCGAATATATCGCCAGCCATCACTTCATTCACTTCTTCCATGTTATTTGAGTGCATGCGTACCAGGCGTGAAATCTTGACCTGAAATTACTCACAAAAAAATTGCAACAAAAATCATTTATGATGACTCTTCTACATAGAACCAATATAATTATTATTACAAATGGATGTTTTCTTTTCTTTGTAAGTGCTTACAACATAGAAAGCAAATACTTACTCTTAACTTTGTACCCCATTAAACTCTGCCTTGATAAATCAAACGGTCAATCACGACTATTAATTTAATATGCAGTTTTTTTTGTGTTGTTGTAATACATGTGATATTCAAGCGTAGTGACGCGTAGAGCGTGCTCTCCAGCGAGAGACTACTCGTGTATGGTAGCTTAGAGCTACTGTGTATGTACTATGTACGGATTTTAAAAATTAAAAAAAATTCAAATTGGTTTATCTAAAAAAATTAAGTAAGTTGGTTTACAATTTAACCAGAGATATACCAAAAGGTACCTTTCATCCAAAAAACATATTTTCCAATGCATGGAAAGACTGCTTTATGTTACATGTATGTAAGGAAAGTTGTGACCAAATGTTAATTCATAGTCGAAATATATTGTAAATATTTGTTTTTGCATTCTTATCTATTCAAAAATAACCTACCTTTCTTCCAGTCCTAGCATTAAAAATATTCTCTCCCCTTTTCAACATTCCTTGGTAACACCTCAAGTATGTCAGCTGTCCAAATTTGCTCAATTCTAACTTGAATGCAAGACCTACAAAAGGTTCCTTGTCACTTCTAGCTGGATTCAGAATGATTGTTTCTCCATCTCCGTCCTTAGCCTCATTTACTATCGCAGTGTTCTCTACTTCGCCAGGATGAGGCAAATATTCTAATACGGCATCTAGCAAAGGTTGAACACCTTTGTTTTTCAGAGCAGTGCCCACAAGAACAGGAGTAAAGGAACGTTTTAGAGTAGTACGACGAATCGCCTTCTTGATGTCATCTACTGTGGGTGTTTTCTCTTCGAGAAATAGTTCTCCTGTAAAGTAAATGCCATGTGTTTGTGAATTGGAAAGTAATATGTTATGTCACGCGTTAAGGCGGAGGTAAACGAAATGTGACAAGGGGTGAAAGAGGTTCTATATTTTGTGGTGTCACATTTCAATTTTTTTTTAATCTTAATTTAATTTGGGATTTGATCCAGCAAGAATATGCCAACCTCATCATGCCTTGATACATAGTACATACAAATGATTTTAGCAAATTGTATTAGAACTATTTATAATAAAGACATAAGACGTAATTATAAATAATTTTGTAGTCGCTTCTGAATTTGGATAATTTATTTTGCTCTGCATTAAGCCCTCAAAATCATTCCTCAGCCCTCCATTCAAATAACTACTTTCAGTTCCTTAAGGAAAACCTCGTGTTCAATTTAATTTCTGTCACATGCAACAAATGTTACAAACACTGTAACATTTTGAGAAATATGCAAGCATTGTATGCATTTGGCTA
Organism: Hyphantria cunea; assembly: GCA_003709505.1. NCBI lineage: Eukaryota > Metazoa > Arthropoda > Insecta > Lepidoptera > Erebidae > Hyphantria > Hyphantria cunea. The sequence goes on along the minus strand of PKRV01003263.1, from coordinate 454,577 downwards.
ATGGATAGGTACCATCACCTGATCTGATTCTAAGAGTACAAGTTTTATAGAGTATGCTTAATCAAACAACCTGCAGATTTCAATATCTGATATGTATGAATATTAAAATTTAAAGTATTACCAACATTATTTATCATAGTTATTTGTATTGTTAATGTTTCCATAGCTGAGCTTCCTTGCTATTTTTTTAAATAAAATAAGATAATTATTAAACTAATTTTGGAACTGCTGACAAAGTAATTCCAAAAATGACACTCACCTAAAGTTTCATCAACATTTGACAAATGTTCAATAAGTTCATGTCTTCTTTCCTGTACCTCAGCCCTTCTATCCTTTGGTACCTCATCATAACGAACATTTACTCCAAAGTCTCCATCAAAATAGATGGCTCTTTCTTCTATTAAGTCTAGAATGCCTTCACAATCTTTTTCTAGGCCTATAGGTAATTGGATGAATGCTGCGTTATGGTTCATTTTAGAACGCATTTGTTTTACAACCCTGAAAATGATTTATTATGTGTTTTTATGTATATACTATGTTTTAAATTCATATGATATCTAAATATTGACTGTTCACAAAAGAAGATAAAAAAGTTAATAATAATAAAAGCTTGAGCATTACACATACATATATTAAACTATACATGCTGTAGATAAATATAATAGATATATTCACAAATATTTTACACACAGACATCTGCTCTTTTCATCAGAATTTGCATTTTTTTCTGTGCGGGAATTCCTTCGGATACCACCTTGCTGGTGGCATGTAGAACTCGAACCAACAAAAGCAGCACATCGTCTTGGGTTTATTTTGAAAATTGACCAAATAAAAATTAGCAAAGGTCGGTCATCCAGGTACTTATACTTTATACATGTAAATTTAAATCAACCATTATCAAGTAAGAATGACAAAATACTAACTTACCTGTAAGGATTTGCAGCTAATCTATCAAGTTTATTAATAAACGCTAAACATGGTACATTGTACCTCTTCATTTGTCTATTCACTGTTAAAGTCTGACTCTGTACCCCACCAACAGCACACAAGACAAGAACAGCTCCATCCAAAACACGTAATGCTCTTTCTACTTCGACAGTAAAATCCACATGACCAGGGGTGTCAATAATATTGATGTTGTGTTCTCTCCATATTGTGTATGTAGCTGCAGACTGTATAGTAATACCTCTTTGTCTTTCCAGTTCCATTGAGTCCATGACTGCACCAACATTGTCTTTGCCTTTTACCTGAAGTTGTAAAATGCCCCATAGAAAAAGGAAAATAAGTATATCGATAAGTTTCTTCAACTAATGGTGTAGATGAATTTACATATTAATTAATGTTTAATATTCTTTTTTTTCTTACACTTACAATGTAATAATAATAATAATTTGTTTCGGTAAAAGTGTGCTTGTAGAAGTCAGAAAACTACTTTTATGACAGCATTGCGCTGAATGTTATTGTTTTATTCCCCTGTATCTTTTTAAAAAGGTCTCCTGGTCCTGGTGGTTCACATGACCGGTCAATTTTTGACACAAGCACATAGTTTATTAATAATACTAAAAGAATAAAAAACGCTTACCTCGTGCATAGCATCTATTCGGCCAGTGTAGTACAGTATTCGCTCAGTTAGCGTAGTCTTACCAGAATCGATATGGGCAGATATCCCAATGTTTCTGATCTTTTCCAGTGGTTTGTGTTCCGCATATTTCACATAAGATGAGAATTTCTAAAAAGTTTACAGGCAACCAAAACAAGCTTTAGTATAAAATAAGGATATCAAAATTTGAAAAGGTACATAATTGAAATAATTACGTAAATACAGACCGAGAAATACAAAAACTGTTTAATGAAATTAAATAATGGATTACCTCAATTTGTGATACACCAGACTTATTAAGATTCCGCACAGTATTTGCTACACGTATTAAGCTAAATATCGTCATTTTGTAGTTTATTTTATTAAATTTAAACTAATTTTATTGGATTTTATGGTTAGAATTTCATGTCAATGTCATATGGTTAGAAGAACGCCAGAGACTAGCGGCGAGGGAAGGGCAAGGACAGAAAGACGAATGAAAAAACATTCAATTAAATGAATCTATCAGGCTTAAACCTAGGTTTTAACCATTCTATTTTCATTTATTGATAAATTTTCAGATCAAAATATTTACTTTGATTACTCGTAAAACCACAATAAGAATATTATTGAAAGAAAAATCTAACTCCTTAAAAGATGAAATCTTATCGCCTAAAGGTAGGAATAAATTATATTTGAATTTATTTGGCATAATTCTGTCATCAAATTCAAATTTCTTATTCAAGTTTACTTTACTTTAATTTGAATAAAGAATTTGATTTTTATTAAAAATGAATTCGCATTGCCACTTCACCAAAGCTAAAAGTAATTTATTTTTAAATATATAGGTACTGTAATTGAGTTTTAATTTTCGTATCGTATAGTATTATCGCAACTGATTGATTCATCAATCTAAACCAATGGGGCAATCGATTTGAAAACTTGACTGAAGATGCCCTATGTGTAGAAGTCAGTAGGACGGTAGGCTTCCACTAATATAATGTTTCTTGAATTATTTTACTTCTGAAGGAGTGAAATAAGAGATGAAGTTTGAAACACGAAATAAGAAATAGTCAAAAAGCGAAACTGCAGGCATTAGTTAAATTAAAATATTATCAAATTATTGATCAATTTTTAAGGACTACCTAACCATTGCGAAAAATAATATAAATATTATCAAATCAAGCAATTTCTTGAAATTACGGCATCGTATCATTTTGGTTAATCATGCTGTTGGAAAAATAAAAATATTTTAGAGATGTTATGTTCATCTGATCATGCTAACACCTACAAAAAATAGTCTAAAGATAGTAAAAGTAAATTGATGGGAATCCGATGTATTCATACCTTTAAACCATAGTCAAACTAAGGTGAAGTTAGCTGCTATTCATATTTTTGTGTTGGTAGCAATGTCAGGAATAGACAAAACAACAGTTTCATTTCAGTTTAAAAAGAATATGGCCGTGTTAGGGCCGTGTGTAAGTGTAAATATGAATGGGCACAATAATATTCATAGTCAGTTAACAAAATCGTTAGAAAGAATTTTGGAAGATGCTTACTTAAGTGGTGAATTAAAACTGAGTGGACGTAAGTTAAGGGAGTTTCCTAAACCAGTGAAGTATGACCTGAGCGATACAGTTGTTGCTGGTAAGTCTCGAGTTTTATAAATAAATCGTCCTGCATTTCTATGCGTTTTACGTATAATATTTTATTTTGGGCTTCTATAGTGGTCCACAAGTATAGGAGAGTATTTCAAAGACGTATCTATGTTATTTTTGTAAGCCGGCATTTGTAGCGTCGCGCTTGCTTTATTTGTCATCAAATCGATCGGACGATAACCACACAAAACAGGAATTCGATACGAAATGAACTTTACCTCGTTTCTTTTTCTAAGAAATCAGAAATCGAATTGGGGAAAAAGATATTACTTTCATTCTTGAACATAATTAAACGTTTAAAATTGTGTTGTTATAAATGATCACGTGGTTTTACTACTATTTATATGTAAACATCACGTATCTGAAAATGTTTCATAAAGATCATCAATTTATTTGAATAATTAACATTGATTTAAATTGTTTATATCTCATCATACTTTATAATTATTGTTATTATAACTTCATAGCCACTGTCTCGTCATGTCCATTTCTACCTACATAAATACATCTAATCTCTGACTTTTTTTGTAATAATAGTAATTGTAATGTATGCATACGAATTAAGCATACAGAGGGACTCATCATATTAATATTCTAGTAAAAGATATATTAAAACCAATATTCATTCTTGGACTAGGTAATTTCCCTTAGCAAGGAGTAAAATAAAAATTATTTACAATGGGAGACATCTGTAGGTTTGCACTGTAGTGCAATAATATTTTTTTCCACTTTCCTCATATGCAGTTAATAACCTACTGCTTTGACCTAATTAAAACGGAGGTATAGTATTGGTGAAGTAGCGCAAGTAATATGAATTAAAAAATACCGAAATAGGTTTAGCTAGATACTTATTTGTTTACTTCAATGTTATAAATTTGGAGCATATTAGAAAGTATTCATGAAACAATATTCAAATGATCCAATTTTGATTAATTAATAACTATTAAATTAGTATAATAAAAGTATGGGAACACCAAATCTTATCTAACTGAAATATTGAAATAAGCAAACTGGTGGGCCATTTAACAAACAGATTTGACAAATTTACTGTCATAAAATATGCAGACAGATAGCTTCTTAAGTAAAAAAAGTTCCTAATAGGCCTTTTGTTGATTTTCAATGCCTATAACTGGTTTTTTTTATGAACACTAATGGCGCCGGCAGTTCGGGGTCACTTAAGTTTTTTTTTCTTCTCGTCGTCCTAGTGTTGTTGTAGATCGCATGCTTTGATCTGTTTTGTTTGATGTAATTTTTACTAACTATAAATAAATCTATTTAATAAATTTAAAGTGTAATTAAAATATGCAAAGAAAAAGGTTATATTCACGAACTTTAATAGCAGGAACGTAAAAAAGTTCGTAAAAGACTTTTATCTATACGGCTTTTGAGCGATCGACATTAAGTCAACAGAGAAGTGGTGACTCTGCCCATTAACTTTTTTCGAAATGCCTTTGTTATTGCAGACTGTAATCTGTCTTTATGCGAGATTATTAATTCAGTCAAGCTATTACAGCGTGCTTAAGTAAGAAATGTCCATCCGAAATTTCACAATAAAAATCGTAGTAATATTTATTATTAAAATATGTATCTCAATACAAACTACCTGTAATCCTACTACCTGTGCCTGTCAACCTGTTTCAAAAACTTTTTTTATGGTAGCAATCATCCAAACACATTTAAACATAGTAAACACAGCTGATGTAATTGATAATGGAAATGACACTTTTATTATTAAATAATAAAAAAAAAGGTCTGCAAATATGTATTTTGAGTGCAGATTGACGAAAAAACTATATTTTGCCACAGTCGCGCAGAGCGTGGGTGGTGACAAAATTCTTCCTTTCTGATAGTAAAAATATAAAATTTATGAACTGAACTTTCATATTTTCCAAGCGTTACTACGCATTTTAAAAACTTCGTGGGTGTTAGAAAATGTTACCAGTTTCCCTTTGGCAAGTTACACTGTGTAGGATGCCAGCTGATCTGAGGTCAACGTTTATTATGTTTGGAATGAATTTAGTAACACATATACTTGTAATAGAACCGGTGGTGAAAATTTTACGACTTGTTATGCATATTTTACACACTAAACTCACAATTAGCAAGGCTATGTGCTATTCTAATTCACGGTATCGCGGTAATTCCCAAGCGTGTTGCAACACAAATCGCATCTGAATTTGCTGTACCACGTTGGCTAGACGACCAACCCGTCTTCAGCATTTCTTTCAATTTGTTCCTCTCTTTGCCCGACACCCAAGAGAAAAATAGAGGTGATACTATCTGATATAGGCTAATATGAAAATATAACTGGTTGCAGATGATTTCACACTTAAAAAAAGAGAGAGAGGTATAATCATTAGCCGTTGTTTGATTTAACTCGGCGGTCGGCTAATATACATAAGTTACACTGCAGTGTTTCCTCTTTAAACTCGAAAGTGACCTGTATTTACATTATCGGTTTGTTCGGCGCGATTTCTTTTATAATCATTTCATGCTAGGTATATGTACATAATCCAGTGACTCTTATTCTTCGTTAATAGTCCTAAGAACTATCTGTAATATACACAATAGTGCACAGCTGTGTCAACATAAGTAAGGCCACTTCCGAGTTGACTAGTATATGGTAGACATATTCGTAGTTTTTATTTTGACGATAAACACCTAAAAAAAAGAGAAAAATTAAAATCCGTTAACCCCTTTATTGTGGAATAGTTATGGGCTCATGGCACATATGAGCCAGGCTTGACGGCCTTAGAATATCGCTATTTATTTCGTGACTTTGCACCAAGCGATTAAGAATCCCGGAGCCGAAAAGGTTCGCATCAAACTTGCGCTCAAGTTACGATCAACCGTCAAGTGACATCTGACGTGTGTATCTTCTACCGCATTTACCATGGGGAGTGCTCCAAGGAATTGTTCGGGCTGATTCCTGCCGCCCCTTTCCGACATCCTCCTTCGCGACAGAAATTTCATTCCCATCATCTAGATGGTTGGCAGTCCACAACCGTGTGCTTTTCAAGGAACTTTCTCCCCGCACAACTAAACTGTGGAATGAACTGTCGCCTGCGATATTCCCGGACCAATATGACCTTTAAACCTTCAAGAAAAGAGCGTACTCCTTCTTAAAATGCCGGCAACGCACTTGTGACGCCTCCGGTGTTGCGGGTGTCCATGGGCGGCGGTAATCGCTTACCATCAAGCGATACGTCTGTCAGTTTGCCTCCTATATTATATAATCAAAAAATAACGTGACCGGTCTGTACGTTTGCCGTCTATGCGATAAAAAATGAACCAACATAGTTTATTGAAAGACACAAACATCGCTAGATAAAGCGACCTATCTCGTTTGCCGTCTTAGATTAGGAACTTCATTCATAACACAATGTTGTTGGATAAAGCTTGATATTTTTCATTTCACCAGCCGCAGCTGCAGGAAATGTGCCATTGCATATCCGTCCGATAACTCTGGTATTTCAAATACTGTCATAATGTTATAACATCTCTTGTAAATACGATTGATAAGAAAAACAGTTGCATAAACAAACTACTGAGGTGTTACACTTTCCATTTTTTTATTTGTTAGCAGTATCTGATCATGATTGATGATTTAACTGACTTTCTGATTATGGTGATGATGATATAAACCGAAAATGAAGATTACAAAAATTGTGGAGACTTAATTGGGCACGAAATAAGTTTTACACATTAAGATACCTAACATCGAAAAGATAAGAAGACAAGCGTAGTAGAAATTGCCGAAATAAATAACGTGACATGGAATATTTTAATGTGCAAATTATAATCAATAGCTTTTAACAATCCATTCAATGCTGGACATTTCTCTCCAAATACTTTATAATGCGTTCATTTTCTTGGGTAATTTTATAAATTCATTAATCAATTATTACGATGAATAAATTGACGAAATAAGCAATTGTTTTTTATTATTATTTCGTGAAATAATGGTTCTTTTAGGTAAGAAAAAACTAAGTGTAACCAAATGAATCTGAATCAATCTGAAAAAAAAGCCGATATTATTTTGGTTTGTTTTTATGCAAACAGGAGGACCCTTTTTTTCTTCTTTTGATGAGATGAGAACCCGCTAACTAGCTATTTCTGCCAATGTCAAGTATTTAAAATTTCTTCAAATCTTAAGTCTCTAAGTCTTCCAGTCTTCGTCTTGTAGAAAGACACACAAATTTTTATAAAAAAATGGATGAGATGAAATGGGAACTGTCTTTCAAAAAAACAAAAAATTATCAAGAGGACCCTTTTTGTCATAAAACATCAGTTGCTTGTTGGTAAATGTCAAGTCTGTCATCTGTCAATTTGTACTGTAAACGAACCGACTTTTCCCTACACTTTTTTTGTTTTCTTGTGCGCAAATCCCCTCGGATACCACCTCCTGGTGGCAAACTTTTTTTTCCCTCCCCTAAACTTTATGCATGTTTGTTTTTGTTAATACATTATTTAAAAATGTTAACATCGAAGACATTGTGTTTATACAGCATAATGTACAATAAATAAGTTTAACTCAGTTTAAAGAGGACACTAGATGGCCATTCATCTTTATTAATATTACGAAACTGAAGAGTTTTAAAATATTGCTACTACTGTATTAACCATAAATTAAATTTCTTAAACCAAGTGGCTAGATGCAGACAATGATGTAATTAATTTCTATTGATACACTTGAGTGGATTATATTTAAGTATCGCCTGGTCTATTGTTGTATTGTCGCAAAAAGGAGACTAACTCATTACAACATTTCGTTCCGATAGCGTTGCTACGTTAATAAAACGCCAATAAATCGATCTTAATAATGTTTTTTGGTGTCATAGCTATTTTTTTTTACGGTGGTATGTCGGATTTAACACGACTATATCCACGCAGTATTCGATCGTAGGGTCTCGCTTCGGAATCTTAGATGTTTCCTGTGGAATGGAAAACCCTATGTAAACCTCGTCAAACTTGATGTTGTGTCGCCCACGTAAGACACTTGTCGCGTGTAGCGTCACGTCGCCCATATAAGACACTTGTCGCGTGTAGCATCGTGTTGCGTCCTATCCGTCACCCACCATTAATACACCTCGTAGTAGGTAATAAATAAATATTCCGGACATCTTACACACAATGACAACCTATAGAAATACATATAATATGTATAATTTTTTTGTAAGTACATACATACTATATATAAAAAAACATCCAAACTCTGAAACAAATGTTTGCAGATCATACAAACATTTGATCCGACCCGGGAATCGAACCCGAGACCTCAAAAACAGCAGCCGCATACGCTACCGCTGTGCCACCATAATTAACAATAATAAATCGTACTTGATGAAACAAAGATTTTCTAAAGATCGGATAGTTACAAATAATATACATCATGCTCGTAGCAGAAGCAAAAATACCTACGCTATAATAAGCTACACATTATGAATAATTATACCTATTGTTAACTGTTCTCACAATTTATCTCATGTTGTCTTATAGAAATGTTAAAAAGGAAAAGGTCTATTCATATTATGATGTATTTGTTCTTTACAACTCGTTAAAACACCTAGGTACTAAAATAAATGATAACTAGTCTCTTTCTTTTTGATTACATGATAATCAAATACCTAGATAAACGATGACATGGAAATCCGCGTGTTTTTGTCATAACCAAGATTATATTAATGCACAATGATATAGGAACAACATAAAAGTTTCACTGTTGATTACGATATTAAGTAAGTTCGAATATATTTTTTCATTTACTTCATTTATAATTTAGAAGCCCATATCCCAATCCCTCCTCCTATCCCCCTCCCCATCCCCCAAAGGCCGGCAACGGACTTGTGACACCTCTGGTGTTACGGGTATCCATGGGCGGCGGTAATCGTTTACCATCAGGTGATACGTATGCTCGGTTGCCCCTGACACCATAAAAAAAACACCAGCTTTTTCTTGCGTCGCCGCCCTCGTATATGTCGATTACCACGGTGATTTTAAACTGATATAAAACTTTTTTATTTATGAAACGATTGAAATGAAACAGACTTTGAATAAATCGTTGTTTTAGAATCAATTGCGTTCGCAAAGCTCCTCTTTAATAGTTTTTCGTATACCTATATCTTCCAAGTACCGACTACTACATTTTCTTGCAGTGACTACGTAGATTATCATCATTAGAAAGATTGTTATTGCATTTGTATATAATAAACCGTTTGTGAAGTACCGCACGATTAACTTTAAATCAATGTTATTAAAATGATTGCATATTACGCATCCTCTAGTGATTTATGTAGCGTAGAACCTTGATCATCGCTCAGTAGTCATCGCGGCAGGTGTACCAAGGTATTCGCTATGTTTCCTGTGTAGTCTGTCTACATGAAAAACCACCAACCACAATACACTTAGATGCACTTGTTGAGTGACGTCACTTTATAAAATCGTATTTTAAATACACCTACCTACTTTTCTTCGATTATTCCGAGGTTCCATAACAACAACAATAATGATACTAATTTAGTGCTTAAGTCTGAAGACTAGTAATATTCTACTGCGTATTTAAGAGGGTCTTAGACCGTGCGAGAGCCATGCTTCGGCATGACTGAGTCGGTTCGACCGGAGTGATACCACGGTATCACAGAAAACGGGTATGAAACAGCGCTTGCGCTGTGTTTTACCGAGTGAGTGAGGATACGGTGGCCAGGCCGTCACCGATGACGATGACGTCATCAAACAGTGGAACATCGGGGTGTTTTTAAGTCAGTAAAAGTCCTGTAGAACGTGAAGGGGTCGCAATAAATGGGCGAAGGACATCCATGAGGTTCTTCCTATTCTTTTTAATTTAATTGCATTTGAAAATACTATTTTTGCTTCAAATATAAAGTGGTAACGTTTCAACACAAAATAAGTCGAATGTAAACGAGGAACGAGTAAAGTAGCAGTGCTGTCTTCACATGACTAAAATGAAAGAGAATGCATACGTGATTTTACTTCCTAAAAATGCAATAAGAGTACCAATTTTCTCTGTGTTTCAGTGTTATCAGCCGGAGGTAAACACTAACTGGCTTCCAATTATAGTAGTATCGTTAACAAGGTTACGTTTTGAATGTTAATCATTTCGGCACTATTCGTATTTACTAATTTTATGAAACGCGACGTAATGTTATTTAAAAGGTCAAATTGTGTTTCGTGATTCGTATATCTTTTAATGACTGTAAAACATAGTTGGTTTGGTTGATTATGAAGCTATCTAGAGTTGAGTTCTTAAAGAGTTGACAGAGACTAGATAAGTGTAGATCGTAATAATAGAAGCGGACAGACGTGACAAAAAATTCTCCACAAACCTCTCACCACAAACTGAGAGGAACTGCAAGGGGATAAAAATAAGGATTGTTAAAAATACTTAATTAAATAATTAAATAAATATTAGTTCAATAATTTCATAGTTCCGACACAGGGTCGTCTAATCCCAAACTAGGCAAAACCTGTGCTATGATGACCAGAACACTGGTAAACATACTTGTATATTTGTGAATACACATTGTAGATAATTAAAATCAAGCACAAAAATGATAGTGCACATGAAACAATATTTGTCTTGGGTGAGTCAGGGTCAGTAACTAAGCATTCGGTTTAGTAAACATTTTGCTAGAAGATATTTACCTAAATGAATGAATGTATATATACGCGTATATCGTAAATGTCTAAATGTATAATATATACCTATACGAGCGAACCCGTACATAAAAATAGTTTTAGTTTTATGGTGAAATCGATGCGCAGCAATGCATTATTACTCTTTAAATAACATGCGAACTCGCTATGGTTTAGTAGTTGCTAAGACACGATTCCGCGCAATCTGTCGCACTATCGTCCCGTATCAATATCAAGTGTTATTAGTGAAAATATGTAAATCTAATACATTCCATTCCTTCTATCAGTTTCTTTTATTTAAACATATATAACCGTACATTTTATTGGTCTTTCGAACCGGATGTATACATATTGAAAAAAAGAGGTTTATACAGTCTTTAATTACTTCCCATCGCGTAGCTATCAACACATTACTTAAGCAGTACTTACCTACATATTATATTGCTTACCTTTAAACTGGCGACGTTGCAATTATGTTTCTGGTGCCGTGTCTAATTGGATGTAACGTTTTAGTCTCCGCTACGCGATATGAGAAAGTCTTATTGAAGTAAGATTGGGTGATTTCCACAATACTAGGGAAATTGAATATAGAAGTATACTTAGTATTATTATTCGATGAGGATAATGTCTACATGAATCGTTATTAATATATCCTTTGACCTATACAGTCTATCTAATAAGTAATAATGCTTGCGGTAACATTGTATTCTCTCAGTAAACATTATTAATAAAAATAACATGGTATACGCTATTTATAAGTCATTATTAACGCAATGTTTATGTAATCGTTCCCTTGTGTTGTTTTAGCATTCATGATCTACTTTAAGATTTAAAGTACAAACCAACACAGGGTTCAAAGTTATAATTAATGACAGGGTACTTTCAACTAGAGTAAGCGTATGTGTTTATAAAATATGAGAATTCTAGGGTCTTAGGGTGGGTGGTTTGTTTGAAAAGTAATTATTACTGTGCCTGTTTGCTGCCGGTTTTAATGTTATATTTACGATGTGACGTGGACGCGCTCTTAGTAAAATGCTAGTTAATTATAATTGTAGTTTTAACATTCGACATTAAATCTTATTCGATATTAAATAGAATACTACTTGTGTTCCCATCATAGTTTATAGAAGACCTTTCTAGAATAACAATAATTTTAATCTAAACACCCCTAGTAACATCGCTATATACATTTTTTAAATTTACTTAACGGTATTAGGTTCCTTTCATTAAAATAATGATGAAAAGTACCACTTCATTACCTTATAAAATAGACGTTTGATATGATTGAAACTGAAAGGTTTTACATAATCGATTTACTAAGAAACTTGACGCAAGTAAGGTTCTCAATTTCGTAAGATTTTTTGCATGCTTGTCAAGCGATATCTCCGTCAACTATGAGCCTTTTTTTTAGAACTATTTTTATAATCGAAAACATTTACCTTCTCATTGCCGTCAAGTCAGGATCCTATGATAGTAGGAATCTCTGATAATGAAAAATATACCCTCAAATGTTATATAAATGTGAAGAAAAAAAACAACGGCGTGGGAAATTAGAAGATAACAAAATACAGTTTACTTCAAGTCAAAATGATTTAGGTAAGCATTGAAATCGATAATACTTTTTTGTAGGTTTAGTGTTACAAAATCCTACTAATATTATTAACGTAAGTATGAATGGATGTTTGTTACTCTTTCAGGTAAAAACTACTGAATGAATTTTAATGAAATTTAAGTAATATAGCTTATATATCAGAATAACACAAAGGCTACTATTTGCCGTGGTAACCAACATATACGTGGTCGGAGCCGCGGGCAACAACTAGTGTTACATAAATGACTAATATACAACTCAAAACGAACGCAATGAAAGCCGCAAGAAGTTATTATTCAATTTAACATTGAAATGAGATTATACATTACGTTTTCAATAAACAACTTCTCCGTGCCTCTACTTTATTTCTCCCTCTGCGGACACAGGTAACATCTGCAAAGTATTATTTACGCACAGTTTATTACATTATGGCTTTATAGAGGACAGGTGCATGCTCAGTCGAGCATAGCACAACCGTTGAACCGCTTACTGCAGGGGGACGGGGACGATAACAGCTCCAGGTAAATTCTGTATATTACTTGCAATACTAAAATAAATGCATAATGAACTCTGTGCCTCTATTTATAAAGTCCATAGCTAAAAGTTGTATAAGGTAAAAAAAAAACTGGTGTTTGAAGATTTTCATTTAAACGTCGACATGCATAACACAGGTACGCATCCAGTGGGCGGATGAGTGTGAGAACTAGAAAAAAGTAAACAAACTTATCGTTTGGAGCATTATCGGTTAAAGTTTTCGAGTCAATCTTTTTTGAGTTTGTTAGTGAAATATCTGTCCGGTTTAATTGTATATCGTTCTAAGGCTTGGTATAATTAGGTTCTGTACACAAGTACTTTTAATAACATCGGATTTTTAATCTAACGATAGTGGGTTACACTTTGACATTAAAACATCAAGGCTTTTTAACACCGTAATGAAATTGAAGTAAACAAAGATCATCAACATGTAATTACTACAAGAAAATATGAAAAATTTCATCAGATAAACACTATAAATTGATAAATACCGTTACGATCGCCCTTTATATAAAACATCACTTTCCTATTCAAGGTCTTCTTTTAAAAAAAAACGGAATGAAACGACCGCTATGTATTTAAATAACAGAGTTATCCAGCCTGAGCCCCTTTTATTTTCCAGTAGACCGCACTATTGCGTTCGATGGCCATCATAACAAAGTATAATTAGCACCAGGGGACGATGGAATATTCACGCGTACTTTAATATTCGCAGACGCCATACTTTTGGCGCATTTTAAACTGACAATACTCACATGATTGTTATTCGATTCTTTGTAGTAACTACGCTAGGAATACTAATCGATGTTACTCGACGGCGCGTAAGGAATACGAATTCATTACTCACGAGAACGTTGGAACCATCTTCTTCATATGGTCGGGCTATTTTATACATGTGATATATTAGTATTCATGTGGATACGAGCTTCCTCTTCGCTAGGCTTGTCTGTCCTGTAAAATTTACATAGAGGTGCCACGCATGTTATGGTCGGGCGTTCGTTAGGCATTCATTCTAAAAATGGTTTTATACCAATTTGAATTCTGATATTTTATACCTCATATGATCCCATTTGCTTGTATGTAGGTACATGATGATAATAAACACTCTGGAGAGTGTTAAGAAGCGAAAAATTTTTTTATATCTATTCCAAAGGAATAAAATAATAAATAATTAAAATAAAGAAATGTTTCGGACATATAACACGCAACGCCATCTAGTCCCAAACTAAGCAAAGCTTGTATTATGGCTACTAGACAACTGAAATGAATTCATAAACACTTTTTTTGTAAATACATACATATCATACATAGAAAACACCCAAACTCCGAAACAAATATTTGCAGATCATACAAACATTTGGTCCGACCCAGTATTCGAACACGAGACCTCATGAACAGCAGTCGAGTACGCTACCACTGCGCCACCGAGGCAATTAAATCAAAGAAAGTATCGAAAGTACGAAATTTCCGATTTACACGCAAAACAACAAGCAATCAGTCAGACTGGGTGTGAATGTCAAATCGTACAGTAACATGAAATCATAATGTAAAAACCTTCATCGTTTTTTAGAATGTAATAAAACCGAAGACTTCTAACAGTTTGCGTGCAAAACGTTCGTGGGAAGTGCATTGATTCAATTAAATAAATTAACTCCTCAATACCGATTGCGCTGGCCACTTTATCGAGACCAAATGAGCGCGAGCTTAAGTCTGGATTGGCAACAACACAAGCTGTATTATATTCGGCCATATTGGCGTTACATCTTCGCTTTATTGGTTTATTTGTGAACGGATAACGTAAGTTGCACCACGTATCAAGGAACGCAAACAATTTATTCATTATTATTTCAGTTTTGGTATATTAACATATTTAATGTATTATTTCTGTAAGTCACAAGACATGTCTGACAGAGACATCACTACCGATACTACTTTTAAAAATATGGGTCACTGCGGATACAATATTATATACATATTGATAATGGTACGAAAATATTTATAATTTGTAAAGTTTGAAATAAGTACGTCAGTAGCATGATACAATTCCGCGGTGTTCATTAAATTCATTAATTATATGTCAGAAATCTCCAGATAATAAGTAAGTGGTCATTGCCCGTTCGGTGGTACAATTAATTTAAGTAATTGCTTTCCAAGTGGATATAATTAACATTGGCAAATGAAGAAAATGGGTATCCATTTAGGCTGCTTTTTAGGCCACTTTCAAGCCTGTCTAGACGATTATCTATACAAATAAAATTGGAGTGTATGTGTGTAATTTCAAATTAATAGCTTTAACTAAATATATTTTCTACAGATATATGTACGGAACTTACATTAAAAAAACATTTTTTTACTTTTTTGTCTGTTTATTTGTTCCGACTAACCTCTGGAACGGCTGAACCGATCTTGACGGGACTTTCGCTTTAAGGTGATGCTGTAAAGACTCACTTAGGCTACTTTTATTTTAGACTAGCTTCGCCTCGCAGTGTTACCCGCGGTATTTATTGAAAAGGTACAACCGCGGGTAACACCGCGGGGCCGTATATATATGTAGGTATATCAATATTATATCAATTTTAATACATTATTTATTAATTAAATTCATATCCATGATGGTTTTAGGAAAAAAAAATACTAGACGAATATGAGCTAGGCTCATTTTAATTCGCTAAGTATAATTTATTCTGAACTTGTTTGGGCTTAACCGTGTGCAGAACCAGTGACAGTTCCAAAAGATGCAATAGGAGTCTTAAAACTTGTTTCGAAATTATGTCACATATCGTAATATAGTAAGGAAAGAGCCTACCTTACCGCGCGTTTACTTTAGAAGTGGCAGTATCCCGAACTTCTAAACTTAAGAAGATAATCTTAAACATACAATAATCTGTAAAAAATGTATACGCGTTAAATTTTTAAATAATGTTTGCTAAATATTTACATATATACAGTAAACACACAGTTCCCTGACATAGGCCATAGTCCCCTGTTACGATTTTTCAGAAAAAGTTCACCATACCCTAAAATAATGGAAATATTCTTGGTTTATCTGCCGTGTAATGTTAATATTTGTGGAATATATAAGATAAAAAGTTATCAAGGATGTTTTCTTAAACCCGTTAAACGTAAATTATTCGACTTACTGTTAAACTATGGTACTATCCTATTAACGAATTTCTCAGTCATATAAGAAGTACAAATAAATGCTGCTGCTTACACTAAAATGAATATAATTATAATGCTATTGTCTAGATCTAAGATTTGTTCATAAGATTTAAAATTTGTCCGCCAAAAATGGTAGAATATATGTAACGTATTATTATGTGATAACATCTTTGTAAAATACTATATTCTAACAAATAAATCTTTCTTCTTTCTTTCTTTCTTTCTTTCTTAGAGCAAGTTGCCCAGTTTACAAAGAAACACCCACAAATAAAATTTATGAAACGAAAGAAACGTAACATTAGACGTTTGGCGCCATAATGCTTTTAAAACCTTTTTATTGTTAAAACTCTTTGATGTTCGTTGTAATGTTATTTATTTTTGTGAAATTTAATGAAAAACGTAATGGCCAATTTCGCATTCTGCGTTTCTTCAGCAATACCTGACAAAAAGTGGCCTAAACTCATTTTTGGACATACTTTCTATATGCGGTTCTGCATATCGAGAAGTTTATTACCTTTTTGAAAAAAAAATTCTGGTCATTGTTTTGACATTACATTTTTTCTTGTTCCCTAAAACATCCATAGTTTCGATAAATCAGAAATCAATTTCATTCTTAACAATTTTTGTGTTTCATCGCACCCTACAACGATTATTTAAATGCAACAACGCAAATTACGCAAAATTAATTAATTAAGCAACGTTAGAAAGGCTTATTCAATATCACGAAAACCTCAATACTACAAAAGGTCGTCAAAAGTCTAAAAAGAAAACAAAAACTGACAAGATGCAATTTAATATTACAAATTATTTACATAAAATAAATCATCTCACATTATTGAGATCTCCAACGAACCATAAGCGATGACAGTATTATAATTTAGCATCTTTCAATTTAGTAATAGAGCCAAGAAGTCGATAATTTGGAACTCTAGTTTTTAAACAGTTTATTATTATTTTTGGATTAGCAAACGACAGGTTGCTATGGGACTTTTGTACCGCCTTATCTCACGGTAGGGATTGTTTTTGTATTTATTTGGTTGATAGTATCACAGATCTTTACAACATTGCCTTAAAAAGTAAATTTAGTTTTTAGGTTACAATGAAATACATGGCTCACAAACGAGTTGTCATTGCTGTCAACAAGATGGCGTAATATAATATTTATGACATCAAAATCATACGTCTTTTTATCAGTCAATAGAATGTTGCTCGTTCAGTAAAACATCAGTAAGCTCATTCATAAACATCTATGCAAATATTTTACCGATTTGTTTATGTAATACTAGCTGACCCAGCGAACTTTACACTGTCATACTTTTTTCGTAAATATTTTCTAAAGTTAGGGTAAATATTGTTTTAGTATTTATACCTATCTTAGTTTCCACATATTTTTGGCAATGAAATCCAACGCCATCTTATTTCCAAACTAAGTAGACTTTATGCATAGCGTGTTTATAACACCTAGAAATGCGTTTTGTTAATGCAGTTGCAACAACTTCATGAGCAGAGTTAAAATTCTTTTAGCACAGTTCTATAAATATGATAAATACATGAAAATAATTAGGATGATTTATTTAATAAACTGTCATTCTCCTTTTTTACGTAAAAATAAACCCAGTTTTACCAAAGGGTGAAGGTGAAGTTTGAAGTATACCTCTTATCTCGCTCTTAACGTTTCATCGCATCGAATGCTGCATCATCCCTGGTCAACTGACCCATATCAAAGCCGTTAACTTTTCTAGAGCTCTTCATATTTGCTCTAACTTAAAAGATACTAAGTATAAAATATTATAAACTATTCTATGAATATTTAGAGATTTTACTGTTTAAATCAATTTCTATATTACTTTATTACTTTTTTTATTATATTAGTTTTCTCCTGATTCCTAAATACACAGGACTGTACCCTTCGTTACTTTGCTGTCCTCTTTTCACTCAGGTTTTGCTATAGAAAAGTGAATTTTGGGTTAAGCTCGCCTTCGTTCATAACACTTCCTTTTACCGTTTATATTTGACTATAATTTGTAGAATAAAGAGTAAAAACGAACTATTGAATTTCAATCAAATATTTTCCTATTGTAGATGTCCTGGACGTTCCAGTTACCTTCATCGTGATGTGTTCAACTAGCTAAAGCTTTTTGTTTAAACGTTAGTTTCACAAGGTATATACTTGCAGTCATGTCTATATCCCAGACGGATAGGCAAACACAATTGATCACCACTTACTACGGTCTTGACACACTTCTTTTTCTTCGTTCAGATTCATCAATTCCTGCATGCATCCGACCAGCATGCTTTGCATGCATTCCTGGTATAAATATCCATGTGTAGCTAACACAGTTAAGTTAAATGTGAATGGCTGGACCATTTTCAACAATTTTCTTAACCGTGGGAGAGCCACGCTTCAGCATGAATTGGCCGGCTCGACCGGAGTGATACCACGGCCTCACAGAAAACCGGTGTGAACAGCGCTTACGCTGTGTTTCATCGAGTGAGTGAGGATACCGCAGGCCCATACCCCTATCCCCCTCCACATCCACCAAAGGCCGGCAACGCATTTGTTACGGTTGTCCATGGGCGGCGGTAATCGCTTACCATCAGGCGATACGTCTGCTCGTTTGCCCCTTTTAAAATAAAAAAATTGAATTAGATAAATAGCCCATTAATCAAGAAAGGCGACTATACCACATCACGGTACGACCAGTAGAAACCGACCATCAATGAAAAAGAGACGAGATGATTAACATGCTAAACTGCTTCGATATTATGAACACTTGAAATTTTAGTCTTTTAGAAATAAGTTTTATCATTAGTCCTACTTTTACGTAATAAAAATTCTAGGTCAAATCGTAAAATTATTACGAAGTAACTTTACAGCTCAATATATTTTACACCACATAAATCATATTTTCCACCTTGTATATTTATTGACTGACTATTAACTTATAATAGACGAAAACCTCATATTTAAGAAGAGGCCTAGGCCCAGCAATGTACTATTAGAGGCTATTGATGTATATTATGAACTTTGTTTACAAAAGCACTGCAGTTTAAATATTACTCGAGCGAGAATGGCATTTCATGCTCATGAGTTTCGTCACCGAAGCCTGAATCTCTAACAATTCAATTGACAGCCAAATTGAGCTCTTCATCAATGACAATACAGGTAATCAATGACATTTGAGATAACCTGTGACTTAGCTTATTGCAATATTTTTTTCAGTTTATCGAAACACTAAATATAAATGCTCAAATGAAGGAACCATGGTATGATTCAGATTAATTCTAAATAAATTTATTAGTAAGCAGTTCATTAATTCAAATATAATTTAAAGTATACAGTGTTGCTCTTCCAGTCTAATTCGCCAATTTTTAGACATCGCTTTTTAAGAAGTCGGAACTTTGTAGGTATGCGATAATTAAAAGTACTAAAATTGCAACATTACTTTTGATTAGGAAACCTTTGTTTTTTAGAATAGTAGGCAAACAAACAGACGTATCGCCTTATGATAAGCGACTACCGCCGTCCATGGACACTCGCAACACCAGAGGCATCACAAGTGTGTTGCCGGCCTTTGGGGGAGGGATGGCATATGGGCCTCCGGAATCCTCCCTCACTCGGCGAAACAGTTTCGCGCCGGTTTTCGGTCGAGCCGGCCCATTCGTGCCGAAGCGTGGCTCTTCCACAACTAATAAACGAAATATAACGGAGTAATTGATGCCCAAACATAGACGTATTTTACGAGACGTTAGCACAATTAACGATCGTAAACTAAAGGGAGATTACACAAGCTATCGCCGGGAACATAAAACACAATTACATAAACTTTGAAAGTAGCTGTGGGCGATATTAAGCTGTATAAGATAGAATCGATATACCAGACTAGTTTATCTGGTGTCTGTGTGTTCGAAGTAGCCGTGTAAGCTTAATTAACTCAATCTTTAATCATTAGCTAACTCGAGCTTTAAATTATTATCATCATTCATTGAACAATTATATATTTTATTCATTTATAGTTTGAGTTAAACTCTTCTATTACGTTTATTCTTGACTAGCCTATAGAAAAAATTAATAAGTGTTTAAATTATATTCTCCGCAATTTTTACGCTTTTTTTCTCCACAAGAACGTATCTTTATAAATATTTTTCTGTTTACTATCAGCCTATCCGGTCCACTGACTCTACCACTGCGTACATAGGTCTCTCAAATTATATGTCACTAAGGTCAATCCTCGGATTTTACTGCTACGCTGTATACTCTGGTAATATATTTTAAATGTACATGATTCCTACTCTTTCAAAACCGTACTTTCAATCTTACTCTCGAGGATTCTTTTCATAAAATTGCTGTTTAATCAGGAGTATACAGTAATAGCTAGCAATCTCATAGCAATATGATAATGATGAGTCAGAATTTTCAAGTGCAAGTTCATTTCAAGTTCTATCCGTTAAGTGTCTGGCTCTAGTAATCACATGCACATGCGTTGATGAAAGGAGATCAAGTCAAGTGGGCCCATATTGTATGTATGTCTATGTCAGATCTTTAAATTGTCAATAAAATAAAAAAAATCGTATTACATGCAATGGTTGGACGCATTATGTTACGGCCAGTTCAATTAAACAGATCGAAATTTAGAAGCAATGAAATCGTTTTGATTTTGTGATGTATCTTTTTTTTTCTGTCCCATTGTCTTGAATTATAATAACGAAAATCAACTGACTCGTGTTTAAACCAACCCTTTATGATCGTAGACCTTGGCTATTTCCTGACGTCACGTCCTATTCGTGAGACGGAACTGCGCTTCCTTGACTTTCTGGTTCGTTGCATCGGTGTCCCTTGCAGTTATCACACTATGGGAAACGCCATTGTCTCAGCCTATTGTCCTAGCAAGGGCGTTGTTGCATAAAATTATACTGGCTGCCAGAGATTTTCTACTCTACATAATTTATTGAAATTCTACCAATTTCGTCCCATGACTTTTAGCAATATAAGGGATTATTAAAATTTAATTTCAAATACTAGTTGCATTATATTCGGAAATGTGTGAGGTTGGAAATATGTTTAATATTATCTGCTCATATTCCACAAGAAATGCCCAATACGGCAAAGCACGGACATAAACGAAAAGTGGAATGCGTATTTGCACGCACTGTATGATTACTTTGAAGTTTCACTTCTGTTAATAAGAAATTTTCGCAACTGTTTAAAACAATGGTACACATTATATTATTAAACAAAAAAAATAAAGTTATTGCAAGAAACATAACACCACTGGAAATGTACCATTTTCATTATAAGATTTTTATCTATACTTTTAGAAGCTATTATGTCTCACACAGACGATTCAAAGACAAAAATACACCTGTTTTCCATACTTGAAAACCAATGGCATGTCGGCCCTTAGCATTCCGTCCGCTTCGAAAGTTCCGTTGATCATTTAAATGACGTTAAATGAATGTTTTCATGAAGTAGATACCTCTTTTTCTTTGAAATCTTGCAGAGGCACACTACTAAACACAATATCAAATCGTATGATCAAAACCAATTATTTTTATATAGGTAATCTACAGTAATATTATAAAAACGTAAAGTTTCTGAGATTGTAAAGGTGAATCTCTGAATTACTGAACTGATTTTGAAAATTCTTTCACCAATAGAAAGCCACATTAAATTTTGTGAGTTTCATAGGCTATATTAAATTTTAACCCGAAAAATTGTTAATCAGATACCAGATATACACGTTGGGGGAGCAATGGGCAAAAGCTAGTATAGAAAATTTTTGGTTTAATATGTCAAAAAACTGAAGAAAAATGTCTTCAAGAATTATTTCGTAAATGTTTTGTACCATTTCAAATTTGGTTCATTGTCAGGTTATTATCCAACGAAGCCAGACGAGTTCCGTTGCAATGACTTACAATTTCCTCATGTGTACTTACAAATTGTAGACTCAACGAGCAACTCAACACCATTTAACAAAATGAGTTATAACTATCTGCCTATGTCTGGTTACAAACGTTTTGAACAGAATATTCTCATAAATACTTTCAAACTAAAGATGCAACGGTTTCTGTATCTTAACTAAAATCGAATAAATTAATAAGTCAATATGCTGTACACATGATTGCTATTTTGTAACTACATGTGCAAATACTATTTTAGAACAAAAGTTTTCACTTCGCCATGGGTACTCCCATAGTTGCTTATAAGCTGAAAAGGGCGTGGCGAGGAATACCTTTAAAATATTATTAATTTTAAAATATACCGGAAAAGCAAGCAGAGGTAGATTTAATTAAGTACACTTTTCTTCTATATTTAAAAGAAAGTTTTATATTAGGCTGATACGAAAGTCCGTTACTTACCTGTAATAATGTATTGAACGCCATAGTATTTATTGTTTTCAACACTGTGCACAAGTTTGTTTTCCTTACGTTTTTTATCTATACTGAAAACAAGAATATTTCTATACGAAAATATCTTTCTTGATTACTTACACAGCCACACACACTCCACGATAGTATTCTTTCTAAAATTATAAGTCAGAACTTCAACTTAAGTACAAACTTCTAAGATAAAAACAAATAAACGCATATATATTTAAGTTTTGTCGCGTGCTTTACTTTTTATGAATGTTGTCGTGCGTAGGCGCACATCGCGAAGGGGACCCACACACGTGCCCCATCAGTGATTCAAATCATCAACAAAACAAAGAATCACCAAGAGAGAAAATTATGATACAGGACGTAGTTTTTATGGATACGTTTGTATTTCTTTCTCTTGTGCGATATGGAGAATCAGTATTCAGTTCTGATTTTTCATACTGAATCTTCTATAACACACTAGTAGATTGAAGGGAATAATAACAAAACTGATACTCTCATAGTATTTACAAACAAAAACGTCGTAGTTTAGTTAAATTGTTTATTTAAAAATAAATTACAAATACTGATTTTATTAAAAATCTATAAATTCTGATTCAAAACGACAGTGGGAACTTTCGATCATGGGTTCATCTTCGTATCGATCAAAATTTGTGGTATCACCAGGAGATTTGTACTTTGGTATAAATGGTGATTGAGTACGACAATTCAGGATCGAATCCCACTCAATGCCTTTGAACCATTTATGGTTCTTGAAATCCATTACACCATTCCTCATTACACCATAACGATGGCTTATATCGACTTGAAGGATATTTCGAATTAAATCTCTAAGATCAGTGCTGAAAGCTGATGGACATCTGTATTTACCACTAACAATTTTCTCGTACGTCCTCATCGAATCATTTGCATAAAAAGGTGGATATCCAGCGTTCATTTCAAAAAGTAATACTCCAAATGACCACCAATCCACAGAAAACCCATACCCCTTACTCAATATTAATTCGGGTGCTAAATATTCAGGTGTGCCGCACAACGTCCATGTGCGTCCTTGAAGCACTTTACAGAATCCGAAATCACATATTTTCAGATATCCTGTTCTGTCGATCATTATATTTTCAGGCTTTAAGTCACGGTAAACTAGGCTACAGAAATGCAGATATTCCAAGGCCAAAATTACTTGTGTAGCGTAAAACTTAGCCAGAGGTTCATCAAATTTTCCCATCCGTCGTAAGTGGGTGAACATTTCACCGCATGGTACGAATGGCATTATGAAGTATACATATGTATTGTCCTTTAAAGAGAATTCCATAAAGACGGTAAAAGGAAATCTAATGGATTCGAGTATGCGTTTTTCGTTTAGTGTGTGTTCTACTTGCTTCATTTTTACTATCTTTTCTTTTTCTAAAACTTTCATAGCGTATAACTTGTGGTTTTTCTTATGCTTCAACAACAGTACCCTGCCAAATGCTCCTGTCCCCAATGTTGTTATTCTCTCCATTTCACTTATTTCTCCATGAAGTCTTTGTTTTTTGCACCAACGTTCTTCGAATTCACTTTTTAGTTTTTTTAAATACTTTGTGTACTGTTCCTGTTGTAGCACTGTGTACCCATCGCGAACATCCGACTTAAAATTGTAATTGGAATTGCTAGAAGGGCGAAAGCTTTTACGCGAATACATTTTTATTTATTATTAATAGTGTTTGCGTTGCCTTTGGTTATACACTCATGTTTCGTATCATGGCCATCGAGATTGTACTTTTTACTTTTGATGATACGAAATAGCAATCAAAGCTTCTCAAAGTCTTAGGATTAATAAATTTGTAAAATTCCTTGGAAATTTGTGCGTGAATATAAATTTAGTTATATTTGTACTGAGAGCGAAAGTTTAGTAGGGGTGCAGGCGAGAACGGGGCGTAGGGTGAACGAACTGCCTTAGGGGATAGGTGGAATCAGCTGTGTTTAGGGAGAACACGCCATGCGGCCGACAGCCGGTCGCCCCGTCCCGACTGGCATATTGATCAGACGACACGTGTAACTTGTGCATAATGCTAAGGATACATTGGCAATGAAATAGTCCTTATTTACTAGTTTTCATTGGTATGTTTTCATTAATCGTTAATACCATTACATCAGGACCCTTTCCTGCACAAATAATCCAATCCAGAAACTAGCCTAAATGTTAGTGTTAGTGCGAAACTTTCTAGAACAACATCACAGGTTGATTGATTAAAAATCCTCATTTTAATCTCGAATACATGATAGGATATTCTAATATAAATACTGATATTTTTGAAAATTAGTATTATTAATTGTGGATGTGTTGAATCGTTTCTCCATACAACTGGGTTCGTTCATAAAATCACAATTTGAGTGAGGGCGTTTGTTAAAGCCGCACCTTATTTAGGGCACATTGCACTTACTGTAATAGGAAATAAGAAGATCCGTTGTATTTTAAACATTTTAAGTCTCTGAAGATAGTAAATAACAAGTATGGTACATTTTGAATTATAATTCTGTTATTTTTTAAAAAAAGAAACCAAGCTGTAACCATCATTGGTAAATATTGACATGAACGAGAATTCGTTCGGACTGATCCCTGCCGCCTCTCTCCGCCATCGTCCAATCCGACAGCAGTTTCATGCCCATCATTTAGATAGCATGTCCACAACTGTGCGCTTTTTTAGAAACTTTCTGCGTCGCACAACTAAACTGAAATCAAGAAAAGAGCGTACGCCTTCTCAAAAGGCCGATAACGTACTTGTGACGCCTCTGGTGTCGTGAGTGTCCATGGGCGGCGCTACTCGCTTACCGTCGGGCGATACGTCTGCTAGTTTGCTCCCTGTTCCACAATAATAAGAATATCAAATAATTTTATTACGATTAAGTCCCGCTGTATATCAAAACAAAATGTATGTGTAAAAGTTGAATCTATCTAATTTGACGAGGCTGAACATCTGTTTCTGGCAACATTAAACGAGACATACTTATTAAATAAATATCTTTCAGTATTCACTGTGGTCAGATCGGGTTCTTAAAATGTTCCCGGGTTAAATACAAGATATCCAATTAAAGAAGTTCCCTTCACTTCTAAAAATATTCATTTAAATCCATTTGACTTATCTTTTTTAGAAAAGTGACATATCTATTTTCAGTGTGCTGCACCTATTCCTATCGTCGTCTCTAGAATCAGAATATTACCTTAGTCTTAACGGTTGAAAGCTAATAACAACTTCGAACAGTCAGTCGCTAGAATAAAAAGAACTATCGCCTATAACTTTATTTTACCGTTATCAAGACTTGCGTGTACGACACTCCATTTTTATAAGTATGACGCATGCGCACCCACATTTTATTTAAGAGCACATCGGGACATACGTCCGATAAACATTCTTAGAACACATGATCCTTTGAGACATAACTGTGTTTTAAATAAAAATTAATACAAACAGTTCCCATTTAATCTCTTGTTGGAAGATATCATGTTAATTTGAAATGATTTGTAACTCAATCTGCGAAACTTCCTACGATTACTTAGCAACATGCAAGTTAATACTAAACACCTCGTATATATAAGCGGAATAGTTGTATTCCGCTTCTATAGATGATAGGATGTGTAGTTTAGCTTTCAACTTTAATTGACAACCGAAGCCCTTACTTCAATCAACCGATGTTTTATTCGGTATTTTGATAAATATGCTCCAGTTTTCAAGCTTTGTTATTTTACTATTCAATATTATGTTACGCTGGATGATTTTACACTATGATGTAATATAACCTCAGTGGCTATAGGTGCGTAATATGTTCGTAGTAATCTTGATGAATTGTTGCCAAGGTCATAGAGTCTCGCATTGATTGCTGTACCTCCTATACGTACAAATTCTCATCAGGAATTTTTTTAAACAGGAATTCATCTTCATCGAAATGTCGCTATAAAGCAATAACTGGTAAATATAATAAAAACTATTAGAATAATTGTGTATATATAAATAGTATCTTGAGAACCGGAGGAACAAACCTACTAAAAAAAGGCAGAGCTTAATATTGTGAGCGGTTTTCTGCAACTTAACATATTATACATTCAAATACTTATTATATTTGTACCTGTACATTTTGGAGAATAAACTAAAATTATTGTATAAATATCTGTGAACAAATAGTCACCACAGTATGCTCGAAATCCTGTATCCCCTTCAAAATGAGTGTAGATAGTATTGATTGCAATTTCAATTACGAGGGTCCAGAATGGTTAACAAATATCTCAAAAACCTATCCTCATTCTCAATGCCAGTTATGACTTCAAGATTAGACAGTTGTCTCAACTGACAAACACCTCACTTTTTATCAGTAGAATATATGTTAATCGTAACAATGCTCTCGATTTAGAAAAGTGGCCCGAATATC
Organism: Hyphantria cunea; assembly: GCA_003709505.1. NCBI lineage: Eukaryota > Metazoa > Arthropoda > Insecta > Lepidoptera > Erebidae > Hyphantria > Hyphantria cunea. Next base: position 427,618 of record PKRV01003263.1, on the reverse strand, counting down.
AAATATACTTGTACATTGCTCTAGTAGTTTCGTATTACATATTATTACATGACAGTATAATAAAGATTCGTTGTGCCGATTTAGAATAGTTGTACTCAATAAAGGCGGATTGGCTGACCATACTGGTATTGTTGCAATAGAGATAGCCAAAGCTTTGTGAGTCGAGATTTATTCGACTCAGTCGCTGGTCAAGGTTGGAGACCTAGTATCTACAGCATACATATGTATTTACTTCTTGGCACGTCACCAGACACGTGTGCGATATTCTTTAATGTATATAATTGTTGTTTGTGATGACATAAGTGGTTTTGAATGTTAGCACCCACGTCGATAAAATTATGAAAATTACGATCTTTCTTTTATTATGTATTATTTGAATAGAATTAAAAAGCAGATCTTTCAAAATAAGTATCAAAGGAAAAGACATATTGAAAAGCTTTTTGTGGGTTGGTACAACAAGTAGAGGAAAACGAGGTACTACGTCGAAAGATGGGCTCGTTAGTAAGACCACGTGGTAATGACGGTTATTTTTCGAGGACGCTAGCGAACATAAAAAGCAGAATACAAACTTGTTCCCAAACACATAGTAACGAATTACCAGTTTGCAAACTAGTCAAGAAATTCTAACATGTTTTGAATTTTAATTCTATTACGAGGAATTTTATTAGTAGCAGGATTTAAAAAAATATGTATTTCGATTAATTTATAAAATTACGAATATCTAGGTTTATTTTTCCTCTGTTTGTAACATATGTTAAAAAAATGTGTAAAGAGAGTACATACTTTAGTTAAGTTAACTAAAGCAATCGTGTATCAATAACTTGTTTGTCTTTTAGTTTATTTATCTACTCTTATTACAGAAATCTCTTAACAAGATTATATTTATTTTACTGGTTTTTTTTTCTGTGGCGCTAGTTGGTGAGTTGAGTAATGACTCCACTCGAAACTTTAATGATGTACTGTTTCAACAACCTTATTAAGTACTATACCTACATACAATATTATCGTTATCTAGACTAGCTGTTTATAAATGCGCCACAAACCGCAACCTTGTTATATCTGCAATGTTGAGTTGGCTATGGATATGGCAAAAACCGAAACTGTAGTAAATACTGCAGCTGTGAGATCTATCGACGTTTTGTTTAATGTTTGCTCTCTTAAAGTACATAAATAATGGTATTTGTCACAGATTCCAATAAAAATAAACACGAAATAAAATGTACATAATAATTTAAACACCAAGCATGTATAGATAGACCCACCTAAAATCAATGTTTAAATTGTATTTGGGTGGCACTATTATATTTCTAAAATTTATTTAATGGAATCAACGAAAGCGGGTTTCATTGGATCTTAAGGTAACCAGTTATATATATTATGCTAATGCCGCAAAAATATAATAGCTTCATACATCTTACATAATGCAGTCCAATTACAAACTATAGAGAACCAACGCTTTAGGGATCATCTTATGTATAAAATTATCTTGTCGCGGTGTTTATTACCAAACTCCTCCGAAACGGCCGGGTCGATTTTTATGAAATTTTGTGTGCGTATCGGGAAGTTCTGGTTCTATTTTTTATACTCCTAAACGTTAAGGTTTTCTCACCCCTTTTTATGGCAAAGTAAATATTTGCCGGGTCAGCTAGTATTATATAATATGTATGTAGAAATAATTAAAAAGGTTTATCAACAGTTTGTACACAGCCTCGTTGGTCTAGTGGTTAGCATAAACGACTGCAGATCAAGAGGTCTCGGGTTCGATTCCCAGGTCGGATTGCTGTTGGGTTTTTCTTACAACAAATTAATTATTATTTATTAATTAATAGCAGCCCGGAGTAACGAAAACGGCGGTGTTTTCCGCCCGTGTCTCGGAGAGCACGTTTAGCCGTCGGTCCCGGTTGTCATGAACACCTATGACAATTGTTATTGGGAAGTCATTGGAAGAAGTGACCTCAAATATACTGAAAACTTGTTCAACCTTCGAATTCAGTTCACTTCTAGGGTTTCGGAGGTCCGATGCCAGTCGCTGCGTGGTCATAGCGACTGGCATCGTTGTATCTAAATAGATTAAACTGGATGAACTAGTAGCCGACCCCAAATAATCTTGGGAATAATAAAGGCTAGGAAGATGATGACATATTATGTAATAAAAATTACTTCATACAACTTCATTCTATACTATAAATTCCTTTTCTCCTTTTGTTGAAATACATGTCTAAACCAAAAGAGAAACACGATGTACACTTGTATGCATTGAGTTGAAGGAATTTACCAACTTTCTTTTGTAATATGCATTTAATTTTCAATCCAACGCCTCTGCAATCGCCATAATGCCGCTATTTTTGTACAACCTCTGTCATTTATACCATGTCAGTCAAAAAGTTCACGGTCGTTGGCTTGTGTGCCACATTGCCTAATGGCCTTTAGACGTTAGCCCTTTCTCCATCATGTGGAAATAGCTCACCTTTCGTATAAATATATAGCTTCAACAAATCGATTGCACGATCCTGAACGACTATTTAATATCGCTGAGTTTGATAAATATGATAAAAATTAAAAAAAAGTGCGTGCGTACAAAGTACACATGTCAGAAGTGAAACTTCTTAGCTCTCTCCCACCTCTCGCTCCATGGCACTGGGCGTGATACGACAATCGCTCTATCTCACTTTTTCTCTCGATCTTTCTCACTTGCTTGCTACCTACTCTCACTCCATCGCTAGTTGCTTCATGCTACATTCGCCCTGTCTTACTCTCTCTCAATCGGTCTCGATCGCTCTCTCTCTCTCTGTTTCGACACTTCCGTTGCATACTTGCGTGACGTTACATTTGTAAAAATTTTACCCTCATGCGCCTAAAGAAGTTTCACTTCAATAATATATAGATTCAAATAAGCTCTATCTATTTACTCTGTCTTAAATTAATAACCTTGCTAAATATGTAATCATGCTCATAACCTATTAAATACATACATAATATGCTAGATATCTTTTTCATAATCGTGTGTAAGAATCGAACCCAGGCCTTATGGCTCAGCAGACACCGATACTAAAAATTAGACTTTGGCTTTGGTCAATATTTCGATATCTATTACATCAAATGTATAATTATAAGTGAATGTTACCTGGTTCTTAGTTCCCAGAAATGCATAATCGTAGCTGTTATAAGACTTGTTGCTTGTGGTGATTTTAAGTAACGGAAACGACAAAAACCTTACAGTTGCCCCTTTCGGACAGTACCGGTCAGATAATACCAACTGTGTCCCTTGTGGGGTGCAATGCATAGGATGTTCTAACTCTGGCAGTAACACATAATACCCTCCTATTGGTGCCGCCTTAGAGTGGTCTTGAAGACCTAAACTAATCATTTCAACTTGAGCTAAAATTGGCGATGCCCTTAATTCTAAAATGTTGTCTAAAATCGTTGGTAATTGTCAACATTTAAAAAAATACTTGAAATGGGCACACCAAACACTTCAATTCTCGAGCTTTTTAGTTAAGTGCTTATATTGATTACTGTTATAAATGAACATCAAATATTTTAAGGAAATTCACACCAATTTAGCGGTTTCTCCATTCGTCGACGTAGATTTTTACATCTACACTGTAGATTACACATCAGGGCAAGATGTGATATGAGCAAAATGCTATTAGTGTCTGCATGTTAGTTGCAATTCCAGTTCAAGTTAGTATTAAGTATGTGTTATGGTGTAAACCGCAACATGGTTGGATTCATTTCTATACATTTCGTTTCTTTATGAATAGACCAAAACAGTATGAACTGTTTTCTCAAGTTTAAATTAGAAATGTTTTTTTTAAGAATTGCTCGGCTGTGAAATTAAAATAAAATGTCGCTTAAAATGTCTTCACTCCTCGATTTTGTTATAATAAGACATATGTACCTATCTGCTATTCTTATTTTAAAAACATGTTATGTGATTTTAGTAAGGCTTGCGTTGTACGGAGTACGGTATATTGCATTAAGATTGCTCAGGGCTTCGTGACTCATGCTTCATGTAACGAACGCTGTATTTATGACAGCCGCCGGAAACGCCAGGATATAATCACCAACGGATAGGAGTTGAGTGTTTGTCCTCGTATTTATTAAGCCGCACGTTAGCCTCAATTGCAATAGATTTATGTGTCTGAAGCTGTTGATTTAATTGTTATTGCTTTCGAGATTAACTGAACATTCTGATTAATAGTATTTGAACAAAATATGCCAAACTTTGTATCTACCGAAGATCCTGAAGTCATCGCATAGTTAATAATAGCAGAAATAAAGGTACGTTTCATTAAAAGTAACATATGTGCACTGTTGGTTGTCAGGCATGAAGTAAACACAAAATAAACTGGAATATAAACTTAAAATAGATGACTCGTTCTATTTCGAGTTCACATATCACATGTTCGCTCGTTAAATATGTACGTACTTCATTATAACGAATTTACTTTAAAGTTAATTACTCGAATCCCATCTTGTTATAATTACGAGAGACGAAGAGTTGAATCTTTCAGCGAGCTTTGAGTAATTTGTGTCTTCTGCATTGTTCAAAGGCGTCTGCCTCTAGTCATTACTGCTTAGAAGAGATCCTTTTGTTAGGGACTACACTATCTTTCGGCGGGCGACATAAAGAAAACTTTTATTCTAAGATTTGCATAGGAACAAGCCTAGATGAACCTTGCCTTTATGTTAGCCTACCTGCCTACCCACCTATTTATTTATTAAGTAGAGCATTAGTTTTGAAATGTTTCAGTTGGGTGTACTATGCGTACATAAATTGATTTAGCTAATATTAATTTGCAAGTTTTTATATTTGAATTAGTTCGGTCTAGTTCGAAGTAGGTATACGAATGTTTAGATAAAGTTCTTGACGAACGAAATAAATTGCTAGATTTTGAATGAAGATAATTGAAGGTAGACAACTAAATCACGTCAATCTCTTTCTACAATTGCTAATGCCTTTATTCTCTTGTATTATTGGCTAATATTTTGTTTAACTTTGACTTAGCCTCTGTTTGAATAAATTATTAAACACCACATGCAACACTAGAAATGACAAAAAAATAAGGGCGTTGATATTTTCCCTTAAAACACTTTAATTTGTAGAGTCGACCCAATTCCTCATTTTCCAGTCCGCTAATCCCTGGAGTGGTTCCATTGACTATAAATTACTAAAGCACATTATCTGTATTGGAAAAAATTAGGTCATAACACGATAATTTTATATGATGTTTTGCCGCGATTATTTTTGTTCCAAATAGTTTCTTCGACTTATTTTTGGCTTATGTCATAGAATTACATTTAGATTGTTTATCTGATTATTTATAAATAACTTGTAATTTGAGATTAAGATTAGATTACAATTTATTATGTATAAATACTATATATTTACATGAAGTTTGGGATACCTACATAACACTATCTTTTCTCTAATTTATAAAATTCTCGTGTCGCGGTGTTTATTACCAAACTCCTCCGAAACGTATGTACCGATTTTTATGAAAATTTATGGGCATATCGGGTATGTCTGAGAATCGTCTTACATCTATTTTACATGCCCCTAAACGGTAAATTTTTTATATTTTGCAAAAAACATTTGCTGTGTCCCAGTAAACGTTTTTATAGTTAGTTTTTTTTCTGTTTGTGTTTATGTTTTTTAGGCTTTTTTTAATGAACACGATCATTTGTTCTGTGTCTGGATATAATCAATCCATGATATATATGTATTAAGAAATATCTAAGTATGTTTATCAGCAGTCTGGTTACCATAGCACAGGCATTGACTAGTTTCGGATCACCAATTATTTATAGGTGTAATATCTGAAGTAGCATATATTTTTGAACTGGTTTATTTCAATCATTAAATAACATTAACGTCTATTTACTTCCACCGGTATTACTTACATTTACAATATTTTCAGAATATTATTTATGCGCGTCTAGACGAGCGCTTGTCTAAGGTTTCTTTGTCAGTTGCATCGATCCATCATCCAATTATGACATTTGTAGCATGTTATAGGTACGCAATGTATGTACAGAAGGCTCAAATTTCGAGAAAAAAGAAACGAAATAAATTCATTTTATATTTCTCACGGAATCTGTATGATGAAACCTGTTTTGGTTCAGTCTCGGCCCATTGACTGTTGACACACTTTTATAAAGTCGATGTATAAATTCTTGTATGATATTTATAGAGATAACGATATTGTCCTTAGTGAACAACCTCTTTGAGATTTGCTCTATGAAAGTGTTATGTTTAGACGGACATTTCCTCATTTAAAATAATTAAAGTAAGAAATAGAATTTGCATTAGAGACGTGATGTACCTACCATCATCAGCCTATCGCAGCCCATAGGCCTGGTGGACATAAACCCTGTCCAATGTACCATTTGCACTTATTTTGGTTTTTCGTAAATTTTTATCGGAAGTTTTACAGCTCCCTCCCGATTTTCAATCTCACTTTGGTAATTTTTTTTAAAGGAAACGTAAACTTGATGAAATTTACATGCATACATACATACGTAAAGAAAATTTGTTTATTATTTTGATTGGATGTATCATATGTCAAAATATATTATGCACTTAGCTAATCTAATCTGGAGATTGTATATTGATTGATGATATGGTATGGTATTTTTATTCCTTCTGAAAAATACTGCTTTCAGCGATAAGGTTGTTGGTATACCTGTATAAATATCGTATGTTTATTATTGTAAGAACTATTTGTGGACAATTAGCTTATTACTATTAAATTTAGTTTTTCCTGAAGGCTTCTTCTTCCCGTTATATGATTGTAGCTATTACAAAATGTAGTAACAACTTCAATGAGCGCATGGATCTGTTTCAAACATATGTAAACCACAGTACAACTAAAGTTATAAATGCGAAAGTGTGTTTTTTTTGTTACGCTTTCACACTTTAAGTGCTTAACTGAACATTATATAGTACATTGTATAAATTAGTCATCAAGAGTGTAGGAAAGGACGTAGCCTGAATCTTTTTTATTAATTGTGCCAAATTGTTCTTTGCAATCCTTAATTTGCAGCATCGTTACTATCCTACAGAAATATGAAAATCATGCTGCTTCATACTGTTATTTCCCAAAATAATTATTTAGATTCAACATGTGCCATGCCAAATACTTCTTGTTTCATTTATTTTGAAAGATTTATGTGTTACTTACAATTTGACACAAAAATAAAAACGAAGAATCACCCAGTACAGAACCATTAACTCGACCTAGAAATTGTCTTATCTCTGCTCTCCGCAGCGGTTTTAAAACTTTCAAGCAACACTTAAGTTCTTCAACAGATGTTGTTTAATTGTTCAGCTGTCATTATATCTGTCAGCCAACTCAGTTAGTATAACTATAAATAAATAATATAAATCGAGTTCAATCATACTCGAAAAGTGATCGTAACGACCTCAGATGATATTACATTTGTTGCGCCTATCGTACTCAATTGATTTGTTATATCGACATCATCTTTATATCTGTTCTAATTGATTAACTCGGCATGCTTCTTAATCGATCCTTTAATTTAATATAATAATAGTGTTTCTAAAGTGTTCTTCATTGCTTTTAGGAAGCGAACTAATAGAAACATTAGAGATTGCCTGTTTAGGAAATTATGGCTTACCTAGCTAAGTCCGTGTTTGTTGCATACGCTTTTAGTCAAAGACGTGCAGACTGCTTCCATATATACGCAGATTAATTTGTTGATAATATCCGATGTAGCATTCCTTCAGTGTCCTTAGTCATGTTGCAGTCCAACAACCGGATTGCGACCGTAGTCCGTATATTTTTTTCCGATAAACTCATACATTTGTTGTCCAATGATGTTGTGATGTATTTTTCATTATTATACTGTTGTATTAATAAATTGTCAGATGATAAGCAGCCACCGTTACATACATTGATGAGCTAGCTACCAGAAATCTACTGTGCTTTATCTATCTTCAATTTTATTATTTTTAAACGAAACGCGTAACTCAGGTGACCATCTGAAGGTTTTGTTGAAGTTACATCATTATAATATAGTAGTGATAACTTCTAGAGACTAACGAAAAATTAAAATTAAATATGAAAAAGATATTAAGACTAACTTCGTCTGAATCTATTATTTCCTATCTATCTAAAGATATCCTTGCTATTCTCGATGCGGTTACCGCTAACCGCATCAACAGAGATATCTGAGGCTGTGTCAACGAACTACATACTAACAACTCGTTTACGCAGACCACTTTTTTCTGTTTTATGTAGATACGCGATAATGTTGTTTGAAGATAGGAAATGTTTTATAAGCAATTTAGATAAGTAGATAAATACCTGGGTATTGTATGCGATACAATACCCAGGTACAGAAAATCATCTAATACTTTAAGTTTTTAAGTCTTAAAATGACCTATGAAATATATAACAACGGTTTTAATAGACTACTTAAATCTGCGCTGTACTGTAACCAAACAATTTGAGGCATGACAAAATATATTATAAGAACCCGATAAATATAGAATAATGTTTAGGCTGCGTTTGTACCAAAAACGCGCCGATTACGTCTTTCGATTTTTTCATGTGCTATGTATATTCAATAAAGATGTACAAGTAAATAAATAAGTAACGAAATTTTCTAACGTTATAAAGATATCTATTCTACTATATAAAGTAATAACTATAGCGACAATAAATGTCGGTGAAATTCATTACTTCAAAGTTCTTAATGTTTCTATTGTAGGCTTAAGGTATATTTATGACTTAGTCACATAACTCTAAATTTCTTATTAGATACTGTCCTTGTAGTTTCCGTAAGCACCCTAAATCATTACTATGGCTAAGTTTCATGGTTCTCGTTACTTAACTCGTAAAACTACGCCTCACCACAAAATATCCCTTCTGTAATATATCGAACAATGCTCTCCAAACAGTTTTCTTTGGTTTTAGATTACATGTAGGCTCATAAGGGTATCTGTTACCGATTTAGGGTTAGCTGAAGTCTTCTTGTATAACAGTATTATAATCCACATTATATCCATAGTGATTTGTGAAATGGTTGTAGATTATATCAAAACATGCAAGTATAATAAATTGATAAAAAATCCTAGTAAAATATGTTCACTGGTACATGCCTAATTAACATTTGTCAATTACTTACTTCGTTATAACGTCTACAAAATGGATTATTTTCTCGTTGGTTCCGGGCGTAACTTTTTCAGTCGTGTCACACTGTACTTATTATAAGATTCTAATAAAATTAATTTCGTTGTTACAGATTTGTCAAAAAATCGGTTTGTCGAACTGCCTGATGAACTGACGTCGTACATTTATTTAGAGAAGTTACTGCTATCGCAAAACATAATCAGGGCTGTACCAAATGCAGTTGGGGGTCTCACATCACTTACATATTTAGATTTAAGGTAAGTGAAAATCTTAAAACTATACTCCTATACTGTATTTATTTTTATAATAGTAACAAATTTAAAGCTACATTTTGTTTGGACAACATACACATACTATTGTAAAATATTGATTGAATGAAACCTGCTTTCACCGTGAAGCTTATTCGAAATCAATAAAAAATTTTATGGATATAAATAAATATTTTGCATTTTTATCGTTGAGGACTGAAAACTAAAATTTAATAATATATATTGTATGGATCAGTAGGTCAACTGGTTTTATTGCAACTTGATATTTGAAAGTATTCGACTACTACCGCTAATCTTATTTATATCTATGATCTAGATCATAGCTAATAAAACGCATCAAGTAGGTATGGATATAATACTGAAGCCAGGTTAGATAAGATTAATTACAAACTACGTTTTCAAGTCGCAATACTGATAAGAAAACTATTAAAAATATAGAAAACGGTTATAATTTGGAACGTTACATTACTTGGTAAGTCTTATACTCTGATTAAATTTCTAAGTTGTAAATATGTACACAAGTTATTAAATAATCTTGTGTTGAGCAGTATTGTAGTTTGCGTTTCGTAACACTTGCATTAGTTCCACTTTGACATTCAAGCGGAACTCTTCTGGTATTGTTTTCAAATGCGGTAAAAGTGATAAGAGAAACATTTTATCTGGATCCTCAGTTTCTTTTATCTGTGCATCAACATTGGCAAATGCGAACTCGTCTAATTGATTTTGTGGTTTGCTTAATTTAGCAACTTTGGATGGTCGAATAGAGTCTGTTCCGTCATTAGAGTAATCTCTGGAGTCTTCTTGCGTATCGAAGTTGTGACTGTTGTCATCTTCTGAAGATTCATCCTCGTCTTTCACTAACTTTAACTTTTGTTTCTTTCGCCATACTTTTTTAACTTTTTTCCCTTGTTTTTCGGTTTCATCTGACTCACTTGAGAGATCAAGATCATCTTTACGAGGCATCTCCTGATCTTTTAAAAGAAACTGCAATTGTTTGGAGTATATGTAAGGTTTTTTGGTTCTATTCGGATTTGAGACGTACTTTTGGAAGCAGTCTCGGATACTTTTCCACTTCTTTTGTAATTGAATTTCTAAAACAAATTAAGTTTGTATTATATATACACATATACACGAACGTATAAAAAAGACGTATTGTTTTGATAGATTGATAAGATGGTATGTTGAAATGATGCTCCAAGTACTTAAAATTCCAAAAATACTAAGTAGGTGAACAATATTTATAGCACTATTCTTGGCCAATTAAAAAAAAAGCACCTCCCTATAATGTTTTATTATTATCATTTAGTCAAATTTAATGAATTAGTTCTTGATGCTTTTTTAGAAACAAAATATCAGCCTCTTGAACTGGCAGCGCCATCTATTGAGGACTACCAAACAATATGAATTGTCATATGGGGTCGTTTAACTTTGAAATGTTGTAAGAACTGTTTTTCATTCATAAATCATTTTATACAATACGTACCTAGTTCACGCATTTCACTTTTAGTCACTTTTACATCGGCTTGCATTAATTCGTTCACAACTTCATTCCATAGCCGGTAGCGCATAGTTTTGGCGCGGTAGTCCGCATCCTCATAGTCCCATATACCTGGTCGCTTTTTTACTTCTTCGATAAGTCGTTCAGGATCGTATTCGAACTGCATATTTTTATAGAACCAACGCTCTTGGCGATCACACATCGAACGACATCTGCATATCGTGCACACGAGCGGGCGTTAACTGAGCGACTGGCGCGCGGCGGGGGAACGCTGCGGTTAGCGCTCCAAAATGGCCGGTCCAGACTAGGGTAAACAGCTTGTCTGAATGGAATATTACCAATTTAAATTATATGTATTATGATCGTTAATACGGTTACTTGACTAAATGTATAGTAAGCATATTCCAACAGGTTTGTCTAATGGCTTTTTGCCTTTTAGTGCTCTAAAGCATTTTTTATAGGTCTACACAACATGATGAGTATTTTCGTATTAAATACACAAATGCATTTCAAAATATCCCAATGACAGTGAAAGTGAATTGAATGTTATTCATAAATTAGCCCGCGGCTCCGCCCATGTATATATCGATTATCGCGATGATTCTTTAAACTGATGATAACTTTTTTATTTATCAACCGATTGAATGATATGAAAAAATCGCATCCAAATAGGTTAAGAAACTTCTGAAGTTAGCGCGTACAAACACAGACAAAAAATTAAAACCTATTGTTTTTAGTTCTGTTACCTTTATAAACAGCCCTTTAATAGTTTTTAGTTTTATTATATGTTTAGATTTAAAATTAATGTTTATTGTTATGAAATAAACCTACTTATTGTACATTACTGAGAGTGAGGATACCGAAGGCCCATACGCCAACCTAAAGGGGGAGGCCCCATCCCCAGAGGCCGGCAACACACTTGTGACGCCTCTGGTGTTGCGGGTGTCCTTGGGCGGCGGTAATTGCTTACCATCAGGCGATACGTCTGCTGGTTTGCCCCCTATTCAATAAAAAAATAACTAATAAATGGCAAACTATATATATATATATATATATATATATATATATATAGTGTGTGTAATGAATTGGCTTGTATGCCGTTTTTGGTTGTATCGTTTTAGAAAAAAACCCAAGTATTGTCGGTATCTCTATTTTATTATTGATCTGTAAGTAGCCGGACTGCCAGAGGTAGCGGTCTCGGGTTCGATTCCGATTCGACAAATATTTACAGATCATACAAACATTGGGTCCGAATTTTTGTATTATCGGCAAATTTTTTTTTCAGAGTTTGGTTTTTTCTATGCATAATAAATTCACGAAAAAAAAAAAAGTATTTATATCAGTTGTCTAGTACCCATAACACAATCTCTACTTGGCTTGGGACTAGATGGCGTTGTGTAGATGTCTAAAATATTTACTTATTGTAAAAAAAAAATCGGTTGAACTTACATCTTGAAATTCTTCTTAAATGGAAAACTTACTTTCTCGATTTTTTTAGTGTTTTCCTTGACATTCGAGTTCTCAAGATTCTACTGTATTTATTAATTGCTTGTTCATTAGTGCATTCTTCAGTTCAGTTCATTTGAGTTTAGTGTACTCTTATTACTACATTCTCTTCTTAGTATACTCTTGTACACTTAAACTTTTTATAGATTACTGGGTTCTAGATAATCTGTGTTAGTTCAACTCTTATTACTAAATCGTTGCCATCACTAGTTCACATCCACTAAAGTCCCGATCAAAATCAGTAGTCTGGTTACCTTAGTGTAAATGCGACAACGCTCGCGTCTGTATCGAGCGGTGCGCGGCCGGGCGGTCCCCCGTCCGTTAGTATGTAAGGGGGAAACGCGCGGGCGTGTGCTTTTCTCGCCTCGCCGAGCTGACGATCGAACGCCAACCGCGCTCGTATACCGCTTCATATACACCTATACCTAATATCTGTTACTTCGCGAAGGGTAGAAAATTGTGTGATATTTGCGTAGTAGTTCCACAAGACATTTGACAGCTCACTGTCAGTATTTTGTTTTTTATACATTTATTTTAAGTGGACAGCTATAAAACTCTTCGTTTCATCATTTTATGCTCTGACAACGCAGATATGTAATATAGCTCAGTAAAGATAACAGAAAGACTCTGTCCATTCTTAAAAGGTCTATTCCTAAAAAGACGCGATTTTACAAATTCTGGCAGTCAATTACATACTTTTAAAATTTTTCTTCTTAACACGACCACTGAGATTTGTAGTATTGAAAAATATAAGAATTGTTACTTTGCATCGGACTTTCAGATTTTGAGGTAGATGCCCAAGATTCAAAAACAAACATTTCTGAAAATATTAAAAAAAATAACACTCTACCTAACTAAACACTATCGGTATTGATGAACAATTGGAATCATCTCCACAAACACTTCACATTCTAATGTCATGAACAGCTGTTTTTAGTTCACTAACCACGTAATAGCTCTAGGGACAACGAGACTAAATCACAGTCAAGGGCAATAAACATACGCTTAGAAAATGGAACTGAAGTAGCATGTATTTATTTTTCAATTGTCAATGTATACGAACGCACTGTGTCAAAAATAAAATCTTCTTTTGATGATATGGCAATCAGCCGGATCAGCTATTTCTGCCAATGTCAAGTATTTTAAGTCTTCAATTCTAAGTCTTCGAGTCTTCAAGTCTTCGTCGTGATGGAATTAATGATAAAAAAAAAATGTGGATGACATGAAATGGGGACCGTCTTTCGCAAAAACAAAAAACGATCTCCAAAAAAATAGAATCGTAAGGCGTTGTAAGGTATTGTGTCTATGACAGACTTAACCAATATCTATTTGTGAAATCTGTGCTCTATCCACAGATATTGATTTAAGTAGAAAATGAGACAAAAAACTGCTGTTATTATATATGAAATTAATTTCCAATGAAACATTACAATATGAGATATTATAAAGCGAAACTACAGAAAAGCGCTTACAGAAAAGATATTCTCTAAGCGAATGAAAATTTGAAACAAGCCGTTTAGCAACCAGTATGGTCAGCGTATAGGACCTATGTCCAACAATGGTCTAGTATAAGCACCGGCACGTAACTTGGCCAGATTTCGGCGTAGTGGGGGTAAGTTCGCGCATATACTTAGTGCAATAAATCAAATCAAACGAAATCAAAGTGTCGTCGACTGACTCTCCAATCGCTTGCTCGGAACGGTGAACTACAATCAACCAAAGGGACCTAAAAAGCGACTTTTTGCGCATCTAACGAATCTGGCCAAATCACGTGCCGGTCTCTATAAAGTCTGTTAATGATGCAAGGTATTACTAGATAAGTACATAATAAAGGATGGCATCGATGTGTAGTAATCTATCGTTTTTGTGACGCCGTGTTTTATATCCCTCTCTAGGGAGAGAATGATATTGTTCCGTTGATGTTACATTACCCAGGTTCATTACTCAATCATATAATGTGGTCGATAATAATTCGTGTCAGAAAACAGACACCTCCTTATAAAAATATAGATCTTATTATTAGTGACCTTCACATTCATTAGAATGATTAATTTAGTTAGTATCAAGGGTCTTTGTTTGAGTTATTTACTTCCCTGCTGAGATAAAGAATCGGAATGAATTAAAAATACGAATAGCACTCGAAGATACATATCATTCTTACTTTTCATTAGTACTTTAACAACAGTATTAGATGCTATGGTCAAATGTTGTTTTTGCCTCTGACCTCGGACAGTGCTCTAACAAAGAGAACTAAATACATGTCGACATTTAGCTATAAAGTTCAACAATTCTTACTAAATCATCATCTTTTTTGTTCTGTTTATTTTTATATAAGAAGAGATAAATTTTAATCCTTAAAGTACACTTTAATCACCCATGATAAAGTTCACTGGCATAGAGAATAGCAGTGATGGGGTTATCGACCTGTAATGTCACGGCCGCTTGTTGGAGACGTTTGACACGTGGATGAAGTGATAACGTGTAGACATTTACTGCTCTAATTAATCTGTCAGCTGTGATAACCGTCTTGTTAGAACACGTTGGTGTTATTGTTTTTGGGCGTGACACGAAAATTGAGTTCATTTAATTTTTTATTAATTCATTATTTGTAACTAAAGATTAGACACGAATGATCAATTAAACAATGTAATTAAACTATATTAAATATGTTTGAAACTTATTAATTTACTAGACGTTTATTTTCCCCATGGTCATAAATATTTTTTACCGAGGTGTGTTTCGTCAGGACTCTTTTATGATATTCAAAATGGACTGGGTGGTTACGACACCTGCTACTCGAGGCCTTTTACGAACTCGCTAAGACATAAACGTCAATTTATTCAGATACACTCCAAACCACTTTCGCCACTGTACTTCTTTAAACAATTATCTTAGTTTTGTATAGCGATTAGCCTCCAGTTTCAAATCAAGGCAATTTAGCTGCTTATTTAATTATAGCTCCCTTACAGAAACAATTTGTTCCTAATTATAACTAATGTTCGAGTCGGACACCAGTTGAAAAACGATGTCGAGCGTAATTGTTGCTTCCAAGAATTCCACTTTTAGAATGATGAAGCTCCCTTGTATGTAGTTTAATCATGTATAATGTATGCCCTGAAAACCGACATATTACAAACAATAAAATATAAGTAATAGTGGTCCCACAGTGGTCGAAATTCAACTATAATTCATTTATTTTATTGTTTTAGCTATTAGTACTCCTCTATATAAGCTTAAATTGTGCGAAATGTCATACTCCTCCGTCGGCATAATTTTCGTAAAAAGGGATAGTTACTAAGTTTTTGGTTCACATCTTAATTTATAGATAAAAGCATAGAATATGAGTGTCACTGTTATGGGCTGTACTTATCAGATTTTTATTTTGGGTTGTTAATAACAAAGTAAAAATTGAAGAAAAATGCCGTCCACAAAGATGATTTATCAAGTGTACAGTATTACTAGTAACTCTTAAAATATTTGCTAAATCTATTCATAAAATTTTAAACTTCAATACAAGCACGTAATTTTTGAGATATACGCCGTACAAAAAGTGTAAATAAAGCACGAACCACTGTTATTACTAAAGAGATGATGCCTATGAAATGATTGACAGACAGAGACCTTGAACAGAGATATGATTACACTACTACATAGACGTTATTAGTTTTATATTACGATTACATAAATATCTACGTCGCGGCGAAGAAACAACTGTACATACTATCAACATCAGTAGGTATTTATATAAGCTTGCCACCTATCGTACCGTGTTGCAAGTTGTTAGACATTATTGTAAAACGAACAACTTTCACCGCAGAGACCCTTCCTTGCACACCCAACACAATTAGGACTTATTAGTACCGCAGTTTACAGTTTCTACTCGGAACCGACTCAGGTAGGCCTATCAACAGCAGTTGTCCACATTCTATGGAATTGATAC
Source organism: Hyphantria cunea (assembly GCA_003709505.1). Lineage (NCBI taxonomy): Eukaryota > Metazoa > Arthropoda > Insecta > Lepidoptera > Erebidae > Hyphantria > Hyphantria cunea. The sequence continues at coordinate 411,244 of PKRV01003263.1, read as the reverse complement.
ACAACTGATATTAAACAAACAGGGGCCAGTCCATTATTACATATTCGCTACATGTGTCTTTCTACTAAATATAAATATTTTAATATCAATGTACAGCATAGGATTGGCATACATGGAATACAGGGTGGATGGAAAACTGTTGGAGACTTATCGATTTATCATGCGAGAGAAGAAATTCATTAAATGGGTCAGTTTAATAAAACATGTTGTTTTCTAAATTGAAATTTTGATTAAAGTTTATTTACCTTGGTTTACACAGGCTGTTTGACGGACAAGAATTTTTGGGGGATTGGTAAGGCCGTGTAGTAGTTTTCACCCATAGTGGTGGTATATGTTGCTGTATTCGAGATACGATTTTTTTGGTTTGTTTTTAAAAAATATTATTCTAAATAAAACATAAATTAATAGCACTAACTATAAAAAAAAAACGTGTCGAGCTTCCAAACTCCTAAAAATGAAATAATGTATGCAAAATGTCAAATTCAAAATTAACTATTAAAAAAAGTAAAATCTCTACTAAATACCCTTTCCAGCGATATGCCACATGGCTTTGAAATCATTCGTCGGTCCATGCGCCAAACACCCATATATAGGCTGTAAACAACTAGGAGCATTCAACCTATAAAAATGCATATTCTGAAAAGAAGTCACGAATTTTTACTAACATATAGGTTACAAAGCTGTGTTAATTTTACTGCTTTAAATATATTTTTATTATGTACGAAATGATTACCCACTTGTAATTCAGTTTAAAAAAAGCTATAGATCTTTGTTTTTATGTAGTTTTACTGTTAATAAAACTCTGTGGTCGTTTAATCGACCTTTATATGGTGGTGCCATAAAACATTAAATGCATAGTTTTAAGTTTCTGTCACAACATTTCCATTCACGAATTTGGTCAAACATTGCCATAAAACCAGCAGCAAAGCGTAACTCACGCATTGTGATCGCGGTTCGGCGCACGCGCACGCACCATGACGGCCGATCAACTCGCGCATGCGCATGACAAATATACGGGCTTTCGAAAATGGAACGTACACGCCAAATGAGTAGTACAATAGCGAAAGAGGCCAATAAGCTGTTATTGTGTAATCCAGTTTGCAGGGTACGATAAAACCTGCGTGTTTTACTCTAGCTTGTGAATAAGAAATAATATTTTCACTGATAATAGATAAAAATTTGGAATACCTTATGATGAGAGTTGCCTTGATTTGAATGTTAATATTTAAATAAAATAAGTGTGTTGAGTAAATTTCTTATGTTTACTTTTCTCTTTTATGTGTTATTGTACCGTCTGTGTTTAATCAATCAACTTTTGTTAAAGAAAACCTTTATTCCTTACTTAATTTTTTTAACATGTTTTTTTTCCATTAGTTCGTCATATAACTTTAATATTTTGATTGCATCCAGGATAATAAATCAATCCTCCAGTTCATTTCATATATGTTCCCTTCTCGAACACCCCACTGTCGACAAATCAATACCCTATCGACCTTGAATCACCAGTGCGGAACGTGCAAATAATCCGCACTAATTTCTAAGGGGAACCCTGTAGCACACCAATGTTATTTCTCGTAGATCGTTTATGTGTGAGTTTGAAATAGACTTGGTAACGTTGAGAGCTTATAGATAGGACTAGTTAATGACTAATGGCCGTTTTCCGTTTTAACTAAAGATAAGTTATTATTGAAAAGAGTTTAAATTTACCATGTCGAAAAAAGAGAAATAATTGATCCTGTCTAGCAATAAAAATATTGAATCAATCATATTAAATTACCTAGCTTCAGTTTTAACTGGTGATTTATTTAAAACGGCCCCAAGTGGTAAAACCGTGAACAAACCCCAGCCAGGTCAGTCGATCTGTGATCATTCTTACTACATTGATAACATCCGTACCTCGTTAAGTTGTCGGTCACGGTTGTCATACGAACATCTGTCTTCACCGTTATGAGTAGTTAGAACCCTAACAAGTGCGCGCTAATTCCTGGCAATGTTTGCTCCGCTAGATCCACAACCACGTTATTCTCCAGTCGCTCTATCCGTTTCCCTCACGACTCAGGTCGATGGTACTCCAAGAGGTTCCTGGTTGTAGAAGCTTTGAGCTCAAAAGGCCAGTATATAGTCCCCACATTCAAGCCCTCTTACAACTAAACCAACCAAACCATTCCCGACCTCCGAGTCGCCGGATTACAAGAGATGCCACGCTCCCGGACAGACTGCGAATGAAGACGAGGATTGGGTGAAGGTGGAAAAAATAAGAAAAGCGAAGGACAGAAAGATAATAATAGAGTACAAAATAGAGGAAGATAGAAAAAAAGATTGACGGAGAAAGGAAAAGACCTTGTGGTGGAGGAGATTAGAAACAAGGAACCCCTGTTAGTGCTGTACAGCGTCCTATAGACTCAGAAAGACGAGGATCTAATTAACGCCGTAAAGACCAGGAACCGGGAAATATTGCGGGACCTTACACCAGATCAAATCAGGCTGGCAGTACAGTACAGGAGAACTGCAAGAAACCCTCACACGTGCCATGTGGTGCTCGGGGTCTCCCCGGCGATCTGGTCTCGCGCCTTGGACGCAGGAAGGCTGTGCGTTGATCTGCAACCGATCAGAGTGGCGGACCAATCTCCCTTAGTACAGTGCTCCCTGTGTCTAGGATACGGGCACAGCAGGAAGTTCTGTACCAAAATAGAACCAAAATGCAGTCATTGTGGCGGGCTCCACCTAAGGGCCGAATGCCCTGACTTCGCTATTGGTACGGAACCGAACTGCTGCAATTGCCAGGAAGGGAAGTTGAGCAGCATAGGACACAACGCATTCAGCGACCTATGCCCGGTGAGGGCGAAATGGGATAACATCGCGAGATCCACAATACAGTACCGGTGCTGAGGGCTCCTCGGCAAGCATGATCTCATATCCATCTTGCACTTGTAACCTGATAGTCACAGAAACTTTCCCCCAACCCATCGTCGAGTGTCCTGTACAGGAAAAGCAAGAATCTAAATTAGAGAACACTAAATTAGCATAACCTTAAATGTAGATATAACAGTTAGCAATAAATATAAGCATAAAATAAAGAAATATTGTACAAAAATAGACAAAAATAACATGTGGGAAAAACTGGGCAACTGAATAATTATGATTCCAAAATAATAATTATTTTAGTAAATCATAATAAAAGTCAGCATAAAAGTAGGAAGTGAGTTGTACAGTACTGAATAAAAACTTAGTATTAATTTAGGAGTGTAATTTATCATCATCATCAGCCTATCGCAGTCCAATGCTGGACATAGGCCTCTTCAATTTCACGCCACTTAGTTCGATCTATGGCTTCTCGCATCCAGCTCCTGCCAGCCGTCTTACGCAAATCATCGCTCCACCTGGCTTGTGGACGTCCTACACTACGTTTGCCGAGACGCGGTCTCCACTCAAGAACTCGTTTACCCCAACGGTTATCGGTTCTTCGGCAAATGTGGCCAGCCCACTGCCACTTCAGCTTGCTAATCCTGTGGGCTACGTCGATGACCCTGGTTCTTTGTCGGATCACCTCGTTTCTAATGCGATCCCTTAGAGAAACGCCGAGCATATACCTCTCCATTGCACGCTGAGCGACTTTGAACTTATGGACCAGTCGAACCGTAAGTGTCCACGTTTCGGCTCCGTAAGTCATTACGGGTAGGACGCACGCATTGAAGACTTTCGTCTTTAGGCACTGTGGGATCGATGATGAGAAGACCCGACGAAGTTTCCCAAACGCTGCCCAATAATTGTGTAATTTAGTTGTAAGAATAATATGTAAGCATGCCATAAATGTCTGTAAGGACCCAAAATTGTTTATTGAATGATAATATATAGGTAGTACAGTACTATGGTAAATTTATTGGCCTTAAATCAATATGTATATAAGTAGTACAGTATTATGGTAAATATATTAGCCTTAAATCAATATGTATATATAACTCAGAAGTTAGAATAGCATATAATGTAAAATTAGGAAGTAAGGACAATGACATATCATATGACAACGTGTAAGATTTATTTATATACCTCTGAAATAAAAAAGCAGATCAAATACAAACCTAGGGAATAGAGAAACCAGGAATCCCATCTGGCGAGTATGAAAGGATGAATGAAAGAAGAAAATAGTATGAGGAATAAAAGTACGAGCAGCATACCAGCGAGAACTGGAATGAAAGAATCTAGATAGAAATAGGCTCCGATTATGTTGGAGGTGTTAGCATAAAAAAAAACAACCCTAACAAGTCCGATTATAGTCTTTCTACAGAAGGTCTGTATCGCCTCGTAAGTACTTGGCTCGTCGAACTTAGTAGACTAGCCGGTACTAACCTGGCTTGAGAAAAAAGTGTAACTGAAAGAACGACTCGTTGATGTATAACTGTAGCAAATTGATTGAGGCCTACGTCCAGCAGTGGAATGTTAAAAGCTGTTAATGATATTGAGTGATGTGATATGATAACACAAATATTTAGTGAAGTGCGCTCTCACTCTTATCTTGTGTTTTATTTCAGTAGTTTAGTAGGTGCGGTAAATGAGTAGATCCAGTATCTACTTTTTGATATATATCTATATCAGGGGTACTTAGGTTTGTACTTCTATTAAATTAATACGCAACTGTTGAAATATCGAACTATTAAAAATGATGATGAAGGTATGCATTATAAATATAAATGTGTAAGAGTTGAAGTTAGACTTAAGAAATTGGTAATTGGCCAGTCTTCAGCTAATTTGCTGCAGACTAGTTCAGCTATTCTGCCTTCTATAGTTTCAAATTCTCACTTAAATTTCATAGTTTTTCTCTTGTAGTGTAATTTTAAAGAACCTGAAATGACCGTTGGCGTAGGTACAACATATTTTGGTATCTATTATATTATCTAATGTCTAATGGTTCACATTGCCTGAATTAAATACTACTATTTCTAAAGTGACTTATTTTTAAGTAACCTGCTATTAAACAGTGGCCAAATAAGGTATTCAAGTTTCTAATACCTTTGGAGTTTGTACAAATAGATGTGCCTATATCTATTTACTACACAGATACTTATCGTGTATACTTGTTTACAGTGCAATTGTATAACAGTCTTCGTATTCTTGTTTCTGGTGAAACTGTCGCGTAACCATTTATGGCGGTCCGATAACGGCCGTGGCTTGTTGACGACACGATATTGAGAAATGTGTCACTGTTCTGCAAACCTTAGGATACGAAGTGCAACGGGATGTTTGTCACAAATAAGAGAGGTTTTATACTGATAGTGTTGCTGTTAACTGTTAAGATTACTGATTCCACGTTACATATACCACGCATATGACAATACACTTTAAAACTATCTGTATTATTGATAGCAGATACCGAAACCACAGTAGCACATAGCTGGCATGCCGCTAATCAAGGAACCTCCTGATGGTAATTGCATCTATTTATATTGTTAAAAAATCGTCACACTAATAGTATATTCTCCTGACTTATCATATCTCTTACGTATCTATTAACATATAAAGTAACATATAAAGCATAGTAACATATAAAGCTGAAGAGTTCGCTTGCTTGAACGCGCTAATCGCGGTAACTACTGGTCAGAGGGAAAAAAAATTTTTAGTGTTAGATAACCCATTTAACGAGGAAAGCTGAAGGTTATATATCATCACGCTAAGACCAATAGGAACAAAATACTAATGAAGAATGTTTCACAAACGGGGAAAAATTATCACACTACGTGCAGGAGATGCTTGTGAGGTTGCGCTGACTCACGCATGAAATTTTCTATGATATAGATTAGTACGCGGTACGGTTAACGAAAAACTAAAGATTGCAACGAAAGAGGTCACATATGTGTAAATTACGTACCCTATATCTCTAAAATAGAAATTACACATGTATTTCTAAATCAAGAATCCGGACGTTCTAACTAACGAATCTGCGTAATATTTGAAGGAATTTTTTGATGTACAGATTTGTCATCAAACATTCGTAAAAAATGTGTTTGCGTGTTATTTTCAAACGTTTGTGTATTCCTCGTGTTGTATCTTCTTACTTTGGGTTATTCTATGTCCCATAGAAATCTTAACACGATGAGATTTCTTGTGTAGGAGACAGAAGGCTATCAAGACTTTCTTTCTATACATGTTCGGTTCTAATTGAGATATCGACCGGAGTGATCGGCCTCATAGAAAATCCGGTGTGAATCAGCGTTTGCGCTGTGTTTCACCGAGTGAGAGAAGATACCGAAGGACCATACCCCTATCGGTCGCCCCTTCTCCCATCCCCCAAAGTCCGGCAACGCACTTGTGACGCCTCTGGTGATGCGGGTGTCCATGGGCGGAGATAATTGCTTACCATCAGGCGATACGTAAACTCGTTTGTCCTCTATTACTTGCATAGTACGGGTATGTATCGTCTCTTACTAAACTATAAATTTGTAAACTAGATTCGTTTTCTGTTATCAAATAGAACTAATAAAATACAACTATAACAAAATATAACTATCAATTTTAGTTTTAATACTTTTATTTTATAATCACTTTTAACAATGACTATACTGTCATATTCCAACGTTGATTACTAGTAGTCCTCTGGACTCTGCTACATTATACTGAAACCAGATCTTTCTACAGCTCAAATGTTAGACTGAACCTTGTACTAAATTCAACCATCTTTAGCGCATGTAACAAATGCAATAAGTCCAGTAAATGGCACGACACGATCAGTTGTAAGTTCTTGGTTATTTGTTTCAAAATTTCATAAATGCTTACAATTTCGTTGACATGCTTTATTTAACCCATTTTAAATGTCGCTTTTAGTAAACTAAAGACCCGGCCCGGCTTTGCACGGAAGATTCTGTAACTCTCGTAGATCCTCTACTATGATATGTATCATGTTTTACACATAAACCTACCTCTTGGATCACTCTATCTTTTGCTGAAAATTGCATCAATATCAAAAGCGACTTCATTTTATACCTTGTAAAGGTACTTAATCTTCGTAAGCCTATTGATGTATACTGTTGAAGTGTCTGTAATAAACAAGTAACAAATAATTTTATATGAGAAAACAAGGCTCAATATTAATAAAGACTTGTATTACAAGAAATGACATTAAATATCCTTAGTATCAGAAAATAATAAGAAAACTATCAATCTGACATTGGTTTTGTGGTTGCTATTTTCTAGAAACGTGATCTTGCTTCAGTACATACAAACAATGTCTTGTCTGAACCTGTGGCTTTGTGCCAATTTAAAATCGCATTTTGTAAGATGCGCTTATCTTTCCAAACGCATTGCGCTTTAAAGTTACTACTACTAACGTTTCACTTTGCTTGCCTAATCGTTAGTAAATTATGGTCAATGTCTTTCTGCAATGCCCTTTCTCGAATATCTTAAAATGAATCTGCCAATTGCGGCGACCCTGATAATGTATCCATCCATAAATTAATGTTTGCTTTCAGTGTATTTTAAATATTATATTGTTAAAAAAGAGCTAGGAAACAACACATTTCTGTTCGAAAAGTACCCACTTGAACCTGTTAGAAAACAGTAATACTCATAGCATGGTGTACTGTGAATGTAATCACTAGATCTGCATGGGAAATACAACATTTACACGTTTAAGTACTTCATATTAAAACCAGCCGTGTCGTGCTTAACAATTTACTTAAATAAAATATTAACATTCAATGCCTTAAGAATTGATCTACACATATATATGTACGGACTGTAGCCATATTCTATTATAAAAACAATAAACCGTAGTCTTCGTCATGGTGGCCGCTTTATTGGTTTGTTGACGTCATGCGATATAATTATCGTAACAACAGAATATAGGCCATTCCCTGTGTGTAGTGCGATCGATCTTTCTGCGAAATAATCCGCGGCAATCAACATTGCCGGTTCATCTCATTGCATAGGGCAACAACCTCTCATCTTTTTATTGATTTTCAGTGTTGAATAGAATACTATTTAGAGGCAACGTCCTTAGGTGTCTAGACGGGAACATGTCTATCTACAGTAAGGTAGGGTCTTAAAAGCTTTAAATTAATTAATTCAATCGTTATGCGCTTAGACTTCGGAGAATGCATATTTAGTGCTTTGTTTAAAAGGTAATTTATAAATTTGCACACATTTAAGGCTATCAATGTACTTTATTATTCAGCACGATCAAATAAATAATTTATAATCGCCTATTGATACAAAAAAAACATTATTTAATTGCACGTAGTTATGATTTTACATTAATAAAACTACATATATCAAGTAAATTTATTGATATTATACGCTGTTAGGATGTAACCTATCATCTTGTGTGGTCCTTTATTACGATGTTTACTATACTTATCTAATCAAGTTACCACACGAATGCCTATAGAATTTAATGTGTTGAAGATTTTTTGATCTAAAAGCAGGAAGCATACAAGTCTTTAACAGCAATGTTTACTAGTTCTCTTGGCACGAGCTCAGAACTATTAGGTTAAGCGACGACCGATTTATGTCCGAACTGATCTAATTAAACTCAATCCCATGTAAAGTAGGCTTCTTCGTTAAAAATAAATTTATATTGATGTATGCACAGTGCATTTGTTTATATTCCCGTCCATTGACTCTATGAATAAATTATGTTGCACTTTGAAATATCGGAAGCAAATATTATGCGTGTTTATCAAATATCGTGGCTTGATTTAGAGCAAAGAATAATATTACAAGCTTCGAAATATATTTCTCACTTAACAACTGCGAGTAAATTGATTGGTTGATTCTGATATTTTTTTATGTGTAACATCTTACTTCCGTTTTTCTACAGTTTGTGACGGTGATTTCGTGAAATGACACGGAAGAGCGTAACAATGAGCGCGACCACTGTATGCTTACTCTGTTAGTAAAAGTGCAAAAGCATAAAGATAATTATATTGAGAAGATTTCATATTTTTTATTTCTCTATAAAAATGACTGTAATAATATGATGTAACTTTTTCTCTCTTTGTTCGTAGTTCCAACCAGCTAACGGAGCTCCCTCGTGAAGTATGCCAGATGCCACTACAGGTGCTCCTAGTTCAAGACAATATGCTAACAACGTTACCAAAGGAGATAAACAAAATGACGTCACTGGCTGAACTGGACGCTTCAAACAATAGGCTGACACAAGTGCCAATGACTCTAGGGGATTGCGCTGGTCTTAGAGCGCTCGACCTTAGCAATAACCAGCTAGGACTTCTTCCATTACGTAAGTTTTAATACTTAACATCAATGACCTGGAAAAGGCTTCAAAGTAGACGATGCCTTTGCCTCGGGTGACTATTAACCTTTTGTAGTACCTAATAGGGATGTCCTCATTTCGCGGACGCAGTTTATATGTCAGTCAAATATGATAGAGTATTGCACGCTCCAACTATTATATAATTATTAGAGGTATACTAAAGGTTCTGAGGTCCGAAATAGAACATGTGGTCAATGCTGAATTGGAGAAAATAATAGTGATCATTGTAAGCTGATATTAAAGCCATAAAGTGGTCAATAGAGGATCACACAAAGATGACCAAGGAAAGGCTGTGGACTATGATGGTTCATTTTGGAAGTATTTTTTGTATCTTGTATTTTTTAACTTGATGTATAACTTTTAACGTTCAGTGGGATATCCATACAGCTTATTCGTTCATAATCACTGTAAAACAAATACCAATGAGGACTGCATCAGGAACGTTCATCATACACAAGTCTTGATTAGTGTTCGAGCATGTGCAGTTAGGTCAGACGTGAATGTTTATTTACGTATCTCTTCTGAAGTGGTTTGCGCGCTAAGTAGGAAAATGCAGTTTGTGTTTGCATATTACTCATGAAATCTCTTTGATCTCCTGTAGCTCAAATTATTTTAGGGATATCACATCGACAGCTAAATGTCATTCTCTCTAAGATATGTATCAAAGTTGTATGCAATGTTATCAAGTACTGAATGATAGTTATTTGTTATACGTTTGCCTACTTTAACTTTATAATAAACGTATACATATACAGAAAACATTTTTTTCAACAATTCCTGTCAAGTATTGTCCAAAAATACATCACTCCGTTATGCTCTAGAACAGATAATTAATAAGATGAGTTAAATGGCCTGTAAAAGCTCGACTCCTTTCTCCACATCTTAAACACTATAAATACCTTCTTAACATGATAATGAATTTCTTCGTTTATAACGCGTCAAATCATTTAAAATATTTTACTTTTATTAACTAATTTTAAGCGTTCAATCCGTCAAAAATTACGAACATTTGAGTACATGATTATGTAAACGCTCACATCTTTCTATCAAAATTTTATTTATTTCAGAAATCACATATCTTCGATTGGAGCATCTGGATGTTAGCTGCAACTGCATATCGTCGCTCCCACTAGAGTTACGGAATATGAACACATTAGTTACTCTCAATCTGGATAACAATCCTTTAGTTTCGCCACCTACTACGGTAAGTTTACCTATCTCATTATTTTTAATAGATAGGACCTAGCGTGAGTTTTACATCTACCTACTTACTCTCGACGGCGAACTCGTTCAGTGATGTAAATGGTGTAAAGTTCAGTGCGTGCCCGACCGCAAAAAGCCGAACACAGTCTTTGTGACGATCTGAAATAAAATCACACTAAGCCCTTAGAAATGATTTCTATCATAAGTGAGCTCGTTTCTTACTAGCCACAATATTAGTGTTCTTATTTATAAATATATCTATGTATGGTAAATAATTTTATATTCGAGAAAGATAAATGGTTATCTTTTACATCATTTTTACAAACAACATGGTTATACCCTTGTTTTCGGGCTCGAGAAGGAAAGAGACTAGAAATTCAGTTGCTGAATAACACTTACATTGCACTTAAAAACATTAAATAATTCATTACCATTTACAAACCATCTTCTTAATCCTCATGAACATAGTCCTACCACTTTAACATGACACTGCAATAATATCTTGCTAGAAATGTAACTGCGAGATTTGATCATTAGCCAACACTTTTTCTTTGAATGTTACTTTCCATGACAAACGAAGATGAGCGTCTAGGCATATGTGATCCACAAGATCAGCATAATAACTCTTTATAAACATAACACACTTGTTAAACTGGAGAAAAAAAAACCAGTTATACTAGATTTCTCGTCATTGACATGCGATGCATTTCACCCGCGGCACTCTGTATGTAGGTGTTTACGTTACGTACATTTGACGATAACAATAGTAGACCTGATCACTAGTTATAAATACAGTATTATCAGTAACTCTATTTTATATATGGGCCTGCCGAAGTGACTGTACTCTTTTTGATGGGAAGCATGAGCAGAAACCAGGAGTAGCGGTCACCATGCTCAATGTGAATGCAGTCAATTCAACAATGCAGTATGGTGACCCACACAATGGCGGTCTATTGTGTGGGTCGCCATACGTCTCATACGTCACCATAAGTGCTTCTGCATTATTGGGTCTGCGGTTAAATAATTCTAAGAGGAAACACTACGTAATTATACTAATACTATAGAAGAATTCTAACACTAAGATGTAGAGACATGTTGCGAAGGTTTTCCTTATTTATTCCGGTTACATGTACTCTATGTCCTTTTATAAGTGTTCTATATAGTTACTCTGTATAGAAGCGTATACAGAGTAAATATATAGAACGCTCACTTTGACACAATATTAATCACGATCTATTCCGCGTAACCTTCAACAACCCATAATGTCCCACTGCTGGGCTCGGGTCTCCTCTCAGGAGAGGGTTAAGGCCATACGTCGCCGCGTAGGCCGCGTAATCTTATCACAAGCTTTTTAGGGCGATGTTTATCGTTACTGTCTGTGAACGATCAATAGATTGTTAGAATATCATATACATATGTGTAGTATTCTGCACAATTTTCGCTACTTATGAATCGCATTGCAGTGACTTTCTACTTTTATTATTATTAGGAAAATAACTATAGTTATTCCGCTGTAAAAACCATTTGACCAGGCCGTGTACACTTTATTTAGGTCAACCAGGGATATTAATAATTAACGATAGTAAGATTGCTCCGTGTTAAGTGAACGCTAGGAATATATAATTTTGCAAAACAGTGGGTATATAATCAGCCTCCATTGGCTCATATACAATGTAACATGCATCTTGCTGGTTAGATTGTATGTGTTTAAAGCTTTTATCTGGAAAAGAAAGTTTGTATGTTGAAATCAAAGTGCACGTCACCGTTAGACCATGATTTGTGTGGTTCGTAGATGTCTGTTCTAAGTTAGAGTGAACCCTCTATCTGTTAATTGTATAATTGAAAAATCTCTACACAAAACGATGTTTTTAGATAAATCTTTCATTAGTTATTGTTTACTGACGATTGACCTTTCTTCCAGGTATGCATGCGCGGGCGTGTGCATATTTTCAAATACCTCGAAAACATGGCCAACAAAGATACATTGCCGCACAGACGAGTAGATGAAACACGGCGGTCGGCCAAACACAGCTCTTTCATCAGCAACACGCCAGCGCAGACAACGACACATCAAATTATTACATCGGGTAATGCCACGATAGATTGCCTTAGACATAAGCCTAGGCATGTCATCGATAGTGGGTACAGCACTGATGGTGTCGACAAACGATGGTCTAATGATGGTAAGTATATTAAGTGAAATAAACATATTAAAGTACACTTCCACACATCTGTATCTTTTTTAATTATCAGTATATGAACTGTGAAACCACAAATTAATCACAATGGGCCAATTCAAACTGTCACAACACTTTTGTCCTAAACAAACAAAGCGTGTGATTGTTAGTTTTTTTTTTCGTCGAGGACTGTTTTCTTTCATTACCCCACATGGTACCCAAGCCGTTTACGGACCATTGCCGACGTCCAGCGCTATTAATGATTTTTGACATTTATAGCCGAGTGCTGCCAGCCATTAAACTTAGTTGACATGCGTATGTATTTTTTTATTTCCGGAAGAAGGAAAATGAAATTAAAACCCTTACAATCCTTAAAAGATGAATTTTATTGCCAAGTAGATTGACAGATTATGCATTTAAATCTTAGCCCGTTTCTTTTCTGCCTTTTATAACTCAAAGAAAGGCTGGAGAATATTATGCGTATGTAATTTCATCTGAATCATTTAACATTTGAAATCATTAATTTCATTTGAAATGATATATAGAGTTGTCTTTGTTGATAAATCGCAACAATGAAAAGTTTGGGTAAATTTACGCTTCCAATAAATACTCTTTGACGTAGATTTCCAATTGATATTTATTTACTTTTAAGTACCACTAGATTAGGTAGATACAATAGTGGAACTTGATTAAGTTACTACGCTTTGTTCTATAATTAAACAAATATGTCCTTGTAATATAGCTTTCCTACAATCTATACAAATAAATAAAGTTGGAGTGTCTGTTTGTAATATTAAAATACCCGCTTTTTACTAAATGCATATGTATATATGTACACGGTACATATTCCAAAATATCATATTTTGTAATTTTTGGCTGTCCATCTTGTTTCGGGTAATCTCTGGAACGGATGGAACGATTTCGACGGGAGTTTCACTGGCAGATAGCTGATGATAGAAAGAGTAACTTAGGCTACTCTTTAGACTAGCTTCGTCCGCGGCTTTACCCGCGGTTACAGCAACTAACGCGGGTAACACCGTGGGGCTCATCTAGTTTTCAATAACCAGATAGAGGTTATTGACGGCCCATAGGAAGCAACTAGCTACAGCTTGACCGTTGCACACCATATTTAAGAAGGTTATGGTATTTGAACCTGTATGTACAGGTGGTGGTGAACCAGGTGGAGGAGGCGGGAGCGGTCGTTCAACACCGAGCACTCCTTCAACATTATCTCCAGGAGCAGCTTTATCAAGGGCTCAGTCTTTATCCAGCGAGACTCCTCTGGCGCCCTTAACACCGTTGCTCTCCGGGTAAGTTCGAATTGTTTTTGTAGTGAGTGTTTGGATATGAGTAGATATAGGGAATTTTACAGAAGTTAATTGTTTTTGGTGTTAATCTGGGTGCTGATAAATTTTACTACAACCAAGACAGGGTAATCTGTATTTTTCTATACAAATAAATAAATTTGAAGTGTCTGTTTGTAATTTCATATTAACAGGTTTATTTAACTAAATGCATAAGAATGTATGTAAGATACTTCATAAAAAAATCTATTTAAAAAAAAGTCTGTCTGTTTGTTCCGGATTCTCTGGAACGGCTAGATCGCTTTTGACGGGACTTTTACTAAGCTAATGTCGTAACGAATAACTTGGGCCACGTACTAAGCTTACTTACTTGAAAAGCTGTTTGAAATTACAAACAGGTGTATTTTTTTAGATAATCATTTTCCCTTTTCTAGGAACGTAATCTAAACTACTTATCCATTATGGTTTTATTTTAAAAATAAACCTTATATTAATATGTTTGTAAAAATATATACGTATTATTTATAAGCATAAAGGGACATAAAATGGTTTTGTGTAACAAGAATCTTAGTAGCTATTATAATAATTTATCAGGGTGTAACTTTATTGTGCCTAGTAATTATTGTGCGTTTTGGATTGGATTATTTATTGCAATACGGCAATTATACAATAACAAAAAAAAAAGATTTATATTTTAGATAAAAGTTTGACTAACATACATATACTTATATTTTTAATCGAAAATACTAATCTCTATATTTTTTAGTTGCAGCTCTTGAACGCACTATAATTACCACTATATTTATTAAACTCACTTAAATGGGTTTTTTTCCTTATTTATTATATAACTAGTTATAGATGCTTATATATTTTCTTTATTGTTTTTTTTGCAATGGGCGAAACAGAGGTAAAAATAAAACTTCAACCTACATAGTATCATGTTCATACCTATCCTCTGTCTCATACCCATATTAACCCCGGTGTTGTCCCTTTCAGCGTCCGTATATCACCCGATGGGATGTCCAATGGCGATGATAAGAGTAAATTAGCCCATCAACAGACCTACAGGTAGGGACATGTCATATTAGCACGACATTCACTAACATATGCACTGGTTTGTATTTTATACTAATGAGGTTTGATTTCACATGATTTGTTAGAAAAAAGCGCGTAATTTGAATTTCGAATGACAGTTAATGTCGATGGTTCAGTTTACGTTCTTTTTTGTTATGACGTCACTTTTCATCGTTGTCTAACTCCTGGAACTTTTTATATTTGATCTAAATAACGAAATTATATTGCTGGTGCCATAACTAAAGAATGAAATTTGTTCCAGAAGTGTCTTTGATAGACGACGAATTAATTATCAGAATAATCGTGCATGTTTATTATACTCTCTTAATATGTTGTCACTATCACTGTTTTAATTTAATATTTTTAAAATTATTCATAATTCCTATGCCTATGAGTTAGTCAGAAATGTCTCCAATTTTCGAAAATCGATTCTTACCAATTTGATTGATGAACGGCCTATATTTCTAACAGAAAAATGATTCATAACCATACTTAAGAAAAAACTATACATCAAATTTACATAATTGTACTGAAGTAGGAGTAAAACAGATTAAGTTTGATTACCTTAACACACTACACGCCGCATTAGTGAAAGGATAGAGCTCATTTAAAAAAAAAAACATTAGCATGCCGTGTACAGAACAATTAATCATTCTATTTAGAAGCTCCCAACTTGTTCAGCGTTCCGTGAAGATTTTCTAGTATATCCTGTGTCTGGAAACGCATACTAGGTCAATATTTACATGTTTTAAAGAAACTTATGGGGGCATATATCTTATGTGACTCGAGCCTCTAGGACACTTGAAGCTTCTTTTAGAATAGAATTTTTAGGTCACAGTATTACGGTATTTCGGTTCTAAAAATGTGTATGTGTATTAGTTCCTAATGTTGTAGATATTGATTCTCGCCCAGAACAAATCTTTTTGTGATAAACACAACCATTTGTTCTGTATCTCGGTGTAATTTATCTATAGGTTTATCAGCAGTCTTGTTATCTTATAACAGGCTTTGCCTAGTTTGGGACCAGACAGCCGTATGTGAGATAACTATTATTATTTTATATGTTAAAAAGTTCGCGTAAACTGTACGTGTAGTTATAAAAACGGAATCTCGTCTCGTAGTTCGCTCCGTATAACTATAATAACTATTAGAACTGAGAGGGAAGATAAATATATTCAGATCTATACCTACATACGTGCATTGAAAAGAGTCTAGCTACCTACGGCTATGAATACTCTTCGGCCCTTCGTCGTTAAATTTAGTTAAAGCAAATTGCTTCGTGAGGTCAGACAGACGTTTGAATTGGTAGCTTTTATAGCCATTGATGTTAATGAAGGTTGATCGTTATAAAGTATGCTAAGAATCACTTACTGAGAAAATCAGTTAAGCCTACATTTAATCGTTGAGTATTAATTATACTTTTATGACAGTGGTAAAACAGATGTCTAGAAGACATATGAGAAATTGAGTTATTTCAGAGAAAACACGATAAATATTACATCATATTAGTATAGAGTAAAATAACAACGTATTTATATCTGTTTGTAACTTTAATTCATGTATAATTTATCTATATTTCGTAGAAATCAATTAGTAAAATTTCAATGAATTACCAGTCTCAACGAGACAAAAAATACTTACCTATCATGCCCAATTTACTGTTGTAAGGTACTAATTGGGAATGTGTTCACCAAGAAGGGCCGCGCACTTACAAAATCGTATGAACTATCGGTCCTAATGAGCTCAGTATTCCCCACACGATTCCTACGGGCCCTGCGCTCTACTTCGCTATATTGTAGGGTAATAGTGTAAAATTGCCGTGATTTATATAAAACTACCTCTAATATATTATTAATATCTTATATATTATTTTGTATTCATACTGTGAATTAAATGGGGTTAGCGAAATATGACTTAAACAGTTTTTGTATAGACGTTGTCATATTTATAACAATTATTTAGGTGGAATAAAATGTACTAATCTACTACGAATTTATCGTTTTTTATGTTTCTATAATATCTTCATACTATTAGTATTATAATAGGTATAAATTAATTGATTTGTGCTAATATCAAATGCCAATAACGCAATAACATCTATATACGTAAAGTATAAACATCTCACAAAATTAAAAGCTAAGTGATTTTTTTATAACATTGCAGACAATACAAAGAAGCTTTAAGACAACAGCGCCAACAAGACATCTATCGTCCCCGCACCGAACAACCTTCCCCAGAACTGGATTCATCACCACAATCCCAAAACCAGAGTCCCATCCACCAAAAGTCTAACTCACCAATCAACGGTTTCAGTAACGTATCCTCTAGTCTTTATAAAACAGCTTCTTCCAATTCCACCTTAAGTTCTTCCTCACCCAATACTTCCCAAGTGCCAAACTCCCCCCTCCTACACTCCACTCCTAGACGATTCCCGAACCAAACAAACACAAACGGCAACGGAATTACGGAGAAACAGGAGGAGAACAAAAGACCTGTACAAAAAGTAGTGCCATCTAGAAATGTTAACAAGATGTACACGAGTGTTAATGGCAACGTTGAATATAACGGACGAGTGAACGGCCAAGCAGACGCTTACATAAAGCCCACGTCACCAACAAAGTCACCGACTAACACTATAGGGTACAACAGTTTAGGAAAGTCCAGTATACCCCGACAAGTGAATGGGGATAATGCTAAGCTACTAACAACGAGTGTGTCGTACTTAAAAGGTGTTGCGCCGAAGCCTCCAGGGAAAATGGCTTGGAATAAAGACTCAGCGCCGGATAAACTCAGCTTTACCATGAAGAGAGAGTTCGATAAACAAAAGGAAGAGTCGGATTTGATACAGCAGTTGCGGACGGTAAAATGTTTTTAAATTTACATTGAATCGATATTGAAATAGAGACAGGATTAGTTAAAAAAATAAACTGTAACGGGTGCTCCCTTGTTATTATTATTGTTACGGCTGATATTGGTCGTAGAATGTTGTGAGGGACCCTTGTCGTATGTCAGAACAAAGTAAAAAGTTTAAGAATTACGGGGGCTTATTATTATAAATGTCGGTGGGGGTTTGGGTTTTGACGTTATGTCATATGGGGATCGGTCTTACAGCATTCAGCACATAGTGGGAATGTGTTGCCTAAGCCACTGTAGCGCCATTTGTTATAATTGATTACTTTAGGACAAACCAGGACTTAACATATAAGTCCTGGTTTTTTTTATGAATGAAGATGCATGTCGAACGCTGAATTAAGAATAATATGTAACAATAATAGAACAACTTAAATAATGAAGACTATCGGTTCATCCCTGTGATTAAAATATGAATCTTTCAATGATTTTGGGTCTTTCATGCGGGGCTTGGAAAAGAATTCACTTCGCCACCATGCTGCATTGTTCGCATTCACAGCGAGTATGGTGACCACCACTCTTGTATTTTACCCAAGCTTTGCATCAGACTGAGTAGAGCCATGTTGTTATCTATTTTTAAAATATGTAAACCGTTATTTGTATGTGTTAGATAATCGAGTCCCGGTTGAAGATGTCTCTGCCGGAGCAGCTGTCGGCGGTGCTGTGCGACGGCGTGGTGCTGTGCCACCTCGCCAACCACGTGCGCCCGCGATCCGTTGCCTCCGTGCACGTGCCCTCGCCCGCACAGGTACGCGCACAGTTCACACACACACACACATACACACACACACACACACACACACACACACACACACACACACACACACACACACACACACACACACACATACACACACACACACACACACACACACACACACACACTTATATTAATGAATAGGGTAGTTGAAATTACAAAACATCTCGGAAATATAATTATTAAAACTTTTCATTTCTATTACTCTCTACATATTTTAAACCAATAAACATTGAAGTATATTGCTCAATTGAGTAGCCTAAAACAGAGACGTCACTAGTTTGTATTTAGTACATTTTTCATACAAAGTTATCATTTCATCATTTGATAATGCCAAAGGGCAAAACCGGTCTGAATTTAAATGGATTAAAATAGTGAAATAAGTATCAATCGAATCAACTACCCATAATGTGGCACTGCTGGGCTCGGGTCTCCTCTCAGGAGAGAGTTAAGGTCATACGTCCCCACGCTGGCCAAGTGCGGGTTGGGGACTGGTATATTTATATAATAAGTATAAGTAACTTTAATTCTATAGTGTGATAATAGTACATTACTTAACATAAAATGACGTAAATTTTTGTTATCGAATGCTTTCGAACAACGGATTTTAATCCGGTCTTTACCATTATAGAAAGGGATTCAAGAGAATAGATTATATTTATGATACATATATGTTATTAGCTGAACCCCGCGTTATTAGCCGCGTCTGTTGTAATCGCGGGCAACGCCGCGGGGCGATAGAATGTAGCCTATATGTTATTCTGATGTATAAGCTATATTACTGTAAAGTTTCATTGAAATCCATTCCGTAGTTTTTACGTGAAAGAGTAACAAATATCCATCCATACTTACAAACTTTCGCGTTTATAATATTAGTAGGATTGTTATAATGTACCCGTGATATAAACCGGATTGGGTTGCTAGTGTATGTTTATAATTTACGGAAAAACTGCGTGGTGCTGAACCCTTGACTTGTCATATTAATAAGAAAACGGAATATGATGACAGTTTTCGTTTAGTTACTTTACTATCCATTAAATAAAATAAGTCTTTTACCTTATCAATGACAGTAGAAATTCAATGATGCATGCATATGCCGTCTTGACCGGAGTGATACCACGGTCTCACAGAAAACCGGTGAGTAATAGTGCCTGCGCTGTGTTTCACCGAGAGAGTGAATATGTTGGAGGCCCACAACCCAACCCCTCCCCTATCCCCCAAAGGCCGGCGGCCATCTGGTGTTGCGTGATATGTCTGATCGTTTGCCCCTTATTCCACAAAAAAATTAGTAGAACTCAAAACACTTTCTGCCTTATTGGAAAATGATACGTTCTCTCGTTTTTATAGTTTACGATGAGTTTTACTTCCAAATACTTTATATAAAATATTTTATTTAGAGACTAAGCTGTAAAATTGTGTCTCTGAAACTTATTGTAGAATAAAAATTAGCAATTTATGGCAAGAAAAAGCGAACGGTTTAAACGAAGTTAATGACGGTATACTTTCTAGTATTTGTAATACGTTACGTTTTTTTTTTGTTTTCAGCCCAAGCTGACGATGGCGAGATGTAGAAGGAATGTGGACAACTTCTTAGAAGCGTGTCGAAAAATTGGCGTTGAAGAGGTGAGTTTATCACTTGCTATGTGTCTGTAAAAAACGTTTATTTCTATTGTTTTTTAAAAATATCGAGTTATATACCATATTTTTTTGACGATGTTTCAATTGTGGCTTTTATTTACATCCAATTAAGCGTGAAATTTTAATGTTGAGCGATTAGTACCGACTAGTTTGTTGAGTGACTCGTTCCGTGCTTCGTGTTATTTCGTGTTGCAGGGTCTTGTATGATATCCTTTCGCGAGTAACAGAAAATGTTATATGAAACTAAGAGACGGGTGGCGTGTGTTGCAGGAGGTCCTCTGCTCGCCCGAAGACATACTGGGAACACATCCGGAGTGCGACGGAGAGCCGAGTATCGTCCCTCTCGCTCGCACTGTGACCGCACTGCTCACACACGCCACGCCGCCCGCCCCGCCCAAGGATATGCACACAGACCCACACTGCCACACTACTGACCCGCCCGAACAGTACCACTCAGAGTACTACGCCACTGAGAACGCAGATACTTCATTAGAAGTCAACTACTACCAAAGGCAGCTTAGGAAATATTCAGAGGAGCGTTTCAATAGCAACTTCAACACTCTTTCTGAAAACAACCAACACTACACTATCGATGAGTCAGAAGAATACCAACTGAACTGTGAAAATAACAATACAGATACATCTTTAAGCGTACACTACTCCCCGGTCTACGGGACCAGTGAATTAAGAAATAGAGGACCGTATTTTCAAAAAAATAGAGTTCAATTCGTGACGCCCATATGTAAGGAACACCATATATTGACGAACGAAAATTTCGAAATTTACGATACTGACGAAGTAGATTTTCCTTTAGAGATGGGACAGGAGGAGGACTTAGAACGATACGACAGGGGCAAAATGAATCTCGACATAGAAAATAATTTAAACAGTGTGATTGCAACGGAGGCTGCTGCGATAAAAGACGAGGACAGAGTATTTTATACTTGCTTATGTCTTGGCACGTTTATTGTGTCCACGATTTTACTAATTATTTATCCTTTGTAAACTACTTAATTTAATTTGGACATATGTCTAAATACGTACTTGACCTGTTTGGTTATCGTCTGTTTTTTATACATTCAGTAACTGTATAAAAAGTAGTAATTACTCTGAGAGATTAGCTTCTTTTTTAATACAAAATGTGTACTAGGTTTGTAGATATGAAAAGCCTTAGCGCAGCTTGAAACATTAAACGAGTGTTATTAATTCGTTAGTAAGAACTCCAGTACGGGTATAAAAGTTCCTGATTGTTTATCCGTGGCGGTTTGTGCTTTAAATTAAAAAGTACCAAAATATTTGAGTCAAGTATACATTGATCTTAAAAGAAGCTAATTTGTTTGACATTTAACATATACATGGTTATTTTAAGATCATGCTGGTCAAGTTAAACGATATATATATATTGCCTTTAACACAGTCTAACTGTGATTGTGGTCTGAAAATCGAATTATGAGGCTAGTTTTTTAGAATGAAGCTGAATTGAAGTCTGAGAGGGAATTGGATTGTATTTAGGTGGATATACACGCTATGGAATTTATATTAACATTTTTGCTCGTTTTAAAAGACAGTGTGGGTTGCAGTGAATTTGTTTTTTGAATCGCTTAGTTTTGTAATTTTAATTGGTATATTATTCCACTTGTTAATTTCATTCCGATAGGAGGCATTTAAATTTTAATTAGGGATTTTTTTATTAATTTTTGTATTTTGCCAATTGTTTAACATAGTTGTATTGGTTGCTAAGGAGTATTTTTTGCGTGTTTATGTTAGATTTTTGTAACAAAATTTGCAGACTGTAGCCAATAATGGAGTGCATTTCTGTTCTTTTTGCAAGTTTGACCAGCAACTTTCAAATGAGAAAATATCTATTAGTTTGAGCGTAGATGTGTATTCAATCGTTACTACGTTACGTTATTTTTGAAAGCATTTAAAAGAATAATTTGTAAAAATAAATTTCTTCAGAAATAACTTTTGTTGAGGCTATACAGTATAAACGTTACATTTAGCTTTTTATATAGTAAAACATGTTAAAGCAGAATGTTTGCATTAACCTGCAGTCTGCAAAATCATTTTTTCCAGAGATCTCAAGAGTTTTGTTGTGTTGAGTGCTTTCTGTTAAGTATATAATTTTAATTTTAATTCTATACTTAGGCAATGCAACTTTGATGCAACTATATGTAGTAACCAAGCGGTTAAGTTGTCTTTTTGCACCAAGATTCGATATCAGTAGGTATACCAATTAGCATCCACATATATACATATAATATACATAAAGCTAATAAATTAATTAAATACTGGTATGTTATGGTGTTTGGGATTGAAAAGCATGGTGAATTTTGTGCCAAGCCATTGAAAGCTTCCCGTTTTAAATCACGCAATTTGTATTAAATTATTACAATTAAAATTTTACTTACACTAACTACTACATGCTTTTATTAATATAATTAATGAAATAGTCATTTTTACTATTTATAGGTTGAGGATAAAACGCACAATTATTTCCGGGACAATTTTGCCTGTATGTCATACAATTTACTGTACACTCACATAATATATTATTGTATTAGTCTAAAAAACTTGAGTCAGCGCGGACAGGAGTGGCGGCGAAGAGACTAATTCAGTAACAATTTAAATTCAACCTGAAGTATACAACAAAAATTACAGATTTATGGGATTGTTGGAGAATGCATCATAAACAGTTGTATTCAGAAGAAGTTTAGTTTGAATTTTAATTGTTACTGAATTAGTCTCTTTGTCAGCACTCCCCGTCGGCGCTAACTTTTAAAGTTTTTTTCTCCGCCTAAAGAAATGAGGTACATACTAGAGTGTCTGCAACACTATTCTAAAATGGGTTCTACTGATCCTAGCAAATAACATAACAGACCAGCCCTATGGAAATTGAAGTACAATAAATCTAACTCGTAAATATTGGTGCATAAAGTATTATGATGATAAAGTAAAATGTATGTATTAACTAACAATATACGATTATATAAATAACGTTCGTAGCTTAGCTGTTTATCGATATTTCTTATTAAATAAGAATTGTATGCCTTAATCGAAACATCATATCGTTATTGTATTATTAATGCAAAAGCTAGTATTGAGATCTGTCTTTTAGATTAGGGATGTAGAAGAGAAAATGAAAATTCAGTAGCAGTGCGTGCAAGACGAAATTATATTCTCACTTTTTATAATTCGTTCCTAATGTTCTCGGAAATTTCGTTAGAGATACAAAGTAATAGGTGCATACAATAACAGCATTTATCATAGTAAATGGATGTACCTAATAAATCAACTACTTATCGTACTTCTGATTTATTTATACGAATATGTTTTATTTTACCTTTTATTTATATAAAAGGACAAATCAGTCAATGAAGCTACGTATCTGCTTTGTGCATATCGTTTAATCCGGTATTGTTTCTTTCTCCAAAGTCGAGCGACAATTTCTACCAGATAAATAATCTCATTCATACTTAGATTATTTTATTAAAATTTAGAAAATTTAACTCTAGAAACCCTCTTCTGTGGAAACCATCTAGTCTTGGTTAACGTTGTAAAGGATTGTCTGTACGTACTGCTAACTGTGGCACATGATGAAATTTTCATAAGTAGTTTGTAGTGTAATTTCGAGGCTTTTTATGTAAGATTTTATGAAATATATGATAAAAGACAATTTAAAAAAACTAATTGACAGATATTCCTTATGAAAGCCAACAAGCACAAGCGATGCCAATAAAAACAGTATAAATGTAATATATTTATACAACAACCATTTTATACATTTATATAACATGTATACTACATTTAAAAGACAAGTGCAAAGTATTCATAATATATTTATTGTGAAAAAAGAATATTAACTATATTGTAATCATTCCAAAGATGTGTTGATAAAGACTAATTTCGTGTTTGCTTAACTTAGTCGCTGTACATTTGGTTTTTCATGCGTTGCTAATGCTTCTAACCTCAAAAAGACATCCTCATATCAAAATATTAATTATATACATAAAAATTTATAGAAAGCAAGCTTTTTGACTCAAGATTTCTTCTTTATTTTCTTTTCTTTTTCATTTACCGTTTATGTAACAGTAACTATGGAAAAACGAAGTTTAGAATATGTGAAAAGATTTATAACTAAATGTTTTTATAATATTTTACATACTTTTTTCTTTTTCTGGTCATATTCTAAGTTGTATATATATTATCCTACTTATTTGGCAAATGCACTATTTTTATATAGTTATTACTAACCAACAGAAAGTATTAAGTGCTCTTGAATTACTTCTGTATAAACCCGGTGACATCGGCTTTTCACTTTGGTCTACCTCTAACTATGGTCATGTTACATACAAACAGCTCATTTCTGAGCATAACTCTTTCCTTGGAAAAGATGTTCACCTGATAGAAGAGGCGATTTTGTAGGACTAAAAGACTGCAAGGCAAGAAAACTTTCACCTTGCCCCAGCCAACTAGTCTGGCTAAAGTGGTATATTAGATCAAAACCTACTTTCTAGCGACATAATATATTTAATTCTTCTAATACCAACTTCTTTGTTAGTAATAAGTATATATGATAGAAGACGAAAGCTTATATACCTAATTTGTATATGTGTGATCTTTTCTTTTGAGCTTTTTAACCGTATACTTATTTTTGAGCTTTAAAGTCGCCAGTACAATGCTGATTATTATTAAGAGATTTAAATAGGTGTTTAATATATAATTTAAAGATATTGCGTAAATATATTTATTAGCTTGTGGTGCTTGGGTACTTATTTATGTAATTTATAGTGACTGGTTTTAGAAAACCATAAATCAATTTATTAAAATTGGACTTGGAATATGGCAGCATTACTAAAGTTTGAATGAGTGTCTTACAAGTGAATGATGTATAAATACTAACTCTTGTATGTTAAAAATATTCTTAAGCTTCCCGATTGTGAGTTAAATCTCGTACGCTGTTGTGAGATATGTTGTTGTCAAATCTCTGAATCAATGACACTACAACTAGAGACATCTTGTGATGTATACTTGGAACTTGAAACTTTTTTTTTTTACTTATAAACTATTGTGCCTTGTGCGGTATCGCATTTTTAATTTCTTTGGTAATATTCCATGAACGACAGCTATAGGTATGTAACTACTTAATATTATGTATGTAACTATTTAATATTTAAATGTATTTACTAACTACAATATTTTATGGACTAATTCTAATCATAGATTGCTATTATCCAACTTATTATAAAGTCTTGCCACTTAATAAAATATTAAAACCAGTCTTATATTATTCCATTTTTTATAAGGCACATCTAATTTGATTGGGTAACAACTGTTTTGTTTGGAATTTTACTATTAAAATTCAGTATTACTTGTAGATGTAATTTGCATTTATTAACACGCATTTTTCATATAATGCACTTTCGTTTCATTATAAATAAATGAGGGTTTTTAATGTATTTGGCTATTAGTCATAATTTTAATGTATTTCTTTTCTATGTACTTACAATGTTTCATATACTTTAAAGAAATAAATTTCTTATTGGCAATGTGGTCGTTTTATTTTCTACATAGATTATATTTACTATGAAAACTTGAAAACGATTTCAAATATTTAGTTGATGGCAGATAAAATCCACTTATATTTTGATGTATTGTTTTTTAAGCTAACTGATGGTTCGGACCACGACTGCAGACCCCATTATGTTTTCTAAAAAGTTGTATACGAAATGTAGACCTTCGGTATTACTTCTGTAAAAGTACTTGTTACAAAAATTTAACAACAAAAATCAAAACAAAAGCATAATGTTTATTTTAGCTTTTGTTTTCGTGTTGTCTAAATTGGGTAAATATACCAGATATGACTGGTGCTGGGTGATCTATATGTGGACTTTCCTAAAGATGACAGTCGACGCGACCTGCGACTGTATGTCCTTCGTATTGCATTCTAGTAAAATTTAATTCGAATCTGCATTTCAGAAACTGATGTGCTGCGCGGCGGACGTGCTGGAGGGCAAGGGTACCGTGCAGGTGGCCATCACCGTGAGCGAGCTGCTGCGACGCCACGCCGCGCTGCGCTCGTCGCCGCCCTCGCTGCCCCCCCCCACTGCCCCCGCACCGGCCAGCGCCACCTAGCGCCCGAGACTCGCGCTAGCGCCAGACTCGGCGCTACTGCTCTAGACTCTGTGGACCTGTTGGGACTGTTCGCCGATCGCTGTGTCGTAAGTGTCGTCGTAGGAAAGCTGGGATCTCACCTTCTTGAATATACGAAATTAGTCATTGTGTAAATATGTGTATTTAGTATCCGTAGTAATTTAATTTGTTTGAATTTTAACTTTAGAAACCTTAAATAAGTATTTTGACGGTTAATCCTCGAAGACCTTCTTACTGACATGAGATTACGCACAGATTACACACATTCTTAGGAAGTCTTGGAGGTTAACCGACAAATTTATGATTAAAGTCGATGACCCAGAGCAATATTTGTATGAGGGTAGACGTTTCAACTGAAACGAATCCTGCACACGCTTATCATTAAGAATTAGTCTCGTACCTAGTAAACTTCTAGTAGTTTTCATTACACCTAGTGTAAACTACTAATAAATCATTCTATTTTAGAATGACAAGGAACAATTATTTAAGAACCGTTTAGAAAGATTTAGCAATTGGTTATACAAGAAATGAACGGACGAACTATATAACTTAGTTGTTTTCTCACATCTTGTGATACGATTAATTTAAAACTATGCAAAAAGGAATCAATTCATTTAGACGTTACTTATTAAGAATCTAAAATATTTCTGTACTGAAAATATTTATTGTAATGTTACCCACTATTTGCACCGTGAATACGAAATGAAGAAAGTCAAAACACAAAATGTATGTATAATAAATACAGAATAATAAAAGCAAAAAACAATTTCTTTCTCATGTTTTGACAACAAACGAATATTGTCAGGAGTATGTGCCTCTATAATAATTAAAAAGTTATAGGTTATCATCATTCACGATTAATGATTGTCTAATGAGCTGTAGTAAATACTAGGGACATAACTATAAGGTGCTTTAAATACACGCACTATACACGAATTTACTAGTGAATTTTCTACAATACATTTTACACAAGTTAATTAGGCCGCGTAGTCAATTGTTACGACGATCATTTAGACCAAGTGCCTCATTTTACATTGGCGAGAAACGAATGTATTGTATACATCTTATGTTATTATATTTTGTAGTTGATTAAACTACAAAAAATTTCTTCTAAAAATGACTATTTACTTAATGACTGATGTCTTAAGCACAAAGTACATTCGTAATGTAGTTCAAATATAGTTGATTAAGTATTATTTTCATGGAGAAATTAAAATTTTCGTGCAATTTAATTAAAAAAATATCAACAACTTTTATTGTTCACTATCATTTCTAAGAAGGAATGTGGTCTTTATATATTTTCAACTAATCCAGTTTTCTTCTGATTAATTTTGTTTCGGGACTATAATTTTGCCTGGGACTTCCCTTGTATCATAAATCGGTGTGTTAATTGACCTCTACAGTTGATTCTGGTGTACAGGAGTTACAATGATAGGCGTGTTGGCCATGATTAGTCCCCATAAAAAAAAGTCATTTATTTTAATAAAATCAAATATTTATACCGAGTCATCATTAATTTCATTCTCGCCAATGTATTTCATCATCAAAAAACCATCTTCTTGGTAGTGTCTTAAGTGTCTTATGGATGTGACGTCACATTATTGAATTGTAATTAGAACTGAAACACTTGGGCCTTATAAGTGTTAGTTTTTAATACTATTTTATGTCGATGGGCAAAGGACTCTCGAAATTTATTAACATATTCGATCGAATACGGCACCACTTTGGATATTATTTTAAATGTTTTAAAATGGATCTGCTACTTCGCGTTACAATGCGCTGTTGGTATAACACTGCCTTCAACTTCATCTCCGCCTTGCATCTGCATCTTTACCATTTTTGATAGTTTGGTAAACGAGATCTCCTTATTAAAACGTGAAGCAAAAACTTTGTACTCCTTTTTACAAAAATATGCCAATGGAGGAGTACCTATTAAATTTGGCACAGTTAAAGCTTAGTAACTGAAAGACCATTGATCGGTCCAATAAAAAAAATGTTTAGTGGCGACCTCTATTGATACGCCCTAGTACTGTTTATTCTGCACCGATAACACGCAATGAATCTTATTCCAGTCTAATTTGATGTAGTTAACTTCAGTTACGATAGATGGCGCTAGATGGACATTGATTATCGATATAGTTGATTGTTGAAAACACGAACATTTTCCAAAAATGAGTTCTAGTTAGATCGATTTATCACTCGCGAAACCATTAAATTTCATGAAAATCGTTGGAGCCGTTTAAAGATGTTAGATATGAAGTGCAGAAAGCCAAAATATATATTTAATGAATAAAGGTCGAATTTTAACTACTAGGCAATCCCTATAAATACTAAATTTGAAATTCGAAATACTGCAGTCGCACTAAACACACCATCCCTCGGGTTGTGCGTATGTTATTAGTTTCCTACAAATATGTAGCAGAAATGTTATGAATAATTATAGCAATTGATAGCCTAGGCCAAAAAACTTAAATTGTTAAGGACTGGTCGATGTACGTTTGGTCCAGATCAAGGATTGTAATACGTCACAGGATAGAAATGTAGAAAGCTAACTATTGAATTATTGGAATCTGAATTGTTTGTAAATAGCTAGTTTCAATAGTGAAATGATATATATAATGATAAAATATGGAATCTGTCCTGGACGGTATTTTGGGTTTCATAAGTAGATAACCCATTTCGAGAATACTTTTAGATGTCGTAAAATAATAGTTATAATTCATTACATAAAGGTTTTAGCCAGTTAAACAAATAAGGATTTCTGTAGCACTCAAGTAAAGGAATATTGAGGGGTGTGCACCCCCAACGTAAATGAGATTTTTTTTACTAAAAATCTTTACATATTTCATGTTTAGCTGACTGGACTTTTTAACTTATAGTATTGAAAAACTTTAAGAGCTGCTGATGGAACGATCTAGGAATTGAATATGAAATTTTAAAATTGTTACGATTTTCATTCTAACTAGACGAACGTAAAGTCGTGTGCAGTGAAATTAAAAGTAAGGAATTACAGATATTATATTTTTTATCTTCTACATGAAAATTGTCGTTAGGATTCTCACATTTAGTCATCATCCCGATAGCAATACGTTAAGACCCGAATAGATTCATAAACAACACTCATGAAATTTTTGTAAATAGTACTCACATATCTATTTTTACCACCGAATTCTAATCTACACGGAATTCTTATAATACTCATTAATAATGTAGGTAATTTTGCGCACAACCTGACCTTAAAAATAAATATTTACAGATTAATCATGATTAACTATGTTAATTATAAAAGAAATCAAGAGTAAATGCCGAGATGGTATTTGTATTTTTGAAACGTTTGTAGTAAATCATCAAGACATATATTTGAGACGGAAGTCAAAGAATTAATCTTTGAAAGTCTTCCAAATGTTCATTACCAACCACTTACAGGAACTACAAAGTAATTTGTAATGTATGAAGAGCCAGACTTTATTTGAAAAAAAAAGCGTGTACACTTTTCTTTGATATGCATTTTACCCAACTGCACCAGCGTATATTGCTTTTTGACTCTTTAGCCTCAACGGTTTGATTTGATGTCGTAAGGTTTGAGACACTTTATTTACATATAAATACATTTTAAGATAATGGGTACATGAAAATTATAAATATAGAAAACGCTGTACGATTCCTTCGTCGATAAAAGAAATTGTGTCACGCAATAGAAGTGAATAAAGTCAGTAACATATTTATTTTTATAATCAGGTTATAGTTTTAGAATATTTTTTGTTCTCGTCACTTTTATTATAGTCAATTCTCATTAGTATAAGTCACAATTATTCTTGTAATGATGTAATACAATTATACGTTATATTGCGAGTTATTAGTGTTGTATTTTAGTATTTCTTAGGATTTGGCATTACAAAGAAATGTACCTTTTTATTAATGGTGTATTTAGGTGCGCTTATTTCTCACAAGGATATTTTTTTGAGTCAGTATAAATTAGATTAGGACTATTTCTGTGTGAAAACACATATACTAAATGATTTTGCAATAAATAAAATTTATAAAAAATATCATTGTATTAAAAAAAGCATAGTTCTGATTACCTATCCATTTGGTTTTTGTATTAAAGGAATACGTTAAGAATGAAAAGGTTTTGTTTCGTAAGATTACTCTCAATTTCTTGTGAAGCCATAATGATGAATTATTTCTCTGCAAACTAAAAAATAGCGTAGAAACTAGTTTTTTATATTTCATGATTTTTGTCACAATTCCCACTGCTAAAATTGTAAAAAAAAACATGTTACTCCAGAGTTGATTTATAAGTAATCTTAAAGTATTTATGTATTGTTTGTAGCTGTATATGTTTTCAAATACTTTTTTCTTATTTTTTTCCATAAACCACGATTTTGAGTCCTATTAAATATGTTAGAAGATTATTATAAATTTTACAAATAATATGTGCTATTATTAACGTTGTGTTTATACTGCCAAGTAATTTTATTTTATGTAAACAAGATAATATCTATTATATTTTGCTCTTAGAGTTATGTTACCACTGATTTAAAATTATATCGAAAGTAAATTTATATAAATTTGCATTTGTTCGCAACAGATGTGGTTTTGATAATCGTTTTATACAAAGGCGATTGATTTTTGAAACGTACAATAAACTGTTTATGTATATTCTAAAGGGATGTTTACTAATGAACTTCATAACTTATGCAGTAAAAATAGTTTGGTTCCACACTTATGTATAGTTTACACAGGTATAAGATATATTACTCTTAATGTACACAAACATACATACAGATGTTTCTGTACGTAAGGGCAATGTATACACATAACAAATCTAACAGTAAGTCAACTATATTGGCTTAATGTTCATCCTTGATGGCTTTTATAAATGTGATTAAAAAGCAATTTTACAGTATATATAGTTCATTCGTTTAGATAGTGTTGGTACACCCGCGTGCAATTGTGGTTATTGTTGTGAAATGCGAATATATCAATTCATACAAATTAGACGCTTGCCTAGATAGTAAAGACAAATTAGATGCAAAAATAAAAACATCTCATCTTCCTAACGTTTATTTAAAACTTTTTCAGTTTACACACGTTAGAAGAGCCAACAAACATAACCCGTCAATACACCGCTTCGGTGTAAATTGACAAATTATTTTCACTTGTGTACGCCGCAGTCAGCTTCTTTGGTATTCCTTTGACAAAAAGCCATACGTTGGTCGGCGGCGCGATCACAGCGACCGTATCTCAGGGAATGAACTATACAATGAAGTCTGTACTTTATATTTCCTCGGATTAAGTTACCCAATGGAATCTAAT
This sequence comes from Hyphantria cunea, assembly GCA_003709505.1. Lineage (NCBI taxonomy): Eukaryota > Metazoa > Arthropoda > Insecta > Lepidoptera > Erebidae > Hyphantria > Hyphantria cunea. Next base: position 379,447 of record PKRV01003263.1, on the reverse strand, counting down.
GTTCAGAGTCACTTGTGGAATACCAATAGTAATTTAAGATAATTTAGTCGTATAAAATTAACCGCCTGTGTATAAAACAACGGATTGTATAAAGTAATATTAAGATTATTAAAGAACTGAGAGTTGAAGTCGAGTCTTTGTCCTTTTCAAAGATAATGTGCCAAAGACTAAGGTGAAGGATATTATTTTGATTGTAAATTAATGTTTTGTAATGCACTGGTCTCTTTTAGATTAAGTACCTTTGATGTAGCAATATCATACACATGTTTATATGTAGATAAAATAAAAGTATATACATTTTCAGAGTCATGTTTTATTTTAATCTAGTTGAGCCTCGCGATTTTAATAGCGGTTATTGCCTGTATCTTTACAACAACAATCTCGCACAACGCCATAAAAGTAGCCAAAGCTACACCTTAAATCATCAGCTATCAGCGCAAGTTCGGCAAAGTTCGGTCCAGCCGTTTCAGAGATTTGCCGGAACAAACTGACAGACAGACAATTGATTTGTTCATATATACCGTAAATACCTTCATGCGCTTATTAAATAGATGTTTATTTGAAATTACAAACAGACACTTCAATTTTATTTATTTGTGTAAAGATTTAATGTATATACATCATCATCAGCCTATCGCAGTCCACTGCTGGACGTAGACCTTTCTAATTGCACGCCACTTGCTTCGATCCTCGGCTTCTCGCATCCAGCTTCTGCTAGGCGTCTCGTCTCAGATCATCACTCCTCCTGGCCTGTGGACGTCCTACACTACGTTTGCCGAGACGCGGTCTCCACTCAAGAACTGTTTACTGTGTGTATGATTTCGCGCAAGACGGTTCGTGATGACTCGTAGAGAACAATTCTCCCTGCGAATTTTTATGCACTCCTACATATAAACGATAACTGAGCTCCTTCGTCCTAAAAATCTCCACTTTTTAGGATTCTGTTAGAAAACCGACTTCCGAAAAGAGAAGAGTTCATCAGTATTCTTAATTAACTAGGTGTTTGAGCAATATATTGTAAAATAAATAAATAATAAATAAACAAGATCTTCAAAAGGAATCCGCAACGGCAAACAATTACTAGAAAGGTTGAATATTTAAAAAGTTGCAAGTAATGTCGGTGATTACGGTCGTATGCCACTAGAGGGCGTGGCACGTGTAATCGGTAGATGCTGACTAGCAAGTTACAGCCACGCCTGACGCCTGCACGACACACGGCGCCATCATTGTGTGAAAAGAAAGTGCTTTTGTATAAATGAAAAAAAGTCTTAAAATATACTTAGTTAAATTGAATAACTCCCTAAGGTTCAATCACTTCCGAGGGATTTATTTTCAAAATTATATTAAGTAGGTACCTAATATATCTGACATATAAAAATAATGCCATGCAAATGTGATGATATTTTTTCCTTTGACTACAAGGCAGTATATAGCTATCATGTAGCAAGTATTTAAAATACGTACTCGAACCATAGTTTTCAATTTTATTGTCATATATACAATCTGCATAAACCTTTAACCAAAAATGTATTCGGAAAACCACGTTTCTACTTTAGATTTTTAATTTGGTGGTTTAAGTAAACTATAATAATTTAATTTTTTATTTTGATGTACCCAGTATCACTGGTACCCAGTACTGTCTTTAAAAAAAATATTACTCTCACGTCTAAGAGAAATCTATTGACACATAAAAATACGATAAGCTGTTTGGGCTCTAGGGCGTGCCAAAGAAATATGCATACACGCGAAAACATAACCCTCTTTTTTCGGCGTTGGATAAAAACTAAAAATCACGCTTGAGACAGACGATTTAAAACTAAAGAACAAACATACAGACGAACAACATAAATTGCCACCTTGCCATCGCACAAATATTCAAGTTGTGTTGGTTACATAATGGTTTACAATATTACCTAATTAGGCCAATCACGTCCTTACATTTAGTAGTATTGTTATATTTTATGTTAATTAATTTACAAAAGCATGTGTTCAACGGCGCCGGCCCCTGTGAAGAATTCACCCTGGTTTTAAATTACTTTCAAACTTAGATACGTAGTGGACAGGTACAGCTACTTAAACACAATTGAAAAACAGTCCAGATTAAATTCTTTGAAACTACAAAAGAAAGGAAACATCGCTTTGTCGAAACCGACGCCTATTCATTTCATTCAATTTCACAAAAAATAAAACAGACATTGTTAATTTTACGGCGTCATTCGTTCTTTCTACTATTTACATTTAGTAAAATCATCGTTCTTGTTTACAACTAATTAATTAGACGCACACAAAGAGGGATAAAGAACGCACTGTTCCGCTTTTTTTTAATTGTCTTTGTTCCCTCGATGACGTTGTGTTTCCATAATGGAGTAAACACATTTCGGGGTAAATCGAGCGGAAAATTGCTAACTATCGTTGTTATGTGGAGGTGGGAGGGTGAAAACGAACTGTTTATGAATAAGTATATACATAGACAGTGTTAAATGCTTTGAATAATTTATTCGAAAGTTCAAGGGTAATTTATAAAACAAGTTATCAGATTTTAAAAGGAAATGCTCTGGTTTAGGTACTTAAAAACATTTGATTGTCTCCATTTGTTATATTTTTACATGTTTCAACTGTATTTACCTAAATTCAAGTTATTTTGTTCTATTCGAAAGTGCTATTAGGATTAGGTCAAGGTATTAAATTGGTTACTCAAAACATTAGATATAAGGTAATGAATAATATGATATTTTTTAATAATAAATTCTTTATTGTAGCAAGTTGATTAAACAATTTACATGTGGGCCCTGATTCCCAAACTAGCGCGACCTATATACAAACTTAACCAATCTTTTATTTATTCCGTACAGTTTAGTTATTTTAACCTATTTTTATTTGTCTATTACTATTTCAATTTAAATCTAAATTATGTATCAAAAACTTTAGTTTTTAGGTTTATTTTAAGCCATCTTACTAATATTAATTACTAATAAATAATATAACTGTCGTTCTCACGTGGGTTGAGATTACGGCACATGTTCATACCCAGGATACCGAGTTTATCCTGCATACTGGCTAGTTCATTTAACTTTTGTACAGTACCAAAAGTCCCTTGGAAGCTTTAAAAGTAGTAAACCAGCATAATTCCCGCCGAATAATCTGCTATTGACGCATACCTACTTAACGGCTAAACGGACCTACATAAGTGTATATACTGTTATATAACTTGTAAGGTTCATGGCATTGTGTATGCCATGTCTACCAAACTGTTAAGTATTGTGCCAAAATGTATTTTATTTTATTTGTAACTTAACTTTTCATTTAAGTCCACTATCAATATACCTATGTATTTGTTAAAGAAAAAACTCTTATAATCAGACAAAAATATTATTTAAGAGAAAACGTACGAAAACGTATTTTCTTTTAATGGGACTGTCACGAGTCATTGCAAAAAGTAACTCTAAAAGAGCCGAAGTGATCTTTCCTATTGTCGCAAATAACGTTGTTTTCATTTTGAAAGCTAGTTTATTTTCAAGCAAATCGAAGCCCTTAGTAAATAATGTGAAAGGAAAAAAGGGCTAAGGCAAAGCAATAGTTATCGTGACCTTTTACGACTCAATTCTAATATCGTGTCTCAATAACTGTTGGATATTTTTTTACACAAAAAATACAATGCTTCCGTAACACAATAGGACATCCGTCAAAACCTATTTAAGCGCACATACTTGTTTAGGTTCAAATTTTTATCAACGTTTATATATATACCTACATTTACTGTAGGTATTTCTGCCGATGTTGGTATACCTACTGACGTAGGTAAGCAAAATAAGGTTATTACAACAGTGAATTGTATAAATTAATTACAATATTAGGACAATTCATTTATTTATTAGGCCATCGACGGCTGGTATACCATTTTAATGTAATAACAATTATATGGTTCTTAAAATTAAGCATCTTGCCAATTACAAGTAGGCAAAGCTAGTAGTAGGACCATATAGTCTCTAAAACTCATCAATCCAACATTTTTCGCGGTTTGTGGGCTTGTTTTAGTCCTCTGTGTCACTATTCGAGGTTATTACAAAATAGAGATTTTTTTTAAATATCTACCGTGGGAGAGCCACGCTTCGGTATGAATGGGCCGGCTCGACCGGAGTGATACCACGGCCTCACAGAAAACCGGTGTGAAACAGCGCTTACGCTGTGTTTCATCGAGTGAGTGAGGATACCGGAGGCCCATACCCCAATCCAACTCCCCCTATCCCCCTCACCATCCCCTTTCCCCCCAGGCCGCCATAGTGTGGGTCACCATGCTGCATTGTTCTTTTTCGCATTGAGGATGGTGACCACCACTCTTGGATTCTGCTCATGCTTTCCATCAGGCAAGGCAGAGTCATTTTGGAAGCTTAAATATATAAAAAAAAAATAAAAAAAAAATAAAGGTAATAATTTGGTATATATCTATGACTGAAAAGTCCAATAAGTCTACAATAAAAAATAACTTCATGTCGATATAGATTTTAATGTTGCATTAAAGTATCAGAGACATCGCCTACACATAGCTGATAACAAAATACTTTACAATAGCACTAAAGTTATAAGATTATGTTCGTATTTGTGAATAAAGTCCACCACGCACATGACTGTTTATTCAGCAGATAGATCCATAGATATAAGGACATGGGAATAGGCATTGTTACAATTATTGGAACTGGCTTTGTGTAGGAACCCCATGTTTCCTTATTTAGTATAGTATAGCAAAGCTATGTCTGTTAAAGGTGGCCCAGCGGTAGCGTATGCCACTGCTGTTCCTGAGGTCTCGGGTTCGATTCCCGGGTCGGATCAAATGTTTATATGATCTGCAAATATTTGTTTCAGAGTTTGGGTGTTTTCTATGTATGATATGTATGTATTAACAAAAAAAAGTATATAAGTATTATATCAGTTGTCTAGTACCCATAATACAAGCTCTGCTTAGTTTGGGACTAGATGGCGTTGTGTGTTAGATGTCGGAAACATTTTACTTCATCATCCGATTTCTATATCATCAACCTCTCCCTATCCTTTTTCCAATTTTGTTTGGGGTCGATGCAATGAATTTTCTTTTTCTATTCTCCTTTCATCAGTTCACTGCTTGCTACATCCCTAATTTATCCATTTTTCTTGGCCACTTTTCACTCTTATATCCGTCGTTCTATACTTAAAACTTTCTTCACTACATATATACATACCAGGATAAATTGTTGCTCCTCAACTTTTGATCAACTGGTGCTACTTTAAAACTTCCTTCTTCTAATTTAGTAAATTCTTACCTTATCCCTTTAGTCACACCACACATGCATCTTTACATTCGCGTTTTAGCTATATGAAGGCGTCTCTCATTCGTTTTCTTTATTGGCCAATACTCAGATTCATGCAGGATGGCAGGTCTGATGGTCGTTTTATATATTTCTCCGTTTAACGTTAAAGGGGATTTGGGATCGCAAATAGTAAAAAATATAAAAAGATATCAATCAATCAACATCCCATAATGTCCAACTGCTGGGCTCCAACTAAGTCCACGGGTCTCTTCTCAGGAGAGGGCTAAGGCCATACGTCCCCACGCTGGCCAAGTGCGGGTTGGGAACTGACAAGAAAACGTTGTGGCTACGAATTGATTAATTGATTGATTGATTGTATGATAACAACCGAGACCGACTGCTTAACGCGACCTCCGAATCACGGAGATGCTCATGGTAACATGCCACCAGGGTCACCCATCCAGGTACTAACCGCGGCGTCGTTGCTTACACACTGTTGGACATAGGCCTCTCCAATTGCACGAGGGTAACCTTGGTGATTGTGTCTAATCACCGAGTGCAACTGGGCTATGAGCACCCAAAAAGATATATTTTCTGGTAATTCCTTAACTTAGAAAATATATCTTGGGATGAGCGAGGGGGACGTGTACTAATTTTTCTATATAATTATGTATTTATACATTAATTGACACACATAACTACTAGGGAGAAACCTATGTCCAGCCGTGGACTGCGATAGGCTGATGATGATCACAGGTAGCCACAATTGTAAAAGCTCAAAATTCACTTACAAAATAATTGATAAAAGAATATCCTTCCTTCCTTATATTTTGGTCACTAAATGCGTAGTTAGGTTAGGCAGTTCATTTGTGCGCCTGCGCAGCATGTAGGCACGCGCCAACAACCGCTGTCACATCACTATTACCATACGTGGGACTCAACTGACAATTGAATTAATGTTGCATTACCTGTTGTATTATTTAAATTAAACATAGCCCTTAATAGGTACATTTCTTTAACATTGCGTAGGGATTATCTGTATTGTTATTAAATGTTTGTTTCCCCTTTTAAATGATCTCGGTCACGTCACAAGTCATTAATAAGTGGTGCACTCTTTATAAAAACTAGTTAAAATTAAATAATAAATTATTCATTCCTAATTTTATGTTTATGTTATGTTTGAAATATAACAGACTCAATTAAATTTTTTTTTGAACTAACTTATATAACATATTTGCCTTTTATTATTACTTATTTATTATTTATACTATTAATAGATACATAACGAAGTGTAAGTAAGGAAGTAAGTAAGGAAACTTGAGAGATACTAAGCAATCGTTGTTAAATTTTGAATTAATGTTCTCTTACATAGGGGTATAGACATATATTAGTGTGTAGGTACTTTAAGAAATCAAAAGATCTCCTAGAAATTAAACGAGTTTTAGGTGATACATCTTCAGGACGATTTTTATTTAAGAAATCTTTTAAATAATAAAACAGAAAAAAGTATAGAATGTTTTTCGTTCTTGCCTGTTGTGCAGAACCTCGTAAAAATATCCAAACCTTGTTCTGCACGATTACTTGAAGGATTATTTCAGATCACATAACACTGTTAGATACTATAGTAGCGGACATACCAGTGAGACACAATATACTAAGTTAAAGCTGCAATTCGTTACACTGATATACCTTTGATTGACTAATTTAATTTATGTAAAACATAATTGATTATATAACATCTGCTAGCAGAGCATAGCTTATTTAATGACCATTCTGATGATACAAAAATCTTATGTAGCCTCAGTACACTTTTCATTGGAAATCCTCATTTCAATGAGAGTCGGCAATGAAACGGGAATATTTTCAAAATCGCCCCACTGTTTGGCCATTTTGACAAAAATATCCGTCACAGCGAAGGGAATAAGCACATAGATATGTATCTCGGACACCAGTCTCTCACTTAATTATAAATCGTTCTACTGAAGTTAGATTCAGCAAAGATGATAATGATTGGCATTGATTATTTATTCCCTTTTCTCAAAATACAGGCTCTGCCTAGCTTAGGAATCAATACCAGTACCTAATTATACACATTCAAACTGTCAAGTGTATCCATTTCATTGTGTATGATTTCAAATTTTAATGATTTTGATGTAAAATAAACATATTATTATTATTTGCTGCTAAAAGTAACCTAGACCTTCTATTTATCATAGAGCAGTTATTAAATACGATTCATCGGTTTATATTTTAACACGTTACAAACAGAACAACTTCAGCATTCAATATATAAGTGTAGATTGTAAGGACATCTACACGGTGTGAAGGTGTTGGTCTCCGAGCACCAGTGGGCGCTACGTCATGCTGGGCGACACGCAGCGCATGCGCGTCATCATTCCTTCACTTTACACATTTACATACTACAGTTTTATTATATCACAGCTTTGTTGTTGGCGCTGGAATATTGAATTAGAATGTGAATTTCGTTTTAAACCATTTTATTTAACTTCATATGAGAAAGATTTGAAATTAAATAATTCACTGCTTTTTATTCAATATTCTTGGAGGAGGACAGTAGATAATTCAGATGCAACTTTACTAATCATAGGTTCGATTTCTGTTCTTATTAAAATTATATGTAACTGTGTATCTATCGATGTATATTCCTAGTAACTATACTAAGTTCTAAATCCCGCGGTGTTAGTAAAAAACTCCTCCGAAACGGTTCGACTGATTTTAATGAAATTTTGTGTGCATATCGGGTAAATTTGAGAATTGGCCAACATCTATTCTTCATACACCTAAATGATGAGATTGTCCCACCCCTAAATATATTTTTTATTTTTTAATATATATTTATAATGTAGTTATATGGTACAACGTCGTTTGCAGGGTCAGCTAGTATCCTATACATAGGACCCAGATGCATCACGTAATATTAATCTAGAGTAGGAGTCGATCCATTCTTCGGGCGGTTCCTGTGTCGCATAGGCAGGAAGCCGGACGCTCGGTGTCACCACTGCATCGACTGTCGGGAGGACACGGCGCGGCATACGCTAGCAGAGTGTGCCGCTTGGGAGCGGCCGCGCCATGCCCTCATCTCTGTAGTAGGCAGTGACCTCTCGCTGCCGGCCGTAGTTCGTTCTATGGTAGACAGCGAGGAGTCCCGGGACGCGGTGGTGTCCTTCTGCGGAGGCTGCGGAAAGGGAGAGGGAGATCATGACCTCTCTCTCGGTCCGCAGAAGACGCACCGGGCGTCGGAGGAGAGCATACGCTGACCTCCACCGGCCCCCCTAACTGGGTCCAGAGGCGGCGGACTTTTAGTCAGTAAAAGTCTGACAGACCCCTTCGCCCTCTCCCTAGGGCGGAGGACATCCATGAGGATTTCCCACCGTTAAAAAAAAAGGAGTCGAACCCTTGGCCTAAAAGAAACAGCTTATAGTATAGACACAGTTATATCTACAGAAGAGACTGGTTTCACACGCAAAAACTAAAATGCAAATTAATGTTATGTTTCAATTTCTATCTTTTTTTGTTCTATTAAATTTTACCCCAACAATACAAATTAATTACTTTTTAATGAAATGAAGCAAATACTTACTTTCTTCGTCCTAGATTTTATTATTCCCAAGATTATTTGGGATCGGTTCATAGTTCTACCGGATTTATCTGCATATCAGTTTTCCACGGAGCAACTAACATTGCACATCGCCTGCGCCATGTTTCACCGAGCCCGGCCGGCTAGTAAAGGCCGGCAACGTACTCGTGACGCCTCTGGAGTTGCGGGTGTCCATAGGCGGCCGTAATCGCTTACCATCAGGCGATACGTCTGCTCGATTTCCCACAACTCTATAAAAAAAACTGAATTCAAAGGTTGATCGAAGTAGTTGCAGTATATTTGAGGGCTGTGACTTCCCAATAACAATTAATATATGAAGCTAATAAATAACATTATTTTAAATTCTTAAATACCAAACATCTAAAAGTCTATTAAGAAAAATAAAACGGAGTTTTTTTTCAAATAAAACTATTTAAAAAGAGAACATTACTAAAACGTTGTGTTAAGTAGAGAACCCGTGTTTAGTCATTCGAGTCTGTCTGTGAGTTTGTTTTCCGTGTCTGATGTATGGTGGGCATAAATAACGAGCCTCGGGCCATCCAATTACCTCAGGTTACGAACCATGTTTTGCTTACATTTGTTAAACGATAAACTTAGACACATTTTTGTTTGGAGACCTGCCATTGCATCTGGACGTAATTAATAAATGTACTCATAATAAACAGTGTTTAATTTGTTCAGGGCTATTTTATTTTTAATTACCTGTCGTTGGATAGCCAAGTAAAATATGTTATATACTTACACACATTAGCAGCTTGCACCTTACACTTTCTCATTTAGTTTTTTTTTGTTTGAACCAATATTTCAGAATCTTAACTCGACCGAAACAGAATTGATGAGATCAACCCGCACAGAACAGAAAACCAGTGTATAGCAAGTCTGTCCGTGCATTTACCCGAATAAGTTACGTTGTGGGAGGAATTGATTCTGTGAGGCTCTTTAATGATACTTGGAAACAAATAAGACTCTTCAGATGAAGCTGTCTACGGCCAGCCGTAGACACTTAATCACCAAAAAGTAGTTTTTCAAATTTGATATAGTACTATAACAGCAGTTTTTGCTCGGGGGCTCCGACGGCATGTATGTCGGTTGTCGCGGTAAACACTAGCCTATATTCTCCTCAAGAATCGAAGTATCTGCACCCCAAATTAGCCGTGACAGTGAAATGGTAATATTAATGTAACTTTATTAAAGTGGTCTCATTGATTTTTAGACTCTCTTAGCTCACTCATATCTTGATACTAATGAAGAATATATTTTAGCTTTATATAAGTATATAATAGATGTCATGTCTGTTGTACCTACAGGCAATTTCAATAATCAAAGTCACGAGGCGAAATTAAAAATTAAAATATATCATTCTGCGTGTCATTAATTTAAGCCCGGGACCATTCAAACACATCACTGATTCGTTCCCTAAGGCTGTGGTACTACTGACAGCGACTTGACGTACCTATGTTATTTATTAATCAATTAATTTTTTTCTTGCTTATTTTTACGGTTGCTCTTGCTTTATAACGTATCAATCCCATGTAGATAGAAATTTGTCCATAAAGCTCGCTTAACTTAATTATACACGACAACAGAGTCCTTAAAGTAATCTCAGTCATCATCACGTTTATCAACGGAGACATGTGCTGCCCTGCTGTTTACTCCAGTTTTCTGGCTTTATCTATTTTAAATATATTACACATTCAGGAGCGTTGGACGGCCTTGGCTGCCTGCCGGTATGTCGTAGGTACTTGCATACATACTTGTATATAGATACAAGTAGAAAAATGCAGAAAAATAATGATGATGACCTATGTTGGAAAAGTTCATTGCTTGCCATCCGTATTTAATATCTTAGAACCGATGAAATGGTGGTAAACGTTTTTAAAAAAAGATTAGCGTTTAAGTAATAATTTATTTATTCACACTATTAAATCATTTGCCACGGTAAACTGTAACACTCGACACTTGGACATCTTTCCACTGGCATTTAACGTTTTGAATAAATACCAACAAACCGGGATATAGATGAATCAAAGGTTAACGAAACAATGTGCTTATATTTATTTACTTCTTTACTAAAGCTTTAAATAAACATCATGTTACATTATGTTAGACCACAGCTTTATGCTGTCTGTCACGAAACTCAACTTTGACTGATGTACTCTCTAATTGATAGTTTGACTTATGAGTTTAACGTTATAAACCATAAATTGACATTAAAAAAAATACACTCGAAAGAACGAATTGGTTCTTAACCGATAGGGATACTTAGATTACATATTTAAATTATGTATTTACACCTCCTTCCTATTCACGTTGATGTAGATACCTTAATTTTTTTTTTAGTTTTTATTTGCCCAACACACAATTAACACTAGAAGTCATGTTTTGATAATTAAATTATTAGTATTAGTACTGTAGTAGTCGAGTACAGTTGATAAACTCGAAGTGTATTCAAAGTGGACACCCTGAGCAAACACTCCTGATAGAGGAAGTCTTCCTGAGAAACCACCAAAAGGATGATATGAAAACAATGGTGATGTTACAGCAAAGGGAATAATGAAAATATAAATAGGAGGATACTTTAGAAAAATGCGATTCGACGGCTCGATCTAAACTGCTAAGTGCAAATCGAATGCTGGTGGTTCCTATTAGCAATTAATACCTTACAGTTTTTGATGTTCTGGGGCAACCAACTTTTGAGTATTTCATAAATTCTAGTAGCATTTACATTTAGCGTAAAATACCTGAGTAATATGTTATTTATAATTAATAAACAGATATCAAATTATTTAAAAAAAGACCCGACTACCTATATATTTTTTTTTTAATTTTGATGTACCCAGTATCACTCTCTCGACTAAGACGAATATATGGACACCGCTCACACTATACGACAAGCCGTTTAGGCTCTACGGCATGCCAAAGAAATATATATACGTACCTATATACATACATAGATACATCATACACTCGCAACACATAATCCTCCTTCTTTCTTAGTCGGGTAATAAAACGATTATAAATATGTTACAGGTTATCCAAATTGGCTCGACAAATACAATCAATTTAAACTTTAATACAATTCAGGCATCAGTTATAACACTAAGGTCGCAAACTTAGATGAATCTTTCTACCTAGTGATTTAATAACCTAACCGCTGAACCCTAAAAGCCCCTAGCTTATTAAACCCTTTTAGTATGCGCTTTGGTTTAGTCTAATTGAGTTGAGCCACGAGGTTAATTTTTGTTTAGATAACATATAGTTGTTTTATGCAAATGTATCGGGGCCTGGTTCGAAAATAATTAAACTCTTCAAGGCCCTGCGGCCTGAATGCTTTGAATTCTGTTTGTTAATGTTTTATGTGATTAGGAGTTCTCCACTTTTAATTTATTATTTTCGAGATACGACTTTCGTTGTTTGGCTAAGGATATAAATAGAATGTTGACAGTATTGTTAGCTGCACGGAATTTATTGTAATAAAACTAATGGGTATAATATATGTTTGGTTTGATGAGAACTATTTAATTATGAAATTTATTAAACTTCAACTCTGCCAAATTTCGTACTCCTTCATTCGCATAATTTGCGTAAAAAGGGGCACAAAGTTTTTGCTTCACGTATTTATTAAAAAGATGTTTGAATTGTTGTTTATTAATTCATTTTATCTTATCGTAATCAATAAAGAACTACATTTTAAGCGTCTCTTTATGTAAATATATTATTTAATATAGTATTTATATTATGTAAAATGCCTTAGCTTCAAGGAAACTGCGTCTGTTTTCAAATGTGCTTACTTTTACCCAAATAGTTTATCTCGCTTATTATCATAAAATAGGTGTCGCCTACTTACCATGTGACGCGTAAACATGAGCAAAATGTAGTTAAGTAACTTTTAAGTATGGAAGTCGACGGATAGAAGAGTAGAGGACGACGAAAGAAAAATGGATGGACTTCGTAAAAGAGGTTACTGCCAGGAAGGGAGTAAGCAGTGCACTGACGAGTGATTGAGGAGAATGAGGAGGAAAGCTCATTGCACCGACCCCAAATAAGGTTGGGAAATGGGTAGGGAGATGATGATAGTTTTTGTTGCACGTATTAATTGGTATATAGATAATTCGTTTTCGGTATATTTTTGCCTAGGTAGTAAATGCATCAATTACGGCCAAATGGCCAATTATTGTTAACTCATGTATTTAAATGAACCAAATATGTATTCACGCACCTAGATCACCAAAGTACATATGACAAACATAGTCGTACTAATTATGAATGCAACGGAAACCAAACAGATCAATCCGAGAGCCGTATTTGCATTCCTAATGATATTCCCTAATAATTGTTATCGTAAACTTTAATCTCGTTTTGTACCTAATGCCAACCAATCATCTCGCCTTATTGCTTTTAATTATAACTCTTTAGAGACCAAAAGCCGAGACATCCCTGTTATAACATAAAAATATTCGGTAACGTGCGCGTTTGCGTTATGTTCTTTTAATAAAAACTTTTGGTATTCGACGTAAACGCGTGTGTTACGAGCTAAAATTACATCCGGTGACTTTTAAGGTGTAGTTGGCAGTAAATATCTTACATAAGTAGGTCGTTACAGAGCTTAATGTTTTGTAAGCCGCGATGTATGGGGGACTGGGCTCGAGAATGGCTAATCGGTATTTGTTTAAAATAAGGCGCCATAGATTTAATGTCGTAAATAACAACTAATTTCGTTCGTTATTTAATTTGGTCCCGGATGGCGCAAGCGCCTTCGGGTTATCGCCTACAACCTGTGATTTGTGGGGAATTAAAAATATTAGTTCCATAAATTGGAACCGGAGAAAAATGTAAGATATTCTGATGAATTTAATGAAAATTAACAGGATTATTGAGCGAGGCGCTCGCGGCGAAGTGGGGCGAGCGCTCAAAGGAACTCAAAGCGGAAACATCTTTTACAATCAGGTGATAAACGAGCGAGTTGCGCCGATATCAAATAAAATACGCGCGAGAATATAACGAGCCTCTCCATTTAACAATTAACTTAACAAACAAACGTAATATATTGTGCTTAAATTTCAATACAGGAATGGCGGCCGAGCAGACGGGCGACTATAACTTACGCTATAACTTCGCCTTAAGATATATTAAGTACAAACACACATCTTTACATGATTTATTGTGGTTGTTTCAACATTATTTGTAATGAATTAATTTTACTCGATCAGCATAATGTGCACACACTTTTAAGTTTAATTTCTACACTTGCAAGAATACCTATTCCTTCTCACGGGAGAAAATGTCGTACAAATAGGTATGAATAAGGTCAGGTGATATGAAGTAGGATATGAGTGTGGTTTTGTTATCTTTATAAACGATAAATAACTTTATCTAAAGACGTTGATATTATTTAGAAATTTAGGAATGCAAACGATTGAAAGGATCTTAATCATGCAGACAACTGATTGAAAGGATCTCAATTGGTTGTCTGTATGTATTCTATCCATTAGTCGACAGACAACTACCTAATAAACGGATTAAATAAACACAAATTTCTTTATTATGACAAAGTTCAACTAGGATTGTGAAACTTCCGCAATCGTAAATCAAACTCATGAATGAATTATGACATTATTTTAATGTTTTGCAGTAAATTTTATTAACTTTCAGGGAATTATTCATTTATCATTCAATCGTGGGAGAACATATTTCATCATAAACGAGTGGGGTAAAACAGAAAAGTAGTGTAGTAATTCATTCATTGAAGTTTTCACCAAGGGTGCGAGGTTTGATAAAATAAAAATATTGACAGTGGCACACAAGTGGGGTAAACAGAGCTCAAATCTTACCAACCGACCACCAAACCTCCTCGTCCTCCTCCAGGTTCCGGAGGGAAGAGGAGAAGACTCAAAACACGGCAACTCGGTTGTAAAACAAACGTTATTCTATTTAAAAATAGCAATAAGTTTTATAGTAATCGGTTCAGTAAAATGAAAGATACGCATTACGACATTCGAAAACCACGTGTGAAGGTAAGATATAAAAACAGTAATTCGGTCGGTAACTATAAACGAGAACGAAACGAAATCACTTTTATTTCTCATTCATAGCTATGAGCACCATATTAAATGATATTTCAATAGTTTGTATTGCAATCGGAGAGCGCAGCGGGTTGTCAGCAATTAATAATTATTTAATAAGGCTCTCATTAAAGCGACGCTCGACGCAATCAGGGTTCGACTAAGTTATTACCATAGCACCTACGAGGGTACTCGCCGACAGAAGTTCTTATATTTATCTATTTGATATGTTCATGAATAAAATAAAGTAAAAATAAAGTTTCTTTGCTTCTTTGTCGAAACAAAAGAAAGTTAGACATTTAAATTTTTGTAGTCTTAGTATTCGTAATATAACTGCGTGTTACATACATGTGTTGAAATTAGAACGAATGGGTCCGCTCGACCGGACTAACATACCAGAGCTTCACAGAAAACCGGTGTTAGCACTTGCGCTTGTATTTCACCGAGTTAGTGAGGATATCGGAGGCCCATACCCTAACGACAACGAGAGTAGGCTGAAGAGGAAACGAATAAATTTTAAGTAATTCTTCTATAAATTGTAAGTGTTAGGATGTAGCCAAAATATACTGTAGCACAACAAACTAACTCATAACCTAAAGGCGCTTCCATCGACCTCTGTCTTTGACGGTACTTGAACATTGGCTCTCAATGCCGCCGGCGGGTGTGGGCGGACTGGGCGTAGCTTGGGCGGCCCGCCCTCTCTTCGCAATTGAATCAACAATTTAACCTAACTAGTTATATAACCATTAACGCAGTTGGCGCTGACTTATATTAAATTGAATTGACCTCCATTGTATATATTAAACTAATGGTTAACGAATTACACGGCTAAAGGTAGTCTTATACCTTTATGTTTTTAGTGCCAAAAGATCTTTGCTCGCAGAAGGCATAACAATATTATTAATTCGAACTATTTGAAGGAGACTCGGGCGGTTATCTATCCCAGACCATTACCAATATCACTAATACAAAATTACATCCTTTATAGTACTTTTTACTCTCTTACTCCTAAAGATACCATTCGAATTATAGGTGCAAAAGTTTGGCTCGAATGAAAGTCTATGTTAATAAATATGTGAACGATGAACTCCGCCCCTTTTCCTCACCGTACCTGTCTTATCAGTGGACGCGATCTAGAAGTAACAACTTTATCTCCCAAGAAAAATGGAATGAGTTCACTGCTCAAAACAGATATTGTAATTTTGATTCCATATTAAATCATTGTATCTACCAGTAAGAAATTATCCAGTGTTGGTATAGTAAAAATATATTTTAGAATCTAAAGATACACCCATGGGAACTTATCTTTTCTTTTGAGAATTCAATATGAAGTAATGCGAATTATTAATTTAATTACGTGAAATAAGCTATGAAAATAAGTTTTACAGAATTAAAACATAATACTAATGAACGAAATTATGTTTGAAATACAAATACAGCAAAGGTAACATTATTAATCTTTGAGATCTGTTTCTTAATTAACTTCATTACTATACCTAGTACAACTTAGTACCTAAATGTTAACATATACTACCTATTAAAAACGTAATCAGATTCAGGTACAAAAAGTAAAATATCTAAAAAATAATCCATGCCTGCCCACCACTTACATTGGCTATAATATTTTTATTATCCTATAATAACAATTAGTAAAACATTAAATATGACAATTGGAACGAAACATGCCTTCCAATTAGGGGACCATAATAACATAAAACTGTTACAATTTTATATTTTCATTCAAAAAACTTCTTAGAGCACCTTTTATTGAGTTGCTTAAGGTTGAATATTCTTTGGAGTTTGAATTCTGAGGTAGTTTATTGCCTTGTGTATAGGTAATAGTTGGATGAAGTAGAACACTCATTAGAGAAAACAAATCATAATAATTAGGTAATAAAACCTTCTTTGTTCCCATTGTAACGCAATCCCGCTGATTGGAGTTTATAGTCACATTGATTGTTACAAATTTGTTTACAGATGCCAGTGTCTGTGGGCTAACGTTTCTGTGTACAGATCGTAAATGTTGTTTGTTAGACAATTAAATGAGTTAATTTTGTGTTCATTTTTATTTTGACTGATTTGTGGGTATTCAAACATTCATGTTTCCTTACCCTTTGAATTGATCAGTGTTAATTCTTTTCGTGAGATTTAAAATTGAATGATGTTAGTTTATTTACTTAATACACACTTTATTGCTTTTATTGTCAACAGTTATAATGTTTTTTACAAACTATGGAAGAGTCAAGGATTTTAAAGAATTTTATTGGTTGAGGTTAACAGGGACTGCAAGCCAATGCGAGATTTTTAATCGATTAGCAATACATTGAGGAATAATATAGTTAGTTTAATTTAATTTAATTAATTTATTTATTTATCTTTATTGTACGCACTTAACGGATAGAAAAAAAGAGTTGCAACATACAAATGTGACAATTGGCGGTCTTATCGCTCATGGCGATCTCTTATAGACAACCTTTAAGCGGATAATTTGGTGACATTAATTAGGGTTGCAGTAGTAGGGTGCAAAAATCTCAGATCTGTTCAAATGTGAATATTTCCGAAAAAAAACCACCAAATTCTAAACATTTGACATTCATATATAAATACATCTCTGCTCATACTACTTATATATACATAAATACATACACAGACTTAATATATATACTATAAACAAGGTTTTATAATCAAAGATAATAAATTTTAGCAAATGAAAATTATTTTCTTTATTGATAAATATTTTTATACGTAACTTCCATTTGTTATTTATTTTATTTTCCTCGTTATTTCTAAAATAATGCGTAATAGTGAATTTTATTTTTAAAGTTTCTGTTAGTTCATCATTAATTTGTTTTAAAGTAGTTTCAAAAACTATTTATCAATAAAACGTTACTATGTTAGTTTTATACAGGCACTTATTGTTAAAACCGATTCTATGAAACAGTTTTTTAGCTATCTTGTCTTTATTGCTACTCACAATATTGATTGACAGCAAATGGTTAGGGTAACAAATAAAAATCTACCAGTTGGAAATATCGTTAAACGTAAAGTCGTTCAGCCTAGCCAACATATGTAGATATAAATTGTTACTGTTTATGTTACTTGAATCATCATTATCATCAGCATATCTCAGTCCACTGCTGGGCATAGGCTTCACCAATTACACGCTACTTAGTTCGATCCCAGGCTTCCCGCATTCAGCTCCTGCCAGCCATCTTATGCAAATCTTCTCTCAAGCTGACCTGTAGCCGTCCTACACTACGTTTACCGAAACACTTAGATACTTACGTCTACTTTAATAAATAATTCATATCATTACTATTAGCACGATATGTCAGGTAATAGTCAGACAAATTAAGAAACGTCGGCCTATTATCGAGGAGTCCAGTTCAAGTAAGTATTTATCCGAACATATGTTTCATTTTCAGAGTCATTGCTGTTCCCCTTTTTAAATGGTGTTCAGACCTAGTCCATTACTCGAGGTGATAAATCAGTAAAGATTAAGACTTCCGTAGATACTGACGTGCTTCTAAATCTCACGCAAGCATTTAGTGAAACTGATGGGGTCACTGATTATCCTAAGGTAACGTGGTGTATTTAAGTATCATTTACTTCAATATTAACAAATTACATTAATAAAACACAACAACATTCAACGGGTTAATTTTAACGATAATAACAATTATCGGCGCCATGTATTAATAAAATTTCGTAGGAAACCGGTCGTAAAACGTTTGGATCAAATGTGATTAACCCTTCGATTTTCATCGGTCATTTTGTTATTGGCTTAGAACTTTGGATATTAATTTTATTACTGAGAATAGAACTATTGGCGCCAGGTAATGGTATTGACTTACAATAGGTAGCGTAAAGTTTTTTTTAAATTTAAGTACTTAATATGTAGGATGGTCGTCTAGTTTCGTAAGGGCTATATGGTTTTCAGGGTAGAGTGAAGGGAATATTGTGATGTCGCTTTGACATTGGAAAGGGATCACTCGACCAAGCTGGGTGATTAAGCAAGTATTACAACGCTGTATCATGTTCAAACACAACAAACATACGGCCCCTTTACATTGGGATATCTAGACGGGCCATCACACAAAGGAGGCATAAAGGATTATGTAATTTTTTATGCCTCCTTTGTGTTTTTCGTTTAAATACATGTAATCTTAACATTTACAAAACGTTATGTAAAATTATGCTTGTCTTAAAAAAAAGCAAACAATTTCTGTAGTGACACTTTTCTGAGCAATTTCAGTTACATAAACATTACATTATTTAGTGGTACCGTGTGAAGACACTAGCGATTAATTCATTACAAATGAAAGTATAATTCACTGTTGTATAATAACAGTTAGTAATCAAAAACATCAAATATTCTGAAATATTCTCTGGGTACGTAGTCTCGGGTACAATGAATCTAATAATGCTGAATGCTGTTGGTGACATCTGGGGCAGTACACTATGAAAATCTTACGTAATCTATGATGAACAACCCCTGCCTTTCCACGATTCTCTCAAACATTCTTCATTCTCTCTCTTTTGAACGTGGGAGAGCCACGCTTCGGCAGGCATGGGCCGGCTCGACCTGAGTGATACCACGGCCTCACACAAAACTGGCGTGAAACAGCGCCTGCGCTGTGTTTCACTGAGTAAGTGAGGATACCGGAGGCCCATAATCCAACCCTTCCTCTAAGCCCCCTTCCCATTCCCCAAGGGCGGCAACGCACAGGTGACGCCCCTGGTGTTGCGAGTGTCCATGGGCGGCGGTAATCCTTTGCCATCAAGCGATACGTCTGCTCGTTTGCCCCCTACAAAAAAAACACATATTAGGTACAGTCTTCAACATATCATAGCTTACTTGGATCCATATATAATGGTTCGTGGGTGCCAATATTGGGTTTTGATCGAATGACAAAGTCGTGGTTACGTCTGGGAATGGACTGGGATCGCCTCGCGGTACAACAGAAAAGAATACATAGAGCTGTCTGCCATCTTTCGCTAGTCGGAGAGATATTTTAAGAAGAATAAGTTTCTTCAATTGTGTCTCCTACTTTGATAGGGAAGGAAGTGGATTTATTATATTTAAAATTTCACCATCGTCCACTGATTTAATTATAGGTTTTTAGTCAATTTATATTCTCCTGGGACTTCCTGATGTCATAAATCTATTGTAATGAAAATCCTGATGTACCGAATTTACAGTAGTAAGTGTTTGGAAGGGATTGGTCCCATTAAATAAACACATATCCATTTATATAAAACACTAACTGACCTGGCAAACGTTGTTGTGTCATATATATATATATGTTTTTGTTAAAAAAAAAAAAAAAAAAATAGGTAGTGGTGGTGTCACCCTTATTATTTAGGGGTATGAGAAATAAATAGATGTTGGCCGATTCTCAAACTAATCTGAAATGCACAGAAAATTTCATAAAAATCGATCTAGCCGTTTCGAAGGATTTTGGTAACAAACACGAGAATTTTATACATTAGATGTTGTAGTTTCGACGTACAGATATGACAAGATAAGCCTAAACACAGGGTTCAGGTGTGTCATTAAATAAATGACAACAAATTAACAGGATCCCTGCAATTAAAACCGGCAAACATATATTTATGGTTTGAACACATACAGCAAATTAAGTAAAAACAATGTTGCACAAAACGTGATGTTTCGCTACATGAAATACAAAAAAAATACCTTGTCTATATGTAAATTTACAAAATGTATGTTAAAGCAATTAAAACATAAATACTTAATATTGATAGTTAGGATATTTCAAATTACTTACAGACATACCTTCTGTGAGGTAGTGTTGTCGGTCGTTAGTTAGTGACTATTGGTTTTGTTATTATATTTACAAGTATCAGATATTTTTTCCCATCGCACATTTACAATATTAAAGAAAATTTAATTTTTTTTTTTAACATCAAACTCACAACGCCGTCTTATATATATATATATATATCAAATCATCAGCCTATCGCAGTCCACTGCTGGACATAGGCCTCTCCAATTTCACGCCACTTAGTTCGATCTATGGCTTCTCGCATCCAGCTCCTGCCAGCCGTCTTGCGCAAATCATCGCTCCACCTGGCTTGTGGACGTCCTACACTACGTTTGCCGAGACGCGGTCTCCACTCAAGAACTCGTTTACCCCAACGGTTATCGGTTCTTCGGCAAATGTG
>PKRV01003263.1:183575-358287 GCA_003709505.1 Hyphantria cunea | reverse complement strand
CGGTGACGCTGCTGCCCATCACCGGCCTATTGTATTTAGTTACGCCTTTTAGGATGGATATACCGCCATCGGTCGGTCGCCAGAGCCTCGTTTGTTATCTAGCAGGGTGCACCGCGTGCATATATATATATATATATAGCTTGCCTATATATAGCCTGCTTAGCTTGGGAATATATATATATATATATATATATATATATATATATATATATATATATATATATATATATATATATATATATATATATTATACGTAGAAAACACCCAAACTCCGAAACAAACGATCATACACACAATTGGTCCGACTTGGGAATCGAACCCGAGAACAGCAGTCGTATACGCTACCACTACGACATCGAGACAGTCACTTAATTAATTATTAAATGGAAGTATTTTCTTGCGGATGTGGTGTGGCAAAGAAAGTATATCAACAAATGAAAAATATTAGATTAGACTACACGGTTGGCCTAGTGGTTTCAGTGGTCGCCACACCGCTTCCCACTACGGCAAGTGTTGTGGGTTAGAATCCTACATGGGACAACACTTTGTGTGATCCATAAATTGTTGTTCTAAGTCTGGGTGTACTTTGTGTCCGTTTTATGTATGTTTGTAATTATCCCCGCGACACAGGAATTCACGAGTAGTCTTTAAAAAAAAAAATATATATCTATTGCTGTAAATTTTTATAACCTCAAAGAAAAATCCGTGTAAAGAAAGGACAAGCATTTTATTACGTGTTTTACTCAAAGCGTTGTATCAGCAATTAAAGACCACAATATGTGCCTTGTAGGCTCTCATTAAATATCAACACGTATATATATGTAAGTCCGGAGCCATTAAAAGTTAGCGGCTTGGTAAATAGCTCAATCAATAAACGTTAATTGTGAGACAAAAACGGCAAACGTGCCGACTAAACGCAAAAATAAATGTTAATTATGTACACCACGACTTAATCTCGTGTGAGAAATATTTGTCGAGCACTCGAAATTATACATTATTATAAAACAATATTAAGAAAAAGATGATTGAAAGTAATAACCATTATTTAAAGATTTAATTCATTCCATGAATTGATTGAGGCCTTTATCAGTCTTAATTATCTGTAATAAGAATTTTTATTTTGAAATCACGACCTACATCGTTTTGAGTATGACGTAATGACCTAAATTCACCGTTTTTTGTTGAGCGGTTCGGTTTTTTTATTTGTATAAAATTACTTTAACAATTGATGTAGGTACTCAGAGAAAACCGCGTGGCTCTTTACACTTACATGTATGTGATTCTGAATTAGTGTCATTTATATATTTGTGATAGGATTTGCTGAAAATTAAGAATATATTAAAAGAATAAGAAAAATGATTTTTATGAATGGATTGTTTTATGGGATGTAAGCAAAAAAAAAGTAAGCAGATCAGATTAATACACCTGTTAACTGTTAACATTATAAAGCCAATTTATCAAAATAATGTCATATTAAAGTGATATTATCATAACCTAAACAAAGTGATATTATCATAACCTAAACAACTAAAATTAATCGTCACATTGCAAATATTGCAATGAATCACTGTGCAAAAAGGATATAGAAAGATAACAATCGGACACTAGATAGCTTAGTTCTTTTCAAAGGATGATAATGCAACACTCATAAAGATGTTATATAAAATCAAAATGATTTCGATTGATTACAGAATAGGGGTACAAAAATGAAAATGGTGTAAGTCGCGCCCGCGCCGCGCTCTCGCCAAAGAATGTAATTAACAGAACACCAATAAAAATAATTGGACACAAAAAGCGATCCGCCCTGGGCCGCCATTTATAATTTTGATTAGCCTTGTTATTGTTATGGGGTATTGGTGTTTTTCAACTAACCGTTTCGAAACATGCAGTGAGACACGGTGAGGGATTCGATCCCCCGAAACATAAGGTGGAATAGGCTGTGTTTTTCTGTGTCTTCCAAGTTTCGCGGTTCGAAAACGCCTTTATTGTTTCGTTTACGACTGTGTTTGTTCCTGCCGATGGCGCGTGACGTGCACTTTTAAAATTTTCTAGATCATAAAAAGATTTTTATATTGTTTTTATGTTATTAAACTAAATTGCTTAAACCATGTTTGTTTTACTAAAATTACAAGAAAAAATAAACTTAAAAAAATTGGTCATGTACTTTTACAAATTTTAAAGATAAAAACGTTTTACAAAATAATGTAAAATGATACGTAGTAAACAAAAGTAAATTTCGTCCATTTTTTATATACTAAAAAAAATATTTAAAATTAAAACCCAAAAAGCAACCACTAGGCCCCGGCGAGATTCGAACTCACGATCTCCTGTTTACTAGACAGGCGCTTTAACCAACTAAGCCACGGCGCCGTTGACAATGATCGTGAAATTACAGTATTATTTCTATTTTACAATATTGTCCTAAAAATGTCGACCTTGGCACACATCGACGAGATATGCTATTCAATAATTATGTGTCGTTCTTCTTATTTGTTTTCTTTTGATTGAATAAAAATAAGTTAAAGTATCGATATACAATAATTTTATACATTTGTAATACAATTGCTGTTTTTAGAGTTCAGTAACCTAAAAGGAAAAAAAACGGAACCCTTATAGAACCACTTCGTTATCCGTCTGACTGTCTGTCAGGACCCTTTTTTAGGAGGTATTATACTTAAATTCAGATCAAATACTCAGGTTTATTGTCCCCTAGAGCTGTGAAAAAATCAAACTTCCAAGCCAACGCAATCAAAAGATACAGTCGTTTACACTGCAAATTTTTCTACAAGGGAATCAAAACTTGCAGGGTACTTATCGTGAACTCAGAATCTTGAAATTTTGGTAGAAAGCAACAAAAAAGGTACAAAAAAGGTGTGTACGTGGATTGAAGGGGGAAAATACAGGTTTGTACGGAACTTTCGGTGCGCTAGTCCGACTCGCACTTAGCCGGTTTTTTCTTTTCATGAGTTGTCGAAAGTCCCGAAGCCACGGCAGCCAGCCAGATATATCATCACTATGACAGTCCTCTATCGCCTTTGTCAGGCAGAGTGCTCTGAAGAACTCTTCAAACTGGTCTTCCCTTCTCCCTTCTTCTACGCGACAACATGTGCCGGCCTGCTGAAGTCACAGCTTCAGAGTGGCAGACATTCTCGTCGTTTCGGTTTTTCCTTCCTGTGCTGAGCGGTTCAAACTTGGAACTGACTACCAGCTCACGTGTTTTCCTCCCACTACGATCCCGGGTCCTTTAAGTAGGGCGTGAAAAAGCATTTCACTAGGTCGCTATAGTGTGGGTCACCATGCTGCATTGTCCCTATTCGTATTGAGGATGGTTAGTACCGATCATGGATTCTGCTTGTGCATTCCATCAGGCATTCAGTCATTTTGGTAGCTAATACATAAAAAAATATATTACATGCATTTATGTTTTAACGAATAGATGTATATATTGTGTGTTAATTTTCTGTAATGTTAATTAGTGTGGATTTTATATTTCTAGAAAATAAACTAGTTTATTTAAGTATTTTATTTTAAACACACGTCTATAATTGTTTTACGGACGCACTATACTTAACTACGTCGTGTTTTTAAGAAAGTAGTCATATCTATGGAATGTTTAACAGTATAAGTAGCAACGAATCCTTAGCCTCAGAGACTGGCCGAATCGGGGCTAAGGCCTCGGCTTAGGATCAATCAGATATTGTTTTTAACCTATTAAACCATTTTGTAGGCCGAGTAACCTTCATCTGTACTATTTATGGTCTTTAGACCAGTGCAGGACAGATCGATGTCTATGATCTTCGCTTCCCCAACATAATCCACATTTGTTACATTGTG
Source organism: Hyphantria cunea (assembly GCA_003709505.1). Lineage (NCBI taxonomy): Eukaryota > Metazoa > Arthropoda > Insecta > Lepidoptera > Erebidae > Hyphantria > Hyphantria cunea. The sequence continues at coordinate 354,453 of PKRV01003263.1, read as the reverse complement.
AGCGTTCGTAAATATTCATATTTATTGAAACTATTAAATGAAGTTTACATTTTATATTTTACGACAGGTATTCAATATACCACAGACTGCACCTCTATAAACCAATCATAAACTTAGTACGAAGTATTAATTAAATCGCAGCCCGTATACATTGTTGCTGAATATTGTTAAAAGGTCCGTAATAATTATTACTGTTGTAATAAGTATTACGGCTGTAGTAATGAGTATTACGGCTGTAGTAATCTGTATTACGGCTGTAATGAATGCTATAGCTTTATTAAGCTCGGTTTAGCAATGAATGTTTAGAGGATTTATTGTAACTAGTAATTTTATAATAGCATCATGGAGGAAGAGTTACCAGTATATGTCAAAGTGAATGCATTTTGTTATTAATAAATCAGTTTTTTGTTTGTCTTAATTTTTTTTTACAAATAAAAATAGCTGTCCCATCTACCTTCGTCTGCGTATCCTTTCAATCATACTCGGTTCTTATTAGCCTAAGGGTGATGTTAACTATCTTATCTTAGGTAAAATATACAGCAAGAGCAACATCGTGAGACGAGTGTTATATAACTATTATTTTGAACAATTTTTTTTTTCAATTTAACAAAATACGGCCTATGTCCTTCCTGAATACTGTCGCTTTCTATTAGTGAAAAAATATTCAGCAATGGATCACTACTTCTGAAGGTTGCCCCCTACAACCATACAAACAATGTTAGAAACTTTACCTCTTTATCATCATCATCATCAGGCTATCGCAGTCCACTGATGGACATAGGCCTCTCCAATTTCACGCCACCTAGTTCGATTTTCATCTTCTCGCATCCAGTTCCGAATTATAAGATTTTGTAATTAATATTGTTTTTGTTTTATGCGCGAATGCTAACGTCTGAAAGGAGGAATAATATTATTTATAGATACGTTAAGATTTGATACTACAAACTGTTAAACTTTCTTTGGAAGCAGCATCCCGTCCCGTAGTTATCGGGAAATTTGCGCATCAAGTTGTTTAACAGATTTGCGAGTGCATATAAAGGAGCTTCTATAAAAATGATACAGAAGTATCTCACAAACCCGACAGGGTGTGGGTCACCATGTGGTGATTACCACTTTTAGATTCTGCCATTAGGCAGAGCAGAGTTACTTTGGCAGGCCCAAACATAAAAAAATATCCTTATAAAATGCATACTTTCTTCATTTTATCGAACAATCAATCAATCAATCAACAACCCATAATCTCGGGTCTCCTCTCAGGAGAGGGTTAAGGCCATACGTCCCCACGCTGGCCAAGTGCGGGTTGGGGACTGGCAAGAATACGTTGTGGGTACGTCAATCTTGCCGTTGGATGTTTTTAAGCCGCCCGAAGGCCTCCAACTAAGCTTCACGACTGTTATCGTATGATAACAACCGGGACCGACTGCTTAACGTGACCTCCGAATCACGGAGACGCTCATGGTACCATGCCACCAGCGGTCACCCATCCAGGTACTGACCGCGCAGTCGTTGCTTGCCCTCGATGATTATTTCTAATTACCGAGTGCAACTGGGCTAGGAACGATTCTTACATACTATCTTTGTGAGAAACGCAAATATAAGTATAGATGCAAAACTGTTGGTTAAAATACAAAACGCAGTACACAGTAATTCACAATAATATGCCAAGTATATGACAATTGGACAACATCCAATTTATGTTAAAAGAGTTGTCGGGCAAGTTACAAGCAGTCATTATAAGCTATTAAGTGAAGTAAAATGATACATGAACTTTCGTAGATAAAGAACGGATATTACGTCCTGTGTTCAGGTTTAAAATATGGCGCAGATAAGGTTGGTTATAATTAAGTAGTTAGTTTGTTCAAGAAACTGCTACTTCATATTTTTTGTTGTTTTAAAACTTGTGGAGCAATATACCAATACGTTTAACAATACCAAAGTGTGTGGGTCGTCGGGCGCGTAAGTCGAGACGAGCTAAAAACCAATAGGAAAGGAGCTTAAAATGTTTGAATCTCGACATATTTATATACCTATTTAGATAATCAATAAAGTTAAATGTACCTAATATGAATATGGGTAAGTTTCAGGTTTAGCATCTCAGAGTAAAAAATATATAAATATACCGATAAAAATAATTGTGTCCGAGAATTCTCGAGTGTATAATATTAATTATCAAATGTATAAAAAGGACAATCTAATAATTTCATAAGCAAGGCCAAGAGATGTATTTTAGAAAATTCAAGGGCTACGTTTACGTTACATTGTTTGATTGTCCATTAAAGCCACTTTAACAAATTTGAATTGTATTTCAAATTAAAATCTATTAACTTATTTGCGAAGATATGTAGTGAAAAATACACATACAAAAACATAAATATAAGACATTTGCTTTATCTTTTAAAAATAAAAAAAAAGCTTTTCATTCCAACGATAAAGGTAAAATAATGGTATTAATTTCCATGACTTGATGATAAGCTAAATTCCACATGCACTTTTGTAGCTCTTTAAAATTATTTTTGGCGTCATGTTTGAAACTCCCTAGATTTCTGGTAGATGGCGTTAGTTGTGGTTTTGCTTTAGAGGCTTTGCCATTTTTAATGCAAAAAATATCCACCAGAGGCAGCACTAGTGAGGTTTAATTGTATTCTTCACTAGTTAAATGTTTTTCTTTTGACAATGACGTTATTTCTCTACTTTTTCAACTTATTCGTTACAAAAATTATTTTACCGACCCGACGTATCGATTTACATATCTGTATCAGCTTCATAGAGGCAGTGTACAGTCGCAGACAAAAAAAACACTTTCTCCTTTATCTCTTAATTTTTTCGTGTATACAAACCTTATCGTAACAATAACGAACACAAAGAAAGAATCATTTAATTTGCCATGTCTTAACTACTTATTAAAAAGTGATCAACGCAGAACTTACTGCTTGAAGTGACTAAGTGACAGAGATCCTCTCTAAAACCAACAAGCGCCTCAAACATAAAGTTTGTCCTCCGACTGAAATTCACAGCACAGCATTCTCTGGAAGATTTTTCGGCTTTCTTGGAAGATACATTTACAGTAAAATAAACCAAAGGTTGAGTATTTACTCCTCTTCGAAATTCCATTGCAAGCGTACTGTTTCACACTGGCTCAAATCATTGAACTATGAGGATATTGAGAAGCTGCTATATGTGCCTTTTTGATTGAATAAGACATGTGAACACATTGGCTCAGCATTCAAATCTTGTTGGTGGATGAGTTGGCTTGGTATCATCAGGTCCTCATCATTCGAAGGGTAGCTCACACACACAAAGATACATACATACATATAAACACCACCCACACACACACATACACACACACTAACACACAATACTTACTCACATTTATATTCACACAGACTTTTTCATTTTATTCATCTCACATGTTACGGAAATAATTAATCTTATTACACCCTCTTTACCTACTTGTCTGGAGTTAGGAGAGGCTGGTTATTCTGTGATACAGGTTCTACCTAGTACGGAAACTAGTCTCTCACACAGATCTTTTGTTTTCTGGAATTTTCTATGTAGATTTTGATTTAACAGATTTTTGTAATTTTGTGTGAGAGAAAAAAGATTTTGAATGCAGAACAGAGGTACTACGGTACCTCTGTTCTACATTCAAAAACTCTGTCATCGGTAGGGATATTTTTCAAGAACCTTAAACAGTCTACTACCTGACACAGACCACTCCGTAGAAAGGAGGTTTTGGCCTATTATGCCACACTGCCCAGACGGACCTACCTGTAGGATTTGTGTTAAGTCTGGTAAGTAAAAAAAGAGGATTTATCAAATACCGCAACTTCAAAAAACGATTGTGAAAACGTCCCGATTTATAAAATTCTCACGGTTTGTAAGGCTACAGGTAAGAATCATATAACGCGCCTACTTTACATAATTAGACTTAGTTGCTTGCTCGTAAGCCGCTCGTTACACCGAAATAAACAATTTGTAAGAACAGCCCGGCTTTAGCCCACCAATTATAAGCAAATCATGTTGGTGTAAGTGAAGAACTCACAGCGAGATTATAAGGGCGCCTATAGACGTAGAGTAACAGTTTAACCTTTAACTAGGGAGGCTGTGTCATAAAATAATAGTAAAAAGAATTTAAAGAACTTGAAACCTTTTACATATTGCCGTCTAATACAAAATTAGGCTGTATTTTGTTCACCAGACTGCTACGAACATAAATAGTTTAAAAAACCACCCAGACTTGGAACAACAAATTGTGGTTTAGACAAAATGTTTTCCCGTGTATAGTTTGAACCCACAACACTCAGTGACACTCAGTGTCGTAGAAAACAGCGTGGTGTCTGCTAAAACTACCAGGCTAATTGGCTGTCAAACACTTATATCATAACTAGTCCGCCTAGAGGGAGGGGGCTTTCTTATATTTTTTCCCTTATTCCACTCAGCGGTTGCCTGGAAGAGATCGCATACCGCGATAAGCCATTTGTATAACTTTTTTGTTTTGTTTTCTATGATAATTAGTTTTACATACTGTAATTGTATATTTGTTTTATTGTACAATAAAGAGTTATCTATCTATCCAGTCAGTATATTTTTTTTTACTGATAAGTATATAAGTAGGAATAAAAAACTTATATTTACGTACATTATATTAACTATCGTAATATCGACTGTAATAATAATGATAAATCGTTTTATTGTTCGTCGGATAACTAAGTAGGCATACTACTTAAGTTAGGTCAGAACAAGTAGCAGCCTATATCCTAAAACGTAATCTCTTCCAGGCAACCGTGATTATATTAATAGGGATAATGCATAAAGTTTTTATTTATTTATAATATTTTTTATTTATTGTCTTTACAATACTCTTGTAAATAATTTTTATTTTGTGATTATTTAAACGAAGAAGAAATTAAATAAATAACGAAAATTATGTGAAATTTAAACTTACAAAATATTCACTATTAGTGAAAACGAAATGTGACGTCAATAGTCACTTTATCGAAATTATCGGAGTCGAAATTCAAACTGTGTTAGTAATGTTCGTAAGAAAGGTTCTAACATGTTTTTTATAACTGTAAATAAATATAAAGTAACTAAAATACTGAATAGTAAAAAAACACGAAATGACAATTAAATCAAACGATAACCGCAAAATGGTAGCGTTTGAATAGCCCAAATTTAGTCAGTGGTTTAAATTTCACTTTTTCACACACAAAATTAGTTTGACTGTTTTCAAGCTTATTTATGTATATTTTTTCTGTTAATGAGACGTAAATGATCCGATTAAGAAATAAATAAAAACATGCGTATTCCCTATTGTCTGTACTGTACCACCGCTGTATTACAATGAGAATTGGTAACTAATCTATGGTTTTAAGTTAATCTTTAAGGGTTTGAGGTCATTGTCTTTCTCATTCTCATATAAATATACCGTGGGAGAGCTACGCTTCGGCATGGATGGGCCGGCTCGACCGGAGTGATACCACGGCCTCACAGAAAACCGGTGTGAAACAGCGCTTACGCTGTGTTTCATCGAGTGAGTGAGGATACCGGAGGCCCATACCCCAATCCAACGCCCCCTATCCCCCTCACCAACCCCTTTCCCCCCAGGCCGCCATAGTGTGGGTCACCATACTGCATTGTTCTTTTTCGCATTGAGGATGGTGACCACCACTCTTGGATTCTGCTCATGCTTTCCATCAGGCAGGGCAGAGTCATTTTGGCAGCTTAAATATAAAAAAAAAGAAACCGTAAATTATTATTGATTCTTATATATTGCACCACACAACATCATTTACGAAACCGTCATCGCAGTTTTCGAGTAAAGTGCGCTCATGCAAACCAACGATAAACAGCTGAAATAACTTCATGAACCAGTGTTAATCAGCTGAACAAATTAAATTTGCCACCACCGCCGAAACACGCTTAAACTTTTAATTAGAAAATGCGATGAGGCTCGCGTTTTACACGGAAATTTATACTTCTAAAGAGGCGGCGTACCACTTCTTTTAAATCCTTGATAATGCAATTAAATATGAACCTGACCTGATAATCTCCAGTTTATAAAAAAAATACAAATAATACAATACTTACCTAATTAATTTTGATCATACATCATTAACCGTCATTGCTGTGGGAGAGCCATGCTTCGGCACGAATGGGCCATGGATGGGGAGGAGGGGGTATGAACCCTAACCCCTCCTACACATCCGTGTCCCCATTCCCCAAAGGCCGGCAACATACTTGTGACGCCTCTGGTATTACGGGTGTGTGCAGCGGTAATCGCTTACCATAAGGCGACATGTCGTTTGCCCACTATGCCATAAAACGCCTTCAAGAAACTTAATGCTCGAATAGGTCTCTTTGAAAGGAGGTTTTTAAAGATTATGATTGAAAGTTATTCATCATTTACTATAGTTTTTAATTCCAAAGGGAGGCCTTATCTTATGATTATTTCTTTTATAATATGTTGTTAATATTATTATTAATAACATATTATAAAAGAAACATTATTAAATTACTAGCTGATCCGGCGAACTTCGTATTGCCATATTTAGATACCTGTCACAGCTTCCCACAGGCACTGTACTGTTGCTTGTTGTACAATAATGATGACTTTTTCCATTGTCTTTTTATTTTTCTTATACACAAACGTTGTCCTAATAATAGCGAAAATATAAAAAAAGAATTATTTATTTTGGTGCAGCTGATCTTAAGTTATGCGCGTATATACATTTCGGCGATTCATTTTTATTTACGTATATAGATTAAATAAAAAAAAACATTGAACTGGTAGCTGAAAACTTAACACTTCACACAAGCACGAATGTTAATGTTATTTCCTTTAACTTTTGCAAATTTAATATCTTTTAGGAGATGTGTTCTCCCAAATGCATGCCAAGTAATTGGAAGTTGAAATTAGTGATAATCACTGCAAAATGTCTATACGTACACAGCCAAGTGTAAACACTGATTTGCTTGATTTTGCTAATCTATAGATTGCCAGACTTAATTATTTTCAAGTGTCACGACAACGATGTGTAAATATTTAGTAAAACAACAGTATTTTTATACAAAAGTTTTTGTGACTTTTGCAATATTTTGACATAGTAACATAAATCTCTAACTAACTTAATCCAGAAGTAGGTTAACACAAAAACTTCGTTGATGACGCCTTTTATTGACTTTCAAATGCAAATATAACTTCAAGTTGCGTGTGGAACTTTACCTGATTTAAGTAATAGCTTACTAAGCAAACACGAATAAAATTAACTTAAAGACTTTCCAGTTTTCGTGATCAAACGTCGTCTTACTTAGTGCTAAGTCGGTTTACGATATACTTATTTTAAGTTGTTTTGATTTTCATGGGAAATCGAATGAGCTTAAGTTGTAATTTCGATACAACGTTACAACCTTTTTAAGTGAAAAAGATGAGGTTTATGACTAGGTAATGACTGAGGCCTCACGGAGAAAGGTTAATTACCGCCAATCCTACCTAATCGCATAAGTTTGTAAAAGTATTGAATACAATCTTCTAGAAATTTACTGTATTTACTGTCTTACTGGGTTTATTTTTACTAGCTTGCTTCAAAAGCGGGGCAATAAATTTGAAATGTTTTTTTGTCAAGCATAACACATAGCAGTGCATTGAATGGAGTTGATGTGAGTTTTCATATCAGGTTTAGAAATCAAATGAAGTTAATTGGTATATGAAATACTAGCCGACCAGTGCCCACTTCTTAGGTCGTGAAAGAGGGGGTAACCCTAAAACCATACAAACAAAGTTAGAAATATTACCTCTTTATAATATATCAGCTCTTATATCACCTCTTTATATATATCAGCTCTTTGAAAGAGGGGGTAATCCTACAACCATACAAAGTTAGAAACATTACCTCTTTATAAAATTAGTAAAAATAGATTGTAAATCTGAACGCTGAAAGCACAAAGTTACAATAACATGTAAAAAATGATCCGTTTACTTCCTAGTTCTACTGTACATGTCGATAGTTTCCAGTAATTACCGTGGGTGAGCCACGCTTCGGCATGAATGCGCCGGCTCGACCGGAGTGATACCATGGCCTTACAGAAAACTGGTGTGAAACAACGCTTGTGCTGTGTTTCACCGAGTGAATGAGGATATCGGAGGCCTATACCCCAACCCCTCCTCCCATCCCCATCCTTCTCCCCATCCCTCAAATGCCGGCAACTCACTTGTGACGCCTCTGGTGTTGCAGATGTCTATGGGTGGCGGTAATCGCTTACCATCAGGCGATACGTATGCACTTATGGCCGCGAATCCGTAAAAAAAATTATTAGGTTACTATCTTTTGCCCGCATGTATCTTGGTTATTGCAGTAAAAAGTAGCCTATCTCCTTTCTCAACAATCGAAGTATCTTTGTGCTAAGTTTCATGAAAATCGGTGTAACAGCTTAGCCGTCAAAGCGTGAGAAACAGACAGAGTTACTCCGATTTTATAATATTAGTATGAATTTAACAAGAAGTACCAACATTGAAAGCCAACTAATAGCGTAGCTTACTGCCACAATAAACAGCGCGTACATTAACTCAGTGTCTATCAGCTATCGTATAAGTCTGTATTTTCCTATGGACACGTAAAATGTATTACATTTCCATTTCGTGTATGGTTAGCGCTGTTATCGTTCAGTTGTGTTGAATGAGACATCAATACAGCACAATCTGGCCCTGTAATGGCTGTAAGCACGCGATCACTAACTATAGCATTGCTGTAACAATATAGTCGTATTAAAGTAGGATATTGATGGGTAGCTGTTAATGAAATATCCATTTATGCCTTTGCAGGAAATTTTAGATGTTAAAGTAAATTACTAAGTGTCTTTTTTCTTATATATATACACGAGCCTGTTAAAGTGACTCACTCATTGCGAATGCATACAATGCATCACTAACGCTTTGCCGGCCTCTTGAGATATTTCTGCATCACTGGGCCTCCTGTCTCGCACTTACCGACTAAACATGATAGCACAACAAGTGTAATTTTAAGACGGTTTTCTGTGAAGAACTTGAAGACTGCTAGAGGCTGGGGGAATGAAGGCAGTAGGGCCACACTAATTTCAGCATGAACGAGTTAACTTGTGTACCGTAAAGTTTATGTTGTCATGTGTCGCTGGTGATTGTGAGACCGGAGGCCCAAATGTGCAGAGGCATCATTAGACCGCGATAGTGTGGTTCACCATACTGCATTGTTGCATTGGCTGCATTCGCAATAACTACGGTGACTCTTGTATTTTGGTTAGAATTTCCATTAGACAGAGTAGCATCATTACGGCAGGGCCATAAATAAAAAAAATAGCAATCCTAAGGACTCCCGATAGAAGTAGAAACCTTTTACCTGGAAAGTTGTTTATAAAATTAATGTGTAAAATTAGAAATTTCATAATGTTTAATTTAAAATTATCAACATCAAACATTAGCATGTCGGTAATGCGACCCATAAGATTTTCCCGTATAAAAAGTGTTCAACACGGCCAAAGAAATTTTTGACGCTGACATATCGGTGACGCGGTGACGGTGACGCGATCTCATAAAATTTTCTCCTACCAAAAAGTGCTCAACGCGCCTGAAGAAGTTTTGAGACGTCAGCATGTTGGTGTCGGTGACGCGATCTCGTAAGATTTCCCCCTACCAAAAATTGCTTTTTGTTCACCTAAAAAGTGTTCAAAGCGCCTAAAGGACTTATCACTTCAAAAAAAAAACACATTGAATTCAAGTGTTCATAATCCCATTATTATCGTTATGAACAGCTTTTAGCAGTCGACTACTGGGCATAGGCCACTCTTTAACAAGGAGGTTCTGACATATTATACCTTACTGGCGCCAGACGGGTAGAAATTCGGTTTATTTCAAGTTTTCCTTCTCTTTGTTGTCTTGCGTAGTGGTTACTCCCTTAGCCGCCTCTTACAAATCCCACAGGGTGAATAGTGTTGGTCACACTGTATTTTTAATGCAATTGTATACGGAGTGTGTGGAGACTCGATGACTTTACACATTTGGACAGAATATAAACCATGTATTTTAATATTTTTGTTTCGCAAATATTTTTTTAAAATCCTTAATGTGTAAACTGTTATATTTCTGTGTATATTAGAAGTGTAGAATGGTGTAGGTATACATTGTAAATACGCTTAAACTAATCTCTTAAAACTATTCAAATAGTCAACATTTTATATTTGTCAATAATTTTTTTTTTTACTATTAACTTTAAAAAAACTAAAATAAATTAGTTTTGAGTGTTTTAAGTCTACATTTCTTAGCCAGAGAAGTTCGCTTATTCTTTAACGGGGTCCTTAAGGCAAAAAGAGAACAAGGTACGATATAATGTGATGATTAATATTCTGCACTAATTGATAAATGATGTAAATGATAAAGGTCAATCGATAATATGCACATAGATAAGACTATATTATATATTAACTATTTAATAGTTTTTCCTGGCATGAAGGGAATGTACTTATATCAAGTGCCATGCATAGCTGTCTGTCTGTAGCTGTTAAGTAATTATTTTTATCACATACATACCTGTACCAGATAAGAGCTATAAGCAGTTTATATCAGTGAAATGAGTAGCGCTAGGCACACATTCAATTGTACCTTCAGCAGTTGCGAGTTCGATGTCCTCCTAATACAAAGAATTTTGCAATGTATGGAAAAATATGTAGATGTTTTCTAAATATTCTTCCATACATCTCTGGAGGATATGTATCGCTCTAAATTAATGTTCAAATATGGTCTACGTATTTAGAGAATTTTTATGTGTGTATGGAGACTCCCTTAAGCTGTTATTCTTACTAAAGGTGTTTGGTGTCGGAATTGATTTGATTAGAATCACAGAATTTGCCACGCTGCACCTAAAATAGAAACGAATCAGAAATAATTCTTGAGACATATGTTTTTAGATATGGACTCAATCTCTCATCTCCAGAGCCCTAAGAAAGTTAAGGCAGTTATGCCATGAGGAATATGGCCCAATATACTTATCTATATTTATTTATGTTAACCCAGCCTTTGTTAACATTTCACGGACGTGTAGTGTATTTAGCAAAAAAAAAAACAAATTAAGTCAAGTTATTCATTAATTATAGGATTGATAGGCAATGATGAGAAACAGCCCTCAACCGTAAAATAATAACTTACAACTTACACATAATAACATACATTGTACTCGATGTATGTTTATGGTGCGAATAGTAGTAGAAATTAGATAATACAATATAGGTATTATGTCTATATAACTATAGAAAAACGTAGTATTTATGTGAGTGGCCATTTGGTAAAGGTACACACAGTGTTCAAGTATCCATTATTAATTTGTAAATAGTTTGAGCTAAGTGTCGATAGATGGCGTGGTCAGTACTTTCTGAATCGCGCCTACATTGTTAGCCGAGACGGATATTTGAACTTGTCGAACACGTGGACGATTCCACAGCCAATAAAAGTTTAGTCCAGTGTTCTAGTGTTTTATTGTGGATCACACCTGGCAGACCTTTGGAGTCGTATACACACAGACGTGAATACTTTTACCCTTACATAGAAGAAACGTTTACAATTCCTTTACTTCAACAATTATTTTACTCCAAGGTAATTATTATTTAACTTCAGACAATTTATTATTTATAGAATCGATAAGAAATATAATAGGAATTAAAAAAAACTATTATATAAAAGATATGTAAAACGAGGTTCCATTGTTTCAACGGATCGTTAGACCTTTTTCAGTAGGTACATTTTTTTACAGTTGAGAGATCACATTCCTGTCATGATTATTACAACACAACAACTGCATTGTGTATTTTGATTACCTTCGAGATACTACTATCTTATCTCCTCCTATCTGCATCTATTTGCTGTCACATCCTATATTGTGTCTACAATATACTTTTCTTAAGTTTTTATTCAAAAGAGTACATCGTAAACGTTTATTAATTATTACCTTATTTTAAAGCATTTCTATTACAGGCAACCTTTGTGGACAAGATGACTCTAAAAAAGATGATTACATTAATGACATTAGTGTAAAATTAATATCATTTTCCTATTTCAAATATACCATGTAATTGTCCCTGTAAAGTTTGTCATGTAAAAGTAAACTAATAGCTACCGAAACAAATTTTATTTGACAGTTGATATGCATCCACCGTATTTAGCGTAGCGACAAACTCGTAATCGCATTTTAATGTATATTTGAAAGCATGGTAATTCAAATAAAATCCCTGACAATTGTCACCAGAGAGCACCTTCTAACGTTAATGTTCTCCTAATGTCATTTGGATAAAAAAATCAATTTGTTATGAACCCGCTTTGACGGAGTAAGGTCGGGTAATTCGGTTGTAAGTGAGCGTGGTTCCTGCGTCGCGTTGGATTGTTTATTTAACTTTTGTATGCGCGTGAGCAATTCACACTTCCCCCTGCGCGACACCCCTCGCACCTCGCTTCATTGTGTGCTCAAACTGCGTGTCCACCTAGGGCTGTCAGTCTCATTACTCTCAGTAACAATTAAATCTACCTTATCTCAATCAGTACAGATATTCCTTCTCAACATACTATTGTTGTCTGGTTAATCTTAAAATAATCGTCTCTTTGAATACCATAAAAGGTATTTTATGTTAGGCTCGCCCTTTGTTGTACCCCTGAATGACTGAACTGATTGCGGAAGTATTTGCTTTCTTGTGGAATATTTTCATGACTCATCAAAAGTGTCTTTTGTCACAAATGGGTACCTATAGATTCTAAAAAATAATCTCGGGTCTGCCCTAGTAATGAAGTTTGCAAGAAGACCATTCAAAACGTTTTATTTTTCTCAAGAGCTCTGCGGATCTAAAATGAGCGTATAAATAAGTTCTGGGTTTTATGTAAGGATGAATATCTCTCTATATTGTTCTAGATTTGTCAGAGATATTACCTGGATATTACGTATCGGGCATATTATATACAGAAGTATCCGTGTGGTGTTGGATCAACAAAATAAAATAACTGTAAGGTACATGTAGACTTGAAAAAACCTTATATCGACCATCTGAGCTGAACGTAGTATAGCGCGCCGATCCTTCTTTGTTAGGAGAGGCCTAAGTCCAGCTTTATGGCTATTGATAGAATGTGCTTAAGTTTTAGTTCTACTATTATATAACGTATATACTAGCAGTACCTAGCCAAGCCTTGATGTGGTTATATTGTGTTGCATATCCATAACCATCCGTATAGCGTATTGTATACACTTTTCAAAATTTCGTCTCAGTTGGCGCATCACTTTTTGAGTTCTTAACGGACATAAGTATACTAACTTGTCATGTTTATATTTTATTTGATATTATAAATTGTTTTTAACGATTATTTGAAGCTTAACGCCTTCTTAATAGCGAAGTGTTCACTTTTTGTTTTAATTTTGATTGGGACTGGAATAATAACTAATCTATATAGACCTGTCCTAAAGACTAAAAGGCCAGCCCTAATGAACAGCATTTCTCGTTTATTTATATTTCAGTCGTCATCACAATGAAAGTTGAACGAAGTCAGTGGGCCATGTTATTCGATAACTGTACTCAACTATTCAGCTTGAAATTAGTAGAAATGTTTTGCAACTGTATGTATACTTATACATACAGTTGCAAAACATTTGATTGAACTAGATGAAAACAAATAATAAAGAGTGAGTTGAACTCGTGTGGAACGAGTTCCGTACCATGAATTGCAAATGTACGTTTTTTACACACAACATTGAGGTATACCATAGTTAAACTATGTCTAAAGACTCGTCTAAATTGTTGATAACTAAGTAACAATTTCTTTTTTAGTTTCAGCAGTATGGGTGGTTAAGTACTTTGTAATTATAAACTTTGAAGTTATAAAAACGATGTATGTTTGAGAATCTCTCAAAAAATTTCATTTCGTTTGTTATACTTTTAATAAACTAAAAACTTATACCTCAGTGCTTTACTTTTAAAATATAAATGTTCCTTGAAGTGTATTTTACTACATTTTAAACATGTTAACGTGCTGTCTATATTTTTGTCGAATTGTATTTGTGATTTACGTATAGGTATATTGTTTCTGAACTTATTATTAACCAGCAACCTTCGCATGTGCTCTTTACGGAAAATATAATATAGCCTATGTTACCCCGAAAAGATGTGATGTGTGAAAAATTAAGCCTTTTTAGTGAAAATTCACATATATATTTACAAATTGGTAAATGATATTTCCATTTAAGCCTTAAGAATTAATAAATGTATTTGATAAAGGCTTATTCCTCGTAGTTCCATGTAGCCATTGACATCGACAAAATAAGACAATGACACATTACGAGATATTTTGTTGGTAGTTTTCATGTTAGCACATTAACCCTTATTGCTATTTTTCCAAAATAAATTTTAATAGAACATATAATTAGGTGAGTTTGTCGTTATTTTCGCTAAGCTAAACTCCTTTGTAGACCGGCGGTTGCATATCGACTCAGACAAATAGTGTATTGAATTCAAATTGCTTAACATTTGACAAAATTGTTTATTGCTGTCTACATAAAAGAAAACAATATTAATTTCTTCTTTCTATAAATAAAGGATATTTGACTTTGATTTCATCCCAGGATTAAAACATGTCACTTCACACCTCTTCATCTTTGAACTTCTCGAAAATATTCTCAAATTAACTCAATGATACCGAATGAGAATCGTTATTGGTAATCAATTTTGTGCCGTTTCGTCTGTAATTTTGAATGATTGTAAAAAGTTTAATTCAAAGAAGGCTTTATGTGGAGGATGTCACGTTCCAGCCCTTTAGGAGGTGGTTTCTTATTGCGAGTCTGAACTTTGTTATATTATTTAAATATTCTAGATAATATGGACTGGAATGTTGCTTCGGTAGTTGGTAGTAGTAATTGCTGAGCTAGAAAACATGGGTTCGTTTCCCACACAGGACGAATATTTGTGTGATGAATATGACTATAGTTCTGTCTGTTTTAAATAGTATAAAATTAAGTCGCTTCCGCTCACTATTCGCTTAGATCTTTTAAATTTCTCAACGAATTTCAATGTTGTTTTCAGAAATAGATAGAGGGATTCAAGAGGAAGGTTTATTGGTTTGCAATTTGGTTTTAAGTAACACACTTGTATGTAACACACAAACCTTGTCCTGACAATAACAAACATTTAAAAGTGAGAATTATTCTTTGGTGCAGTCGATCGGAAGTTATGCGTGTACATACATTTCGGTGATTCATTCTTATTTTTATAGATAATGACTAATTCGAAAAATAGCAATCAAATTGCGTGTAGCGCACCTAATTTACTTGCACATATTGAAAATCTTTGAGATCTAAAAACATATTGATATTTGTACTTTTAAAATTATTAGGTATAATATTATTCAATGATTTCTTGCATACACTGTTACCCAATGTCTGATTTATTTACGGTACCTACTTGAATTTTACTCACCTACATTGGGTACATAGATTTACATTGCTTGTTTGCTTGTATCATTTTATTTTACTATCAATGTGTGAGAGGTTATCTCAATGTAACAATTGTGCTACATTGTTACAATAGATTGGCATACTGTGAACTACTGACAGTTGGAAAAACCCATAAAACACGTGTCAAGGTAAATAACACTCACAATTTATTTATAACATTCTGTATAAATGAAATTATTTAAAATAAATTAGGAACAAAGGTTGAATTTAAATAATGATTATGACCACAAACGAATTTACTCGAATAGTAATTTTTGTATGCGACTTTACTCTCAGGTTGTAACTTCAAATTACCTAAATGTGTCTTTAATGGTTGAATTTAATGTTGAACTTAAGATGAAGACATCTCTACAAAAAAGGCCAAATTGACTTCACCAATTGTTTCCATTGTTTCCTGTAGCAATAAATGACAAAAGGATGTATTAAAAAAGCAAGATAAAAGTGGAAATGAAATTGAATTTTCGAAAAGTAATATGTGATGTCCGTCCCGAATTATTTTTTATTAGCCTTAGCGGCCATTTTGTGTCATTTACTTAACCTGTTATCGACGCACGGTCGCTGAGACCGACATTACAAAAATACACCCATTTACAAACGGAAAACTAGCAGAGTGTACCGGTATGACCGTAGTAGAGGGACACAAAGTTCAAAATCAATTGAAAAATCTTTTCTATACTCGAAAAATATAATTGTATTCGATTCACATAATGCTATTGTAAAACTAATAATCGAGCAGGACTGTTCGATTCGTTTATCTCATTTCGGTAATGTGTATTTGACTCGAAATAATTAGAGGTTAAATTCGTTGTTAAATTGCTTTGGTAGTCATTGTAATTTTGTAAGTTCAGCTTTTGTTCGAATTTATATTAAACATTTCATTTTAAGTGTGCCCACTATCCCTAGTAACATACATTATTTTACACACAATTTTCTTTACAAATTTCAATGTCTTATTTGATTACACCTGTATTATATACTTGGACTCCAGGCTCGGAAGCAAACGTGCCTACATACCAAAAAATGTTCGCTGTAATTTGAAATTGAAAACGAAAATTGCGAGCATAAGTAAAAATAAGAGAGAAGAGCACCGTCTACGTGACGCTATTTAGCACCAAACGACGCAAGCGCGAATTGGAAATCAAAACAAGCATTGATCCACAATCAAAACCAATCGAAATATGAGCGTCGTGATCGATAACATGCCATCCGATTATCGAAATCACGATCATTTGTGTACTACGAGGCTTTTGCAAACGAAATCCTTACGTGAAAAGCATTAGAGTCTCCTTTATATGGCATTATCGGTACAGATTGCAATATCAACCTTATTGTAACTGCATAAGATCGAGTAAGAATCATGTTTTTCTTTGGATAGATTTATGTGTGCGTTTGTAGATCGATTATCGATTGCATGGAGCAGTTCGTAAACGTATCGAGTGCAACTATTTCTTTGGATTATATTAAATTATAGCTAGCCGTGAAAATCGTCCCGTAATGTGTTGCCGAGATTACTTGTCCGTGGGACTGCGTTGAGGTATCATTTGCTACGATCCGCTCGTACTCTAAGTGTGTATAATGGGGCGTAATCTTTGAATTAGCCGTTATATATTATTGATTCTTGTTTTATTTTTACATACACATTATAAGTATTTGTTAATGGTATCTATAGTCAGACAAATCATTATCTGTCTTGGTGCTGATATTGAATATCGTGGCATTATTTCTTTATTTCATTAATTTTGCATGTGAGTGTATTTTATATAATTAGGTATACAATCGTATAAAGATAAACATTTAATATAAAAACTGATGAATGTAAAGACGGAATGGGCTACATGCATAAATTAAAGCTTGCACATGATATAATACATTTTACCTCTATGTGGATCTTAAGTTTTGTCAGGTTTTTTGTTAAAAAACTTCTCTTTCAGATACTATTACACTACTATTGTTGTGTTGCATTATATTAAGGTATACAGTTTTCCCTTGAAGTATATATACCACGTCTATTGGGTTTAACTCAAGTGTTTAGTAATCGCGATTGTTAAGCCAGAATTTTGGGTTCAATTCATATCCTGGAATAATTATGTAATCTGATCTGATCCTACACAAGTCGTCCCATTATCTGACCAGAGAGCGCCGCTAACTACGTTTGCCAAGACGCGGTCTCCACTCCAGAACACGCTTATTCGAGCTGTTATCGGTTATTTTTTTATGATATATGTAGCAAACGAGCAGACATATCGCCTGATAGTAAGCGATTCACGCCGTCCATGGCACCCGCAATATCAGAGGCGTCACAAGTGCGATGCCGGCCTATTAAGAAGTAGTACGCTCGTTTCTTGAAGGTTTGAAGGACGTATTGGTCGGGGAATA
This sequence comes from Hyphantria cunea, assembly GCA_003709505.1. Classification (NCBI taxonomy): domain Eukaryota; kingdom Metazoa; phylum Arthropoda; class Insecta; order Lepidoptera; family Erebidae; genus Hyphantria; species Hyphantria cunea. Next base: position 336,568 of record PKRV01003263.1, on the reverse strand, counting down.
CCGCAGGCGACAGTTCATTCCACAGTTCTGCTGCATATTTACTTATAAGTTTTTTGCACTTATTGTACAAAGGCGGAATTAATGCCATGAGGCATTCACTCCCGGTCAACCTTCAGGTGATGTAAAAATAAGATGCTGTAACAGGTGATGTAAAAATAAGATGCTGTAGGTGCAAAGATGCAGTAGGAAAAAGACCAGCCCATTACTACTTCATCTTACTAACTGTCTGAGCTATGTATGTCTTCTTGGTTCATTTACTGTACATACGAATTAATATTTGGTAATACAAATACAATTTCTGAGGATATTTAAAACGCACATGATACACATTATGTTTAATTCGATGAAAAAAGAATAGCGCTGTGTAATTACTATATATTTTGACATCAGTGGCGCTAAATGGTTGATACCTTTAATATTTGCGGCTGGCAACATTTGTGGCATAAAAAAAAATACCACAGAACGATGTTATGTAATTTCAAATTGTAATATGAGTACAGTTTATTGCGGGTTTCGTCAATTAATATCAGTTGCTGTATCGCTTGAGCAATTTTTATACTTAATAATTATAGTTCTAATGAATTTAAGCACTGTGAATGGAGTAAAAAAAGTTTATAAAATGAATTTTAGCAGTAAAGAAAAATGTTAATACGTTTGAAAATGACTATCGTGCATTCTATAAATGTGAAATTTGTGCATTCTATAAATGTGATTACAAAGAACTTGGAATACCATGCTTTGATACATTTGAACAAAGTTATTCGTGATTTCCTTAGAGCGAGTTCTACAGATTTTCTGTGTTAAACAAATTTTAGCTAGTGAGAATATAGTGGCCCAAGTGCTTTGCAGTTCTTAAAGGACCTCGATCGTGAGGTAGGGGGCAAAGGCTCACTAAGAATCGTTTTTATGGTTCTGTACCTCAAGAGGAAAAACGGTATCCTTATAGGATCAAACTGTAGTGCGACTGTCTATCAAGACTCTTTTTCTCAGGAAAGTGTAGAGGTGTCAAGCTGAAATTCATATCAAATACTCAAGTCTGCTGTCCCTTGAAGCTGCAAACAAATCAAACTTCTTAGCCATCGTAATCATTAGATAGAGCCGTTAATGCTGCAAATTTCCTATAAATGCAATGGAATCAAAACCTAGAAGTTACTTCCCGTGAACTCAGAATCTTGAAATTTGGTACGAAGCAATGTGTTATGGCACAGCACAACAACAACAACAACAACCCATAATTTCCCACTGCTGGGCTCGGGTCTCCTCTCAGGAGAGGGTTAAGGCCATACATCCCCACGCTGGCCAAGTGCGGGTTAGGGACTGGCAAGAATACGTTGTGGCTACGTAAATCTTGCCGTTGGATGTTTTTAAACCGCCCGAAGGCCTCCAACTAAGCTTCACGACTGGTATCGTATCGTATGATAACAACCGGGACCGGCTGCTTAACGTGACCTCCGAATCACGGAGACGCTCATGGTAACATGCCACTAGCGGTCACCCATCCAGGTACTGACCGCGCCATCGTTGCTTACCCTCGGTGATTGTTTCTAATCACCGAGTGCAACTGGGTTATGGCACAGATAAAGGAAAAATTGCGAAAAGTGTAAATTTTTAGTTACATCATTGAATGTAATTACATGTTTGTACGGAAACCTCAGGGAGTGAGTCCGACTCGCACTTGGTCGGTTTTCATTTTATTTTGAGAAGACATCTGCAATTATCGAGCATTAGGAATATAACCTGTGTCACGGGCTACTTTACGAACATACTGAGTGTACTTTGTGTCATATATATGACACAAAGTACACTCAGATTCAGAACAACAATTTGTAGATCATCAGTACGTATGGCCTTAACCCTCTCCTGAGAGGAGACCCGAGCCCAGCAGTGGGACATTATGGGTTGTTGTTTTTGTTTTTTTTTACATCATCAGATTAAATCAGACCCATCTGAGACTTTTGAAACCGAATTCTCTACTTATCTGGCAGATAAGTTCAAAATATTCTATCAAGAACTTTACCGATCAGTGGTGAAACTGGCCCGTCTTCTATGTTATAATATTGACTCCCTTGAAAGCATTTTCTAGGGCTAATGTTAACACGTAATGAAACTAAAAAAAATGGGTTATAATTATTTCTTTTGTTTATAGCACGCTAACGGGCCAAAAGGCCGTTAGTGCGATCCCGCGCAGCTAATAGGTAGGTTTCCTCACAATAGAATATTACCACCTATTTGATGAATAAAATACTCAGAATAGCTTTCTTCATAAAATAGCAAACATTTTCGACGATGCGGGACCATGTTGTAATAAAGAAAGAATACCATTAACATCGGTTAAAACCACATTATGTGCGCGATACGCTCGCTTGCCGCGCTCCGAAACACTAATATTATAAAGTTGACGTAATTTGTGACCACCACCGAGTGCGTTCTTTGTTTATTAAGGTTCCGCACACCACGTGTTGAAAGTTACAATTACGTTACCTGTTAAAAAAGATAAAATAGGCATTATTAGGTGTGGGTCTCGCCCCGACAGACAATTGCCATTGAGTTAAAGATTAGTCATGGTGTACAACAATTGTTTAGCCCCGTTTAAAGACAAACATTGTTAAAGTTATTCCTTTCATAAAAAACTATTGACCTCACAGGACATTACAATTCTTTATTTAAGTGTCTATTATATTAAACGAACTACGAGTGATAATTATCAATTATATCTTGATGGTACTCATAAATCTTCTATTTATTACATATCTTAAACCGACTCAAAAATATCTGAGTGATTGTTTAGATAATTTTAAGGAAGTTTTTCATATCTCTGTAAATATTTTGTACCGAAAAAAATACAGGTAAATATATAAAAAAGGTAAATAATATTGTTGAGTTGGTTTAATACTAAAAAAAATGTACCAGATAAGTCCAAATTTTAGTACGGTAGGTATATATCCCTTTTTTTTGTTTTTTACCTGGTTGAAAGCCTTTACGCACTTCGCTCCCCCCCCCACGGGGACAGGGGGTTCGCTTCGTGTGGGACTCCTGACTGACTCGCCAGATTACCCACTAAACCACCACGGTGTGCCACACTGCGTTTGACACGGGAAAGATCCGGGAACCGCTTTCTTACGCCATCCGGACCCTAGGTATACAACCCGCTTCAAGGATGGTTTAACTATTTCCTCTTTTTACTGCACCAAGTGTTGTGGGATCAAATCTGCCATAGGATAACACTTAGTATGATTCAAAAATTGATTTTATGACTTTGGGTGTAAAGTCCTCTGTGAAACAAGATGTAAGTATATTCCTAATGCAGGAACGTGGAAGGGTTGAGTTAGAAATGTATTGATGTAGTTACTGAGTGTATTCTATATATTAATGTAAGATAAATAATGAAATATAATTTTAAAACATACTAAATACATAACCTGTATTAGATGACAGTACCCTAAAAATGTCATAAAAAACGTTAGTTGGCACAACTAATGTCGATGTAATGAGCCTCTTATCTGACTAATTAAAAGTCGATTTGCCGTGGGCTTTCTAATGCGTACAGCGACACCTATACATGAAACGATGTACTAACAATATGTCAAAGTAAGCGAATCCTTTTTACGATATGATTAATGTTTGTAGTGACAGTTGTCTGTAATTAATGAGATGATTAGATGCGAGGGTACTTTTTTATGACGAAATTTTATTTGTTTGTAATTAGTATATAGTTTCGGGTAGTTAATCGTAGGCAATCGACGGTTATTAACGATTTAATGTAAATTATGTTTGGGAAAAATTAATCATGAATCTTTTGGTAGGTAAAAAATGTAATTATGTACAATATGAGTAGTAAGGCCACACATGGTAGTTTTAAGTTTCAGATTTCTTTTAAATACTTAAGTCAGTGAATATTTACTGTATTTACAACTTAATTTTTACGGCGCCGTACCAAAAAGGTGAAACAGGGATTCCGTTTCACCCTTTTGGTACGGCGCCGGTATTACTATAACTCTGCTGTCCGTTCGATTGCCTGTCTGTCTGATGACATTCAGATTGATAGAAGCTATATCTCATGACCGTTAGTTAAAATTTTCACAGATGTCGTTTTTCTGTTGCCACATTAACAAGAAACTGTTGTTGTGTTGTTGCATGTGCATATTGGCGGCGTCAATCAGGCGATACTTCTGCTCGTTTGCCCCTATTCCATAAAAGAAAATGAAATACTAAAAAACAGAAAAAATATATTTAAGGGGCTCCTATACAACAAACGTGACTTTTTTGCCGTTTTTATAGATTATGGTACGGAACCCTTCGTGTGCGAGTCCGACTTGCACACGGCCGGTTTTTTTCATTTCATTGTTGCTTTGCTGAAAAATTTATGACAAGGAATGAAATATATCCAATTTATCTAGGAGATTAGTAAATTTATTCGTATCTTTTGTGTTTCTGACAATAGGCATGATGAATAATTTTGAAAAACTGTTTACGATGTTGGGAAGTATCTTCTATTGTCAAAAAAAGGTATATTTCTACAAAAAATAAAGATTTAGTAAAAAAAATGCGATTTAAATTTTAAGTTTAAAATTCACGCCAAAACGCTCGATGTTCTCATGGCGCCTGTTTGTGTAAGACGCGACGTCACTATTTGTCAACCAGTGTCAATTATAGCTCTTAAAAACAGTGAAGTGATCATTGATTATATCCCAACAAAGTGAGCTTTATACATAAGCGATGTAACTCGCTCCGATTGGTGTTCAAAGTAACATGGCGGATTGCTGTATTTTGTAGTTTTATTTTTGTTAAATAAGTATAATTCTATATACTCGCTCTATATGACTCGCTCCTATATGTAAATAAATACGATTTTTATACTGTATGAATCCTATTTCATCAGATAAATACATCATTTTAGTGGTTGGTTACTGTCATTATGCTTATTAGCCGGAAGTACAGACGAGATAATGTTAGCAGTAGGACAGGCTTAGGTTATTGTTAAATAAACCACGTGTTTAACAAACAATGCAGATATATGTTTGAAATTTCCTAGAATTTTTATAATCTTTTTTAAACGGACACAATTTATTCAAAAATATTTAATTTTTCAAGATAAATATTTATACAGATAATCTATACAAAGAAATAAAATTGGAGTGTCCGTTTGTAATATTATAATGAGCGCTTTTTAGTAAATGCATATGTGTGTACACGGTACATACCTATACCAAATTAACATTTTTTTTTCAATTTTCGTCTGTTTGTATGTTTGTTTGTTCCGACAAATCTCTGGGATACCTTGACCGATTTTGACGCAACTATCACTGGAACATAGCTACATAATAAAATAGGGAGTAACTTAGGCAACTTTTAAATTACCTATAATAGTTGTCTCCGTGATGTTGCCGCGAGTTATTGTAAAGGTACAAAAACAACAGCAGGTCACACCACGGGACGCAGCTAGTATTAAGTGAAAAGAAAAGAATATAAGTTATCACCTTATGCCAGCTAAATACAGCTTACTAGACGTAGCTTTCAATACAGTCACGATCTTGAAAAAAAATCTTTTTTAGTAGATAGTTACTAATATCTCCAGTAGCACACGAATCCAAATGCTCGTTTGATATAGGTAGGCACCCAAACGAATGTAATATATATGTATTTACTATTTGGAGCATATTTTCGTTTACAATTTGAATGCCAGAAGGATATTTCTAGTGAATTATATTCTCATACCGATAAATTGATAAATAAACAACCTGCCGTATCTAACCTATTTTGTTTTGGTGTACTAGCTCATCTGTGTGTTCCCACCACAAGTGGACACCTCGAAGGAGCCATGTTTTAACATCGGACCAGTAATACCGCGGCCGAAACCAATCGATTTACAAGACTCCGGGCAGTTTGTTTAACCCATAATACGACCAAATCTCACCAAAAAGAAGAGTCGTGAATTGAATCCCGGTTGCATCGTACTGGAAAAATAAAGAAGTGAGACATAATGCTCTGTAAACCATCCATTGCCGGTTCATAAACATTTTCTCTAGCGGGATAACGTTGAAGTCGGCAATGTATGCGTTGTTGATTTCTTTTGTTGTTAAGAAAATGTGTTTTTGAGTACCGACGCAGGCAGTGAAAAACGCTACTATCACGAGCGCGTCCCGTTCGAAAATGGCCGTGGTAATGGTATTTGTTTGTTGATTTTCTCTGTTTTCGGCCTGTAACTCGATTTGCTTTTTGTTCTGTTCATACAAAGGCAACTAAATTTCGTTAGTAAGTTATTTCTCGGTCGTGTCCGAGAGCGTCGTGACGGTTTTCGGGACAGGAGGATACACGACGCGGGCGTGCAGAATCAATTAATGACGTCATTAAAACAAATATTGAGTTAGGATTCGGTCTCGGACGGAGATAAAACGGGCATATTAACTTTTGATTAGAATGATTTAGCGATTTATACAGGCTGTGTTACATAACGTGGGGCTACGTACAATCTATATTGGAAATAGAATATTCAATTTACTGTGTTTTTTTACAATTTAATAGATTGGATATTTATCATCATTTTGTTACACCTGATTACTATACGAAGTGTCAAAATAACACCTATTTCTATTGCAGGGCAATTTATTTTGCGTGTCGGTTCGGTAGTGAATCTGAATTTTTATGACGTTTCGATTTAGGGATAATACCTATATTAAAATTAAATTAAAATAGTATGTAAAAAAAACAATAAAAATAATAAAACAAACGTCAGTAAATTTCACCTCCAATACTATACACCTTAATAATATAATAATGTTGTAGGTATTATGACATGCATAAGTTTAGGATTAGTGTTATTATTTCAATCAGAATAACAATTTTTTTATTATTAAATTTATATTTCTCAGATTGTGAAAAAATGCAAAAATGATTCAGAGATAGGTTTCATAAAAAATATCTAGTAAATAATCTATCTTAGTAAAATATCTATCTCAACTGCTGGAGGTCAAGTGCGATAAAAATAGAAAATGAGATAGCGCTAAATGTTGAGAAGAACCGAAAGCTTTCAATTTGTTCAAATGATGTAAACTACTTACACTTTCAGATCATTTCAGGACACAATTTGACACATGTAACCTGAAAGCTGATGGGAAAAGCGTAGCAAGCTCATAAACTCACTCAGTTTTGAAATTTAGCTTGTAATCGGGTATCTTTAATAGTCGTTATGAAAAAAAGGACAATTAAGGCGCTTCAATTCTTTTATATGGTTTTAAAGTATATTACAAATATAATTGATTTGTTCGAAATTTGAGTTTGTATCATACGTGTTCCGTTACATATTATCAAATTGTCTCCTAATAATAAAAAAACTACACATACGCTGATATTAGTAACCACACTGGTCGCTATAATATGATATTATATTTTTATACAACCTGTATATTCGAAAGTTTTAATAAGTGAGGTGTATTAAAATATCGTGAATTTGTTGAAAGAAACAAATGAAGAAATTTAATTTCGATTAGCTCAAATTAATCTGATGATTCTTAGAATTGTTTAATGAATAGAGTTATCGAAACAAACCAAATTACAAGAAACTAGTTAACAGTTAGAGTTAACGTTTATCCAAATCGAATCGTGTTTCCTTTGACCGTCAATTCAAAATAAGTCAATGACTTCGTCGACTTAGTCAATTAAGCGTACCTTTTGTTATAAAACAAAGCATTGGAATCAAATTTGTTCGTTTTGTTGAAAATCCGAACGTAAAATCACAATTCAACAAGAAACAACCCACAAGAAGTGGAGTGAACGTTCTAACTAATTTGTTTTAAATTGTGTCGGTGAAATGAAAAAACGAAGGAAACCAGCGAGTAGAATCAGGGTCCCGTCACATCCGGAGTATTGGCCCGAGTCATTGGTGACCCTAGAGAAAAAATATGAATCATTGTCATTGATTTACGAAACCGCAAATGGACACAATTGGTCATCCGTTCGACACATTAGGGAAATATCCGGCCTACACGATTATAGTACGTATTTTTTCGAGTTGTAGAATCATTTTTGTATGCTGGTAATGCAATATTGAGTTGATAGCACTCCTTTATGACTCGCTCGCTGTTTAATATTGTCATATTAATGACAAACGCATCCTTTTTTATCACTTTCACATCAAAAACTAATTACTGTTATTGCAGTGCGCAAAAGCAGCGAACGGATGTATGTAATTTTTTCTAACGCGTCCGTTTCCGGTCATAACAAAACGTTAAATATTGAATTTTGAAAAAAATCATATCCCCTAACTGAATTTACGCGATCCGGGGCACTAACGACGGTAAAATAACAATTACAACGACATAGATTTTATCTGCATAATTGGGTGCGCGTACAAATTCGTGTCGCCGCACGTCATGGCCGCCGCTGTTTTATTGTGTTATTTACACAAATAAAAACGTTTATTTTTACATTTTCCCAAAATTAAATATGGGCCAATTTACTCTCAGTGCGGGCATTACGTAGTTACTTATAATTTTATGTGATTCAGTACAAGGTGTGACGAGTGCGACCAGGGCGAGGAGGCCGGCTTCAGTCGCTGCCTACTTGTTTATTATATTCATGTGTTATTACTTGTGTAATTTGTGTCGTTCGTGTAATTATTGTTGGGAGGAAATCCTCGTTGTTTTGTAATCAGTTGTACGTAATGCGCAATCAGTTTCCAGAGCCTGTTTATCTAACGTTATTATGATGATTGTGTTTCATTATAATGCGTTTATATTTGAATATTAACAAAGTATTGCAATAAAAACTTTAAGTGCAGAGTAATTTATGCAAACAATGTTTTTTATGTTAAATTAGCTTGATTTAGGTAATATTCAGTAACGTTAAGTTGTTTGGTTTTATAAAATTCAATATAAATATTATTAACTTATAAATAGGTACTGTTACAAAACAGGAAAATTTAAAAAAGTGTTTGTTGTAAGTTAGGCTGGGCACTCTTAATCTTAACTTTGATTTATACGACTCTGCAGACATGACCCTTGTAGATTACCAAAGTATTGACTTTGGTAATATCTTTGGTAATATATTTGGTAGTATCTACAAGGGTCATGTTGCTACAGTTCAATAACTGAATGAATAATTGGTACAAATGAAAATTTTAAAAAAAACCATGCAAGTACTTAATGGAGTAAATCATACGCCAAAAATGCCCCACATTATTTTTGAATGATAATTATTTGGAACGATATTAAATCAACGTAACGCTAAGAACCACTGCAAGGAAACTGGCTTTCAAATGAAAAAAAACTGCATCGAAATCGGTATATCCGATGCCTCAGACAAATTCACACACACACATACACACTCGCTCTCAGGCAGACACCCCTCTTTTTACGTCGACCCTTAAAAGTGTATATTGCGAAGGGTACGACAACATTATCATCTTGTGCCAGGTTATATAACGACATTACAAAATGAAACTGGTCTTTATGTAAAATAACGAAGCATCTATTACAGAGACATCATATTGTATGGTAAAGTGAAATGAATTTCACGAAAACGATCACGAATAATGACGATGATGAGGTTAAAATCATGTCCCGAGTTTCACACAACACAAATTACACTTTAAATCACCTAAGCAGTGTAGTTTACTTTCTACGCCAATTTTTGTTCAAAAATTCTCCTTTGTTTGAATTTAAAATTATGTTAAACATTATTATGTTAGAATAACAATCCGTAAAGCGATTTTATATGATTGTACACGGAACAGAGCAATAGAAGGTTCTGGATTGCACCAAATGTCATTTTAATAGTTTTAATTACGCCTCGGTGGGAGTCTAATTGCGCATGCGCACCGCTGCTGATTGCTGTACTACTTTAATCTTGTGATAATGCTATTTCGTGGAAATTTTTCTACAAAAGTCTTAAGAATATAATGACTTTTATTATATCTGCAATTCCTAGGATTCGAATTTAAGATGTAAATAACTAATTTATTTTGTTACCTAGTAATAAAACGTATTTCAAATGAATTCTTGGTCTCTTAAGTAAATTTTCAGGAGCTTTAAGCAAAATATTATTGTTATTTATTGACTAGATATCTTACATTAAGATATAATTTTGAAATCTTTATCTTAAAAAGTGTTGGGCCCATTTTTAAGGTTCACCAAAGCTCCTAATTGGAAAGATCGATTAGCATAAAGCTGTCAATCCGTCAGATTACTAGTGTTTCGTGTTTCTACTGTTTACTCGGTAGCGGTACAATCTAGTTCTTCTGCAAAGACAACGTCCTGCTCGTTTATTGCCTCATCATCTTCCCAGTTCACTCTTTGGCTTAGTTTCGCTTAAGTGTGCTTAATTAAAACAACCTCACCTCTCTGATAATCGGTTTTTCAAATTTATAAATTATCTCGACTAAACCAATCTTCTGAGATTTAAAATTGATTTTATTTGTTTGACATGTTAAGGTTGTCTGAAAGAGACTGACTGCATTAGACAATAAGTCCGCCCTTTATACAGTACATATCTCACATTATAATTACTTTACTAATTAAGCTCGACCGAAGTGATACCACGGCCTCTCAGAAAACCGATGTGAAACAACGCTTGCGTTGTGTTTCACCGAGTAAGTGAGGATACCAGAGGCCCATTCCCCAACCATTTCCGCTTTCCTCTTATGGCAACGACTTATGACGCCTCTGGTGTTGCGGGTGTCCATGGGCGGCTGTAATCGCTTAGAAAAGTATTCTCTTGTAACTTTGTTATACTGTGTATAAATAAAGAGTTTTGTATCTATCTATGTTCATGTGTGACAAAGATTTGTAGTTAAAAGTTTCATTTTTAAATTTCTCATTTCGGGACCAACCAATAGACCGTCATGTTATAAGGAGGATTAAATGATTTAGATACTTTAAATATTAAAAATAATGGTACACGTAGCATTCTATGCTGTATAATTTACATAAAATGAAAGTCATATATGGAAGTAGACGATACTCATAATCTTATAAGTAAAATGAGTCGGAGGGTTCTTTACTAATATACCTGCCTAGATACAAATATAGATTTCCTCGTTACTGTTTTTGGCAATAACTATTTAAAAAATCATAAAGTTTACATGGTTATATTATGACTACATATAAAACATGTACAACTGTAAATGTAAAGTAATGTATAATTGCACATTCTATTCGAAGCCTAAAATCTATTAATTATAACTAAAGTGATAGACAAAATTAAACGTGAAAGCCTAAGAAGAAAAATCCACTAATATATAAATGTACAAACGTTGTGATTAAAGATATATAAATACCATTTGCGCTATAATATCTTAATTAAAACATAACATGAAAATGATGATTATCATAAAAACAAATTGCAAATAAAACCAAATGAATATTAAAATTGCTTCGATTATGTAGTAATTATATTAAAATTTAATGATTAATATTGAGAAAATAAAATTTATTTGAAAAATGTAAAATCTTTTTGGTATATTTCGTGATAATGTGACTGAGGTATATTTTGTCGCTGACTAATCAACATGTTTTCTGATTGAAGCACTCGCACACAACATGTCTACTCATTATGAGTACGCACACACTTATCTACCTACATGTGTACATGGATCCCATGAGGGTGTTACCTTTGAAAGTTAGGTGCAAAAGTAGGTATAGTTTTTTTTTAAAATAAAAAGGGCATATGTAGAATAGTACCTATATATATCTGCTGTCTTTATATATACTTGCTAATTATAACCAGCTCATTTTTAATGAGAGTAGTATTAGTAAGCTCGTTTAAATTTTTCATGTTTTGCTTCGACTTCCATTGTGTTTGACAATACTGTGGGAGAGCCAAGCTTCAGCATCCGGTCGTCTCGGCCGGAGTGATACCACAGCCCCACAGAAAACCGGTGTGAAACAGCGCTTGCACTGTGTTTCACCGAGTGAGTGGGATACCGGAAGCCCAAATCCCAATGCCTCTGGTGTTGCGGGTATAGAACAATTAACTATTCCTAAAAATATAATTTATTACCACTGATTAAATTAAGTACAAAAAATATCAAAATTATTTGCTATTATTTTACTATTATCATTTTTATAAAATTTATTAAAACGGCATGTATTACAGCTTATTCCCACTTTGGGGTTAGTTGTAACATCTATTGGGGTAAGTAGTAACATTAATGAAAAACAAAATATGACAGTTTATGACATTAAATTTAGAAATTGTGAGCAATAAAAACAAATTCGTTTTAAAAAAATAAATCTCTTCTAAGTAATCAACTGAGATTCACTTCTAAACTGACCGAATTGAGAACTTTATAGCGTGACATTTAAAAAGCACAGTCAGCTTTATAATCTAAAAAGATTAAGTCTTCTTTTGTTAGCTTTACATATTATAGGGTATCTTATTTTCTTATTAATGTTGGGTAAGATTCTTTGGTTTAGTATTCATCTGAGTCTCAGTTAATACTAACAAAAGTAATAGTGTCTCTAGTGAAATTCTTCATGTGCAAATGGTACTTCTACCCAATGTCCTTTATAGGCATTATAGTACAACCAAGACAGTACCAATCTTCAGGTGCCGACTGTAATCCTGAATATGAAACTCTTTTCTTTACTTTTTGTTTTTGATGTTTATTATGTTCCTTGCTTTTCCCCTTTTTCTTTTCCTTTGCCCTTATCAGCTTCTTTTTTCCTCCAATTTCTACTCATATTATTCAGATAAAAAAAGTTGTAACATGTTACAACTAACCCTCTGTTATAATTTTAACGTTAATTATCGTGGTGACTACTTAAACAACTAAGTAACCAAAAAAAAATGTTATATTACATCAAAGGCAGATAAATTTGAGTGCCGATAAGGTACAAAATGTTTTAAAATAGTAGCTAGTTAAAACGCTAACCAATACGATTACTATTTAACTGTTCGGCGGGACACTGACTATGACGTCACGATGCGGCGAAATACAAAGACAAGATTGAATCAAAAACACGTGCTTAAAAGGTGCATTCCTTGGAAAAAATTTGCCGTTACTTCTTTCCCTTGTTACAAAAACCCTTCGATCATCTACTTTGCATCTGGTTTTGGCTCTCATAGTGCATAAAAGTGAAATGCTTCTTTCAATAATTAATTCAATAATGTTACATTGTTTTACTATAAATATACATAAATTTCATATACTCGTTTTTGTATATGTATATGTATTGGTTATCGCGATAAATAGTAGCCTATCTGCTTTTCCAAGGTTCAATCTATATCTATACCAAAATTCATCGAAAGCGTAATAGACAGACAGAATGATAGACAGACAAACAAAGACTGAACTGACACAGAGAAAAGCAAAGAAATACCTACTACTTTATATTATCTTGTACTCTCAACACAAGTAGTAGTAGACAACTAGTGCCGAGAAAAACAATACATTAATAAACAGGTATAAACAATAATGAGTCTTTCTATAAAATATATACCTACCCACTGTAAATAAATTTAATTGTCTGCCAAAGTTATTTCGCTAACTATGTTGCAGCTAGTTGCAGAACCTATGGAGGTCAGTTTATAGCTTTCGTGCAATTAGTTCAAAGAAGCCGATACTCGAATAAATAGTAATTCAATGACTATATAAAGCTTTCATGGCTTCTAATAGATAGGATATTTATTATGGGTTACTATATTTCATATCAAGATAAAGTAATAATTTAAAAACTGTAGTTCTTATAAGGACATACATACATTTTACAAGGTCATACATTACACCTAATCTTCTTAGTAAGGAAATGAAGAAAAAAATATTAATATTTATGTCCAAATACTCCTATTAAATACCTACGTCTATCTGCTAATAATTCATTTTATGTATCACGATTTTCTAAATTAGTATTTATGTGAGTAAAAACCGTAAAATAAAGTAAAATAGTATGCAAAAATGAGTGTTTTCTTTAACCAACAACATGAACCCTGTACAAACATATCTTTATGGTCTTTGTTAAGGATGTGTAATTTCTGTGTAGCTCAAATCGTCCATTAACTTACAGCGTACTTAATTACAGCGCCGCAGTTAGGCTTTTGACACGGCAGACAAACGCATATATCGTGACTTCGGCCAGTAAAGTCGGTTTGTTGATAAAGTCAATTAGAGGTATCGAAGTAGGGACCCGTATCAAGTGATTCAGCCCACCATAGCCGCAGCGGTGATATCACCGCGTCGCCATTGGCTGGGCGTGCCTAAGGGGAGTGGTCTTGGCCCGCTACTTTTTTGTTCTACTTTTTCGAGTGGTGCGTAGGTGAGCGGAGCCGGCTTTATTCTCTACCAGTCGATTGAAGGCGTTGGTGTGTTATAGTTTATAGCTCGGTTGTCGTTTGAGACGTTACGGGGTGTCATGTAAATTGTGACCTTTATTGACGGCGATATATTCGTGTTTACTATCTTTCGTCTCGTGCTTCAGAATAAGGACTTTAGTTTGGAGTTCAACAGTGATAATTGGGTCTGGTAAGTCAGTGTTTTTATTAATTTTATTACATTCTTTGTATTAAATTCTTTTAATTGGCTTTTATATTGCTTTTATATGTATAACAGGTGTTTGAAACACGTGATGTAACAAGCTTATCTTAAATTACGTTTTCAAATAACACGTGTAGTACTAACTAAGTATAGTTAAAATATCATGACTATAATTATATTCAATTAAAAAATTTATGTCGTTTTTTTATGTTAACTTACTAACAACATATTTATAAGTAAAAGGTGGATCAAGGTGTAGAATTTCTATGCCTACTAAAATATTATGATGCCAATTTTATCCCATGGTAGTGAGTTACTTACCTTACAAATTATGACATACTTTTCATAAATACCTTACAATTTGCATCGGTAAAACATAACTAATGTACTGTATACTTATATATGTTCATTTTAATATTTAACTTAATTATTGATAATAATAACCATAACTTAGTACTAATACATGTAATGCCTATAATAATTACCCAATTAAAATATTATATTTATTTTTTAAGATTAAGTAACTTACGACTTTTTTGTGGGTCAAGGTGAAGATGCTTACAATTTTTTTTTTATTATTATGCCAAACTTATCGTATGTCGTTAATTTTATAATAGTCATATATAATATAAATGTCTCCCTTTTAATCATTGTAACCAACACAAAACATCAAAGTAATGAAATTACTTAGTAACTAGGACTGGATTTCATTAATCAAAACCCACGGCCTCATTTAACGTCTCGCATCATATTTTTGGAAGTCAAAAAAGGCATAACGCTTGATATTTTAAAAGCATTTGCATAATTAGGTGAATTTTATTGCTTTATTGAATTAGGGCCGATGTCAGGCTTAAAATTGAAATCAGCGGGGGTCTTGTGTTGTTAATTTTGTTTATAGCTTGTATTATGGTCAGCTTTGAATGTTATTCCCATATTTCAAGCTCTATAAAAGTTGTTAGATATTGTAAAGATGGACAACAATAGCGTATTTATGTTATTGATCTTGATTTTATTAGCCTCTCCAACGGAACGTGTGGGTCATATTATGTTTTTTGTAAATTTGGTCCATGGCGTGTCAGTTTTATTACTTCGGCGTTGTTCCTATTTGCCTTATCTTAATGTATGTTAATTATAAATCTATAAAGTTTATTTATAATTGTTATTAAATTTGTAATAAAAATGTTTGGTGTTATTTTTGCCGACGCCGCCGTCGGTCCACGGGTGGCATATGTCTTGTATAATAACTTTAGATCATAAAATATATAATACATATTATTAATTTTACTAAAATGCCTTTTCCTAAAGCAATATAAATATCTGTTTTATGTCTTAATTCATTTGTAATAGTTTTTTGTGTAGGTATACGTATTTGTTGCAAAAATATTTAGGTAGGTATAATGCCACAAGATTCTCAAATAAGTTTTTTTCTATTTTTTATTTATTTATCATTTACTACGATTAGAACTGAAGTGTTAGAAACATTTCAAAACATGGTTAGAATGTAAAAAGACTAGGTAGATGATGAATCCATTGTTGACGTTCCTACAAGTAGTTCTTTGCTTTATTAACACACAATTTTGAGCCGTCTGTGCTGATAAGTCTACTACTCTACTACTCACTACTAATACAGAGGAAAATGAGCAAACTTCCTCATAAGTATTAACCTGATTTTAACCCAACATTCATAACGTGAACGTTTCATTTGAATAAATACAGTGTAATACTGCTCCCGAATACCTACTCCAATCCTGGGGTCGCTTTGACTTAATGGAATATGAAATAAACGTCTCCATGCTTGTAGCTGATCTTCATGAAGACGATTTTTAATGGGTGGTTGAGTGCCTGTTTCTCCGTAATGTATTTTGTATGGTTCATTTGAAAGTTCGCTCTCTTCGTGCGGTTAAGCGTATACAACAGTCCTTTTGAACTGTTATAATACGAACTCTTCTTGAGCCACGACGCCTGGCGATATGGCCATTCTCCTGGTACCTTTTCAAACACTCTGAATCGTCTATCGAGAGAACCCTACCTTAAACCTGACTGTGACCCTTCCGGATTAAAGTTATGACTCTAGTTGCTGTAAGTGCGCCTGATTAAGAAATTAAGAAGAAAAGTTATAAACTATTTGCACCGGTGCTCAAGCAAGCGTTGTTTTGTGTGTTTTCTTTTGAACAGGAATCTTCACTGTTCTATATTTTATACATAGTGAAACAGTAAATCTTTCATAATACTGCTGTCTTTACTATCTACTTAATTTCACTTTTTGCCACCGTGGATGTTTGATTTAAAAATGTTTTTTTATTGAAATTCCCACGTGATGTAGAGATACATTTCAAAGCATCAAATAGCCGTGTTTGATGTTTTAAATCAACTGTTAAGAAAGATTATCAAATAATTGAAATTTTCAAAATTAAATATATTAAGTAAAATACAATCAAAGACAATTTTATAGGTTAAAATACCTATGATAGATTCAAATTTCGTAACCAACACATGATCTTTATTCAAAACATCTTCATACAATACATTTATTGCCCTTGTTATCTTTTCACGAAATAAAGAAATATAATTAAGTAAGTATTACATTTCAACCGTAATTACAATTTCCTTAAGTAACATTAATCATTTTAAATTATTTGTAGCTGGCAATTTCTCGCGTACAGACGTTAGATATCTTTATTACTCTTTCAACCGATCTCACGTCTCTATTGCTGTAATGTTTACTAGATTGAGTTCTCACATCACAATAGACCTTGGAAAGAGTGATTTTAACCGTTTTTTACCAAAGGGTTGGCCGATCTCATTCGATTAACATGACCAGCCAGAAAGACACGCGTCACATTTCTACGCTGAAGGTAATATGTATTCAAAATTAGTTCACGACCAAAGGTCAGAGATCTTCGCAGAGCGGTTTATATGAAACCTTCGTGATGACTTGCGGATGCCTCCGGAACGCGAGCAGCATTGTTGATTGTATTAGAGTTAATTAGATCTTAATTAACGTTCTGGTTTCTCATTACACGCTACTCGATGCTACTAGCCGCGTTCATAATAGGAATGTCCATTTACATCCATACCGCTTGTATCTTGATTATTTTTTTTATTGTTCACATTATTAAAATTGAAGATTCGCCGTTGTTCGTTATGGGGTGATGAAATTGAATCGGATGCTATTGAGATTACGATTACGATAAATAATATTAGCTCTGTGAATGCTATTAGACACGCAGACGTTTTTTTCTTTGAGCACTGTAAGGAAACAAATTATGTTGATATGTGCTTTATTCTTACTGGTAATAATTTATCTATCGACAATGGGTTCAAGAATGCAATAAAAAACCGCAATGAAGTTTGCCGTAGCAGGAATAAAAGCATTCTTAGTTGTCATAGCAAACAAACATATCAAGAACAGAGAAATACATACAATTAACCATTTTACCGCTTTTATAATAGCTTCTGATAGTTCACTGGAAGTAATTAATCGTGGCTATAATAAGTTGAAGGTATCCGACGTAGTATAATAGCATTAGCGTGGTAATGTCAGGGTTATCAGGTAGCAGACAGACATCAGTCAGGGGACGAATGAGTCAGGCACTTGCAGCTCTTATCTGAAGCTTAGCGATATAATCCGAAACGCCATTAACACTCACCTCAGACCTAATGGACAAAAACGCTTAATCCTTCATTTCTTAGAGCTAAAGATAAAGTGCAAAATGAAAATTCAGAAGTTTGGGTTCGTGTTTGTTTACACAAAGATAAAATAGTTAAGAGGGCACAAAATAGACAAGAAGACAAAGAGAGAAAGAGTAGCGCTGTCTTTGATTTCATACAGATTTTACCTACATAACACAAATACATGTTATAAGCTTCTTTGCTTAGGCCAAAGCATACTACCGTTTTCATTTGTATATTCAATTATTTCGCAATGAATAGGATTGCTAAGAGTACCTATACTTTGATTTGATTTTTAGAAAGATATAAGCGTATGTATAATTGTTATAATATATATGATGTATAAATGATGAAGTTTAAAATAATTAATACAAAAATATATTTTATGAACATCAATCTTTTGACCCTAACAACAACTCTGGAGATCTTTCTGTTGTTTTTGGTGTCTCACAGACTCATTTATTGATGTAAACATTTTCTTCAGACTCATCTTGTCAGGACAAGACTGTTACAAAAGAGGCATAAGCCGAATAAAGCAGTTTTGAAATGCTGCTTACATACATTCGACAATTGATTTAATTAAATATGGCAATTTTGTTACAATGATATGAGTTCTAAAATAAATATGTAAGTTGATAATACAAGTGATTAATTAGACTGATATCTATTTATTACAGATTAACAAAAAGACAATTTGAACGTACTTCACTCTTGTTTAAATAATTGATTAAGGTACCTTCCGTGTCTTCACCAAAATATTAATCCTGTAGGCGCCTCTTTCGTCATATCTTCTAATCCTATTATATTATAATTATTCTAATGTATGATGACTGAAGGCAATACTATCACATTTGAATGGATAATACACACATTCTTCACTATCGGGGATTAATTGAATTAAAATTTGGTTTCGTGTTACATCTGTAGCTATTGTTAAGTTCAAACTGTTCAAAGAAATATTGTCTATTCTACTTTACAAGCTTAAATAAAAGTTCTTTATATACACCTTCAAAAACAGTGTAGAAGACGTAACTATCATAGGAAAAGAGTAAAAACTAGTGATATTAAAAATTTAATCATCTTGGTTCTCGTTCATATCTAAAACGTTTCATGGTAAGTGAACTTGGCGAAAGTAAAATTTTTCTTTGCACCGTTAGCAACAAACATATTAATAAAAAACATACCATTGTCTACAGCAATATAGATTACTATTTTCACAGCGCACTTGTTTGTTATCAGGTTTAACGTATGAATCAAATTATTATATTTTTTTCTCAATTATCGGCTCGACAGTAAACGGTGTAATTTATGCATACCAACTCGGACCACAATTACATCAATACGTGCATCGATAAACGCGTATCTACTTTAGGCGGGGCGCTGGCTTCGTAAAATTAACTATTCCAAAAGCATGTTCATTTATGGCACTCTGCTCCTATACTACAACTTTTTTATGCCTCATAACAACCAGCTGTGTGTTAAATTATCGCTATCTTTGCTAATGTTTATAGCGACTGAATTAATTAGGTAAAACGGTTTGATATTGTCTTCTAGTGCCTTGGTCTGACTTTATAAAGAAGGTTCCATTTTCCATTATACTAAAAATGGTGATGTAAGCAAAAAACTTACTAAAGAATAGGAAATGTGTATACATATAGCTTTCTTAAATTGTATAAAAAGTAGTATACAACAAATTAGGAAGTTGATGAATTGGGGAAGCGCCTAAGTGCTACTGTTTTCATTCACAAGGAAAATAGGTATGATGACAGTAACCAAGAACCTCTAAAATTATGTATTTATCTGAAGAAATAGGGTTCACGGAGTATAAAATCGTATTTACTTTCATATTTAGAGCGAGATTAAAGATATAAAATTTAATAAATTTATCAAAAACTAAGACAACAATTTACTCACTACCGACAAAGAAATAAACGACAGATGGTACCAATTCTATAACGAGCTCATGAACGAAAAATTTTCTAGTCAAAACCGGATATTTTGCGGCCTGTTGAGGGATCGGTACATGAAGTTGGGTGGGAAGAGGTGACTAATGCAGTGGAAAAGATGAAAAATGGAAAAGCAGTTGGGCCCGATGGTGTACCCTCAGTGATATCGAAGCTACTGGGACGTATGGGCAGAGATTGGCTGACTAGGCTTTTCAATATCATCCTCCGAATGACGAAAATGCCGGATTCATGGCGACTCAGTCACCTTGTACCTTTATATAAGAACAAAGGAGATGTTACACAATGCGTAAATTATAGAGGCATTAAGCTTACGTCTCATACTTTCAAAATCTGGGAAAGAGTAATAAGTAACCGCATTCAGTCACTGATTTCCATAAGCCTAAATCAATTTGGTTTCACGCCTTCCGCATCCAAAACCGAAGCAATTCAAGCAGTCAGGATCCTAATGGAGAAACACCATTTGAACCAAGAAGACCTGCATCTGAGATCTGGTTTTTATAGACCAAGGACCTTAGTATGGCAAGCGCTTAGGGCACAGTAACTTCCTGAGTAATATATACAAAACATCCAAGATATGTACAACGATGGACGTACGAGGTTCAAAGTGTGGCTGGTCTGAGCCAGAGCCAGCTTGACAGGATTACTGTGCGATACTCGAATACCAATATGCGCTAAAGGCAAAGTGTACAAAACGGCGGTCAGACCGGCAATGATGTACGGTGCCGAATATTGGCCCGTCAAAGAAAGCAACATCTAAAAACTGCACACCACAGAAATGAAAATGCTGAAGTGGTCCGGGGGAGTAACGAGGATGGACAGGGTTCGTAATGAGTATATCCGTGGTACATTTAAAGTAGCTCCAATACAGAGCAAGTGAACGGTGAGAAGATTGAGGTGGTATGGATATATTATGAGAAGATCAGAACAGCACGTCGTGCGAACAGCTCTAAGCTTACCGGAAGGCAAAAGAAGCCGCGGACAACTTCCGTTGACATGGTGGACCAGTATGACCAACCTCTGAAGAAGGAGAATTTACCGGACCCGACAAACCTTGACAGAATGTCTTGGCGCCGTGAAACAAGGAGAGCCGACCCCACCTAAAGTGGGCAAAGGCTGGGAAGAAGAAGAAGAAGAGCGAGATTTATAGTAAATTACCAAAAATAAAACTACAAATTATTGCAACCCGCCATGTTAACTTGAACACCAATAGGAGCAAATTACGTCACGTATGTACAAAAGTAACTTTGTTCGGATTTAATCGACGATAAGTTTACTGTTTTTAAGAACTATAATTGACGCTGGTTGCCAATGGGTGACGTCGCGTCTGTCACAAACAGACGCCATGACACCACCGTACGTTTTGGCGTGAATTTTAAACTTAAAATTTATATCGCAATTTTTTTCTACTAAAACTTTATTTTTTGTAGAAATATTACTGCTTTTGACAATAACAGATACTTCCAAACATCATTAAACAGTATTTCAAAATTAGTCATCATGCCTATTGTTACAACTAAAATCTTTTGGTCTTATTTAACAAAGTTATATAACTTTAAGCATTTTTTCTGTGTTATTTTTAACTTTAAACTTGCTTAAAGGTAAATAAAGTTTACGAACAAGTTAAAACGTTTATCGTATTAAGAACACATCATTAGTTTCATATAACTAATGATTTTTTTAATGCAATACCCATACAACTTAGTAAATTTACCAAATTTTATAATCAAAGCTGTGACCATTAGACAATTCTGTTAAACGAAAGTTTTATTGTAAAATTAGTCGGTAAATGCCAAGGTTTATTTCCAGTTAGAGGCAAATGAACTTGGTCCCGCTAGTTAGTAAATAAAAACCATTTTCTAACAATGTGTCGATTACCCGCTCGACAGAGCCAATCACCCGATAATATTCGTCAATATTCACCGCGAGATCGCTGGACCGTTGAAATTTACATCTTGATTGCTTTATTTAATTTACTCAAGCATTTTTTATGAGTCACAGAGAGGAAACGCTGGACCATGTCGACAGTTAATTTATTTTTTTATAAATTTGTTCACAAATTTCACTAAAGTTTTCAATATATTTGTAAAATGTAATTAGAAATTGAGATATCACTATATAAGTAACCATGAAAATAATTACCTAATTCTATCCGTATGCTGCGAACAAGTACGTTGATAAAAAGAATTTTGGTTCTTTTTTGTGCATTCAAGACGAAAAAATAGTAATGTTTGCGCATTTATTTCATGGTAGATTAATCTGTATTTTTGTTACAGTGAAGAAAGTGACAGAAATTGCACCAGATATTTCTTTACCGTTACAACTGTTAACAAAACGACGAAAAATATATTCTTAGGTGTATTGAATTCCAAGCTATCATTCTAATTAAATGTTTTTGTACTTACATTATATTGCCTAAATATAATTCTGTTATGTTTTCTCTCAATTTCATTTTTAAAGCACCCAAAGTAGGAGCTTCAATTGAAAAGGGACTCGAAAAATCAAAATGGCCCACTACAATGATCTAGTACCTAATAACTTGTCTGAAATTTTAAAGCGAAATGTGATTTCATTATAAATATTGGAAAAAATTAATATCTGAACAATAGTATATTAAATGACTTAATTCTAGTTTATAAATATTAAAAACAAACAAAATTGAAAATAACATGTGTTCATTTCAGATTATTTTGCATTTCTTACAGTCATAACTAATTTTCGTTCATAATCTGACATCGAAAAGTAGATGTTCTTTCAACTACTCTTTATAGATAACTAGTAAATGATAGCTTAGAAGACACCACAGAACCAGGCAATACAACTTAGATCGCGATTATCGGCGCGTGCGACAGATGCGCAAGCGCAGGTGTCGCGTCACGGTCCACAGTTACCCGCAAAGCGACCACTACCACAACGGTGTGCCAACTAATCGATCGTGAACTATGTCTGATTTTATTGGGCATTTAAGAATAATACGGTTGTGAAAATTTAAATTAATCTTCAAGTTTATAGAGATACTTATTTCTGCTCTGAGAACAGCAACTTCTTTACAGTAGGGACGGCAGTAGATAGGATATTAGCATTAGACATTGCTTATTAACAGATAGGTTTTAAATGACATGGCTTTAAAGTTTGTGTCTATAGCGATAGACACAAACTTTAAAGCCTTGTATTGAGGCTTATTATTTACTTTCATACAAGTAATAATGATCAGTGTAAATATCTTTCTTAATACTTTCAAGTTGCCTGTCCTTCATTATTTATCCTTAATAGAGAAAATGTTGTTTTACCTATTATATTATGGGCCTACCAGATTCTCACAAACTCGGTAAAACACAGCGCAGGCGTTGTTTCTGAAAGGCCGTGGTATCACTCCGGTCGAGGATGCCGAAGCGTGGCTCTCCTACGTAAAGTTTTTTTCAATGTATGTATAATTTTGTTTATATTTCTGTATTGATAGATAAAAAGAAATCTAGACAGAAGCAGAGACAAATAATGATAGATATTTTGAACTCCGTAAGTTAAACAGTTGATCGTAATTTTGTACTTAGTACTGTGATAACTTTACTTTCACAATATTCTTAGGCGCTACCTTTGTATTGTGTGATAAACGATTGAAACTAAAAACTGATACGACATGTTTTTCATTCCATTGCTAGTTCCTCCGTGAGAAAGTATCCTGTATTGTGTTACACACACACAAATAAAATAAAATTTATAAACCTCTCTAGCAAAAGTACCGATATTTACTTTCGATTTTACTACATTCAGATGGTACTGCATCATGGTATTTACACCATAACAGTTATAATATCTAAAAGGTTTCAATGCCTTGAATACTATTTATCTAAGCCCAAGAAGCTATCTTTTTTTTAGGTAACTTTACAGTTTTAAGCATATGAAACGGTGATTCCGTTCTCTACGAACAATGGAAATTATCATCTCATCAATGTCAATGACAGTATTGTTTTTATTTATTTTGTATATGAAGTAGTCTATGCTTAAAGGTTTGACAACAAGGAAGACGAATCGTAATTCCAGGATGGGAATTGTTTTTACCCGAATGCAAAAGAAAAAGGGTTATATTTTTCGAGTGTATGTATGTCTGTATGTATATTTGTTTGGTACGCCCTAGAGACTAAACCGCTAGTCGTATTTTTATGTGAGTGGTGTCAATAGCGTCGTCTCTATCGTGAGAGTGACACTGGATACATCAAAATTAAAAAAAAAAAACAAAATTCAAAAAATAGAACGCTGTCGGGTTATTTTTATTTCATGACTTGTTCCTTATACGATCCCAAAGTATTGATACAATAGATTTTAGCCAAGATGAGTGTTACAATATTTTTTGTAAGCTAAGAGTGAAAAGAAAAAGATACGGCTACATATTTACTATTAAGTGAAGATGAGAACTTGAGTGTTCAAGAGGCGTTAAGGTTCTGGCTGCTAAGTCTGTCAAAAGACGGACGCAACAATTTGCATTTTTGGTGCTAGTTCTTGCATTTTATCAATAACAAAACATTTACAGCTACTGTAAGGCTTGTTTTTTATTTTGTAGTCGGCATATGGTCGCCCACAATATTTTAATTTGTAACAATGTGTTATGATAAATGATGGGTTTAAATAAAAACTCAACGTCTGTGTTAATGATAGCTTTTCACAACATTATATAAATATTTTTCTTTTATTGTGACTAATCCCGCCCACACGCCCATTATTGTAACTCCTGTAAACCAGGATCAACCGCAGTGACCCACGAACACACCGAATTATGACACCAGGTAATAAATAATAAATATTACGATTACAACCGCATTAAATGAACCAAAAAATTCATGCTAATCTATCCAAATATCGTTTACAAGTAGTGCATGTATAATAACCAGATACCGCTTCAGTAATTATTTCAACCACCTCATTGTTATTCAAAAATGAACATTAATCTTACAAGATAAGGTTCACATTACAATGCAAAGGGTACGTATCACTGAAACTTAATTAACCACTCATTTAGTTAGGTCTTACAGTTGATTAACTGTGTTAATTGTTTCTTGTTTAAAACGAATCGTTGTATCATTTGGTAGGAAACATTAACGGTAATTAGTAATTACGGTTTTATAATAATGTTTTTATGCAATTTAAGAAGCGATTATTTTAATTATGCGCCAGAAATTGTTAAATGGAACGAATAACACATCAATAGCTTTTAGTCTACTGCATAACATACGCCTTCACTTTTGAAAGGTTTTGGCCTATTGTACCACGTAGGCCATATGGCAAATCTGTTTCAGGTTTATTTCAAGTTATCGTTCTCTTTGCAGTGATGTTGCGCTACTTACTTTGCTACCTAAGTCACTTCTTCCAACCCAATGTAATTAATAGCGGTAGTGTCTTTTTACTTTGCTACCTAAGTCACTTCTTCCAACCCAATGGAATAAAAAACGGTAGTGTTACTCCGTATTCCTAATTCATTACGACATGAATACTTAAAGCTATTGGAAAATATAGTTGGGTTTCTTTACTTAATAGAGGGTAGTCTTGAAACGAGTACTCTGATAGTAAGTGGCTCCTGTGAATATATATAGAATACAAGAGTTCCAAGCGTGTTGCCAGGAATTGAGGTCTCCTCCGGATTTAAAGGGGATGCGGTATAATAACTCAGTCGTTGAGGAATTATAAAAATAAAACCTTTTTTGCAGTGGCATCTATCCGAAGAGAAGCCAAAGAGAAGGGTATTAGTTTTGGCAGTCTATGTATTTTTTAACGTGACACCTAAAGTACTAAACCCAATTTAATGATTGAGGTGTGAATAGATCGGTAATAATGACCTGGGTGACATAGACTATGTAAATTTGTAATCGGTTTATTGTTTTATAAACTTTTCTTGTTATCTTGCGTATGGCTTTCCTAAGATAATAATTGAAAACCATACATAGTGTGAAATGTTATTTCACAAATGTCTAGTAATATTTGTAACGATCATAAATGCTTATTTCGCACCACTATGTTTATAACTGGTTGTAAGAAATCACCGACAATTAACTGCAATACAATTTAACAGATAAACCTTCTTTACATAAAAATCCAATCAACTTTTTCACACTTACATCAACGAGACTATTTTACGGCGTCCATAACTATTATATTTCTCAATATACATCTTTATGCGATTAGAATAACTGTTGTAATTAGAATAATTTTATAACTTGTAACATAGCAGTTTGACTTTAGTTAATAAATTATATATTAACAATGTTGAGATATACAAACCACGAGAACGAGATATTTGTATTTATTTTTTAATTCACAGATTGAAATTCTCGAATTTCCTCTGCTATTATGTATTACACATATAAACAAATCGTAATTTAAGTTGCAATCGATGGTGTAGTAAGTGAACCTCTAAAACGGATTTGGGTGTACCACAAGGCTCAGTCCTGGGACCAACCCTCTTTTTAATATACCTTGACGATCTTAGTGAAACTATCATAAATAATGCCAAAATATTATCTTTTGCTGATGAAACTCTACTTCTATTTAACGCGCCATCGTGGGATGAGATCTATAAGGTCACTGAAGAGGGACTAGATACTGTTTTTGAATATCTTGATAGGGATTTTCTGACAATTAATTTCAAGAAAACAAAATACATAACTTTTAGTATATATGACAATAAACAACCTCTAAATTTTAGTATAAAAGCCCACACTATCGCGTGTAGTCAACGTATGCCGTCGTGCTGTGATTGTTCACCGCTTACTTCTGTCTCTTCCACCTAAATACTTGGGTGTCATGATAGACCAGAATCTAAACTGGAAGTGTCAACATTGAAATGCTCAGTAATCGGTTGAGAAAACTAATATACATCTTCAAAACAATAAGAAACATTCGGGATCCTACAATAAATAGGATAGAATATTATTCGCTCTGCCAATCTTTACGAAATTATGGCATAGCAGCTTGGGGTAGTGCTAAAAAAACTAATCTCATCAGAATTGAACGAGCACAAAAAGCGGCAATAAAAGTACTAACTTTAAAAAAAATCTATTACCCAACCTCAGAGTTATACAAGGAATTATCCGTACTGACTGTACGTCAGCTATTTATACTATGAATAGTTCTAAGACAACACTATATCACATCACCTTTTGTCATCTCAATAAAACGACTTGCTATTGTTTATACAGTGCCTCGTTTGAGGACCATGTATGCTCGAAATTATTTTAAATATCTGGATCCTTGGATTTAAAATAAGCTTTGTCAAATAACAACTCAGTCTCTAAGAGAAAAAACTATTAAAGCTTGCAAAAAAATAATAAAAAAATATCTATTAACAGACTATCAATTAACTGAGGCTATCCTCCAGACCTTAACCTAAAATTGACCTTTTCTAAAAAAAAACACATGAATAAATATGAAAGCCTGCTACTATATAAATGCTCTTCTAAGTATAGTTTTAATCTATAGATTCTGAATTATATAACTTACTATCTGAATTATATATCACCGTGGGAGAGCCACGCTTCGGCATGCTTTTGGACCGGCTCGACCGGAGTGATACCGCGGCCTCACAGAAAACCGGTGTGAAACAGCACCTGCGCTGTGTTTCATCAAGTGAGTGGGGATACCGGAGGCTATTTTTGTTTAATAAGTTTTTTTTTTCTACGGTTATATTACGATGTGTATTGGAAGTGTTGAATGGTGTAGGTATACATGGTGAACACGCTTAAACTGGTCTCTTAAAATTTGTCAAATTGTTAACATTTTATATTGGTTAATGAACAGTATTTTATTTAATTATTTATTTATAATGAGGGAGGGCTATTCTTAAACACAAATTGGTCAATTTGATCAGAGTAGGTATCACGGCTTTGCAGAACACCGATATTAAGTGACTCTTTCATTTCACCGTATTGGAGACTATTGGATCTAGGCCTCACTTACGATTTTATATATAAGCGACACTAAAAGAAAAAAAAAATTGTAGATCGAGACTTAAATCAAAATTAAGACACCTAATCTGAATGCTAATAACCATAATCATTCTCTCACTCTCACTGTCATTCGTTCACTACATTACTCTGAGACTCACTTTGTATCTCATCATTTCACTAAGTGAAAAGCGACGAAAGTATTACTTATCACCGGTTTCATATAAGGCCGTTGTATGACTTCGATCGAGAGAGGCTATATGTACTAAAGCATAGTTCTCTGTGATGGCTTATTGATTGATATGCAGTAGTACCTTAGGCAATTGTTACTGAAGATTTCTATTCGCAGAACGATTTGTATTTCAAAGGCTTTTTTTCAGCTGTTCTTGATCTAAAGCTTTGGTTACGTATATTTAAAAGGATAAAAACACTCACAATAGGTGTAAAGAATATGTCAGTCATTCTGTGACCACAGCAAGAGCAAACTAGTCAATACGTTATTCATTTCAAAAAAAGTTTGTACGTCATCTTACATATGATTTTAACATACAAAGTTATATACCGTTGACGTACAATTTTGCAGCTCAGACCTGCCCTTTAATTTCGTTCCTATAAACAATAGTGAGTAAGAAAGCGGATGTTTGCGTATTGCAATTTAGATGGGTAATAACGATAGTATGTTAATTGTGCTTGACGCTTGATCGCAAGGGCCCGACACAGCCCGCTGCGTTGCAATAACTGCCAACATTTTCTTTAATGTAATTATATCTTGACTGTAATCGTCGTAAATATAATTTTTAAAAGTTCACATGTAATTATAGATAATCTAGAATTGGTGTTGGTAGTCGAATTTAATGTTTTTTGAAATTACAAAGCTTACTTGGCCTTTGATTGAAGATACTGTCATCCAATATTTTGTTTAATGTAATAATACACGTTTACACGGAGGCCTTCCAAATTAAAATCATTACTATTAAAGTATTCAAACTTTAATTACAAATCCCTAATTGAAAAATATAGCCCAACTTTGAAAGGCATTACACCTGTTGAATATATTTAAAGTTAGGAGGGAAAATATATAAAACCATAAATGTTAGTCATAAGTTTGCATATATAAATTATCTTTTACCCCTGATTATGATCGCAATCGGTCTATCCGTTTAAGAACTGTGATGCCATAGACAGACACATACACACACATAGACACCGACGTCAAACTTATAATACCCCTCATTTTACGCCGGGGATTAAAAAGATTACACCATATGGTGGAGTTGATGGAAAGTAAACTTTAATAAACACCAATCTAATGATATTTTTGCTTGTTACAGATCTTTAGGAGAACACAATCGTCAACATTTACCGATCACATTACATCATGGGTGTGTCAGACCCTGGTTCTTCAACATCTCCAGACCTGCCCCCTATGGAACACGAGCGTCCAGGATCCGGCAGCGGTTTGGATGATGAAGACATTCCTCAAAGGAAACAGCGAAGATACAGAACTACTTTCACTAGTTACCAGCTAGACGAGCTGGAGAAGGCTTTTGGGAGAACACATTACCCTGATGTATTTACTAGGTAAGTTTTAAATGAATTTTTAAAACCATTTATTATTTAATAAAGTGTATTTAAGTGATACCCATAATTCATCCATATTCATCCCTATAACACATACATTCTATTTTTATTATGTATGGCCCAGCCAAAATCACTACTCTGCCTGATGGAAAGCATAAACAGGATCCAAGAATGCAGACAATGCAACAATGCAGCAAGGTGACCAACACTTTGGTGGCCTAGTGATGCTTCTGCATCATTGGGCCTCCTTTCAATTATAATTCCCCATAAACTCGATTCATCATCATTAATCGCCTTTGATAGTCCAGTGCTGGACATAGACTTTTCCTAAAAAAGAAGTTTTCGCCCACTTCAAAAAACTGGTAAAAAATTTCCTTCTAGTAAGTTTAATACGCTGCTAATCTGCCACGTTAATTTCGTTTAATTTATAGTCTAGAAAGTAATGACATAAAAACTAATTTTAAAAAAATTAATTTTAATTTTTGAAGTTTTGTTGTTGTTGTTGATATCTGCAACCAGTATATTTACTTTCTTAAATATTAATGATTTAATTTATAAATCCAATGCATGTTGGTTAGAAAATTAGTTCCTTGAGATTATTATTTCAAAATTCATACATATATGAATATGATAATCAAATGGGCAATGCGAGAATAGGTCTGAAATTCATCCGTGGAACCCATTTTTGGAATGTGCTAGAAAGTCTAAAATTCATTTATTTGCGACTATAATATCTATTTCATTTTCATTGTTTCAGGGAAGAGCTCGCATTAAAAATCGGTCTCACCGAAGCTCGCATACAGGTAAGAATCATAAATACTCATAGTAGTACTATCAAAGACCTTTACAGCCTTATGGTCAATTATTACTCTCACTCTATTTGGCCTATTTGGCTTCGGATTCATAAGCAATAATACAGGACAGACACAGGACAAATATAATTAAATGATGAGAATGACCATTTGTTTTTTGACTAAATTCTTTTTTCTATAATAGGCATGTATTTAACAACATTTAAGTATATTTATCTGCAGTTTGATTATCACGGCGCTGGCCTTGCCTATGACCATACTACCGTGTGTGAGATATGTTAAGTAAAAAAAACTACTAAAATAGATTATAATTAATTTCGAATATGGAAGTCATTTAACAGACATACATAAATTGAATAGAAAATTGCACAAAGTCAATCAAAGTCAGTTAATATAATAAAATAGAGGTGCGCAGGAGTGCCGCAAGGTGCTACGACAAAAAGTCGCACGTTAGGCCCCCTGCGGACGCGCGACAGGACACCCACTTCATAGGCCACGCTCGGTCGCTAGTTTACACATTCCTTAGTCTATTAATATAGCACATAAAATTTAGTTATACATCTTTTACACGCTTTAATTTAAACACGTTGAATTCAATTATGGATATTTGAGAAGGTAATTTATTTTGTAATTGTACCGAGTTAGTTGAATTTTAAATATTTTTTGGTTTCTCACAATTTACACTTTCTATACTTAATTTTAGCTTTCGTATATGTATTAATTGGAATAAATTAACATTAGCTACTTTCAGGTAGTAATGAAACAGAGATAGTAGCCGTAGACAAATATAATATAATATATATATCTAATTGTTTCGGAGTTTGGGCGTTTTCTGCGTATAATATGTATGTATTAACAAAAAAGTATATATGTATTAATATCAGTTGTTTAGTACCCATAATATAAGCTCTGCTTAGTTTGGGACTAGATGGCGTTGTGTGTTAGCATACAAGGAAAAACCGGTGCCGTTCATTATTTGTTTATTTTTAGCACCGACAATACTTATGTATCTACACATACCCTCTATACATCCTTGCACGTCTGTATTAATGGTCTAATTTTCGGATTGCCGCTTAAGTATCGATGCAAAAAACACCACTTAATTCTTACGTGTAGAGGTTTATTTAATAAAAAACTGTCAATTTAAATCGATTTTTTTATCGATTATAACCTCTGCATAATTAACTAATTTGGCTAGACAAAAACAAGTCATCAATACCACTGTATTCAGTAATGCCGATTTCTGATGTTATTCAAACAGTAATAAGCGCACTATTATAAGAGATTAAACCGATTAATGCCTGTCATTACATTCTTAA
Source organism: Hyphantria cunea (assembly GCA_003709505.1). Lineage (NCBI taxonomy): Eukaryota > Metazoa > Arthropoda > Insecta > Lepidoptera > Erebidae > Hyphantria > Hyphantria cunea. The sequence goes on along the minus strand of PKRV01003263.1, from coordinate 304,822 downwards.
ATTATGGTCACTGTACACCGTCAAGATGCCATATAAGACAAGTAGGGAAACGCAGCCCCGCCCGTCGTATATCGGTGTAACGACACCTTAATGATCACTTAATCACGGCATACAAGACGGTGGGATGTTTTCATTAATGTCCGAGTTGTGGCAAAATTGGAAATACGACTTTGTTGGAAATTGCCAATTACTTAGAAAACATAGTTATGTTTTTGTTTGAGAAGACGTTAGTGGAATTGAATAAGGCTGCCTTTTTGTTACTTCTAGCGATATACTTGTTATGGACAAGAAATTCAAATGTTTATTTCTAGCATGTTTATACCAGCCCTGTCTTTCACCATTAAGATCGAAACACACATTTAAATAAATACAGCATATTTTTGAAGTGAAAACTTTTTTAGCCGTGTTGGGCACTTTTTGGTAGAATAAAATCTTATGAGTTCGCGTCACCGACATGCTGACATGTCATTTTCGAAGTGAAAACTTTTTTGGCCGCGTCAAGCACTTTTTGGTAGGAGAAAATCTTATAAGTTTGAGTCACCGACATGTTAACGTCACAAAACTTCTTTGGCCGCGTTGAGCACTTCTTGGTAGAAGAAAATCTTATGAATTCGTGGCACCGACATGTTAACGTCACAAAACTTCTTTGGCCCTGTTGAGCACTTCTTGCTATAAGAAAATCTTATGAGGTCGTGTCACCGACATGTTAACGTCACAAAACTTCTTTGGCCGCGTTGAGCACTTCTTGGTAGAAGAAAATCTTATAAGTTTGCGTCACCGACATGTTAACGTCACAAAACTTCTTTGGCCGCGTTGAGCACTTTTTGGTAGAAGAAAATCTTATGAGTTCGTGTCACCGACATGTTAACGTCACAAAACTTCTTTGGCCGCGTTGAGCACTTCTTGGTAGAAGAAAATCTTATGAGTTCATGGCACCGACATGTTAACGTCACAAAACTTCTTTGGCCGCGTTGAGCACTTCTTGGTAGAAGAAAATCTTATGAGTTCGTGTCACCGACATGTTAACGTCACAAAACTTCTTTGGCCGCGTTGAGCACTTCTTGGTAGAAGAAAATCTTATGAGTTCGTGTAACCGATATGTTAACGTCACCAAAGTTATTTGGCCGCGTTGAACACTTTATGGTAGGAGAAAATCTTATGAATTCGCGTCACTGACATGCTGACATGTCATTTTCGAAGTAAAAAGAAAGGCCAAAGAAGCTTGGCCGCGAATCACATTATGAAATTTCCAATTTTACACATAAATTTTACAAATAACATTCTAAGCTATAAGTTTTCAGTACTATCGGCATCTTATGACAGACATTTTTTTATATGAAATATAGCATAGTATTCAGATAGGATTATTAAATAGTTGGGTCATTTTGAATACGAGTAGGATCAATATATTAAATAACATTTTAATTAATTGTCTTTGAAGTACAGATAGATGTGGTAATAACTAATAATAATCTGTTTTGTTCTTTTATTATTGTTTTAAAAGTGTTAATCTCTGAAACTATTTGTCGGATTTTGATAAATAATTTTGCATTGAAAACATATATTATTATGGAACGGTATACAGTTTATTACGTTTTTAGCTCTTAGAAGCGACAGTCGATCTCTGTGACAATAAACGCAAGTGAAACTTCAGTGAAAGGCTAGTATCTGACAAGCTTATTCAATCAATCATAGCAATCGAAGGCCTATTTTTAATTTATTTCTAAAGTTTATATTTCCTCGTAAGAAAACGTCATTAATCATTATGTTATTATCATATTTTATTTTATATTTAACTTTTTGCTAAATACTTATAAATGAATAAATTAAACAAATTGGGCGGTAAACTTATATTATTTATAATACATAATTGGCTACCTATATCAATAAATCACATTCATTCAATTCCATAACAAGACTCTCAAGACAGTAGTTACTGAACATATTAGGTTATTTTATTTTTTAATTATAAAGTCAATGTCGTGATATCAAATTAATATAAAAACGAAAATTAAAAATAATTATTTCTTAAACTTAATAGTGATTACAGGAATCAAAAATATTCTTGTACAGTACCTATGCGGAAATTATTTAATTTTCATATAATGACGTAAGAGTAGTGGCGCCAATGTTTTATAGATAAAAAGATTAGATGTAATCTAAGATTCTGCGAACAAGTTGTGCTTCCCAAGGAGACGGCGGAGTGGGACCGGGAGAGGTTAAGAAGTCTGCCGGCTCGCCAGGCCCGGGAAAGGGCCAACTACCGCAGGCGACTCGGGCGCCGTAAATCTAGGGTGACAGATGAGGCCATCTATCACACTAGTGTAGTGAAGGCGCAGACGCTGTGGAGCGTGCACGCCTAGGGGGATAGTAACGGGAACATTGGGGTTCCCACACAGTAGAGGGGCATCTACGAACCGTGGATGGCCCAAGCTACGTTGGGGTACCTTGGCTAGGGTGTACCTGGTTTCCCGGTTCATAGTACCCGACACGGCGCGCTATTTTAGTCGGTTGCCACCAATGGTATGCGATGGGATTTCCGCACGAGGAAGAAAGGTGTTATCTAAGAGTTATACTTAATACAAGTATGAAAGGAAACAGGAGAGGTATAGTATAATTCTATCTAAAGGCAGAAAAACCAGGCACCTGAGGGAGTATAAGTATAAAAGCTGTTTAAATGAATGCTTTATAATAAGTTAGCAATTTTAAATCTGACAAATGTCATTAGCATCAAAAAATAATATTTGTTTCGCATTAAAAAAAACTAAAGAAACGTCTGATACAACATGATACTTGGAACCAACAGTAAAACAGTAAAAAATATTTGCGTAAAATTCTGCCTTTTAATACAACTACCTCTCTAAGAACTTCATTATATATCGGTGCGTAATTAAAATCTAAAAAATCACCTGGAAAATTTTATTACGCATGTTAATTAAAAATAATTACTATATAAAACTACATTTATTTTACGATGACATAGACGGTTCACGGGACACCTGCTATACAATAACCTGCCTAACTTTTTAACACTAAAATTACTAATAGTTTTACTACATTTCACAGCATCTACCACAAGAAAATTTAATCATAATATAAATAAATGGAAAGTTGAAATAAAAGCTTTCGACATTATTTTTAGCGACGAAATTACACATCCGATTAGAGCCCGAAAGTAATCGATCATATACAAATAGGTGTTTTTACTTTTTTATGTGTATATATTTGGATAAAATCCGCTAGCATTTGCAAGAATTTATTTCTCATTAGAACTTACAGTTAGTTCATATACAATGAGATACACGGCAATAACTTATGATAAATAAGAATAATATTCACCTTTCAGCGTATTAGAAGCCACAATGTACACACATATTTTCTTAGCACGTTTTTAAGTACATTTTAACTGTCTCATTCCCTTAATTAACCGACAGTCTATTACAATTCCAAGTCTCATATTTGAAAATAAATCGTGGTTTTAATTTATCGTCGGTTGAACTTAAAACAACAATGTTAAATGGTAATGTTCTTTTCTCAAGATATAATTCATAAAAATGAAAATTTCTACATCAGTGTTACCTAAATACAAGAAAGGTTTACATAAAAATCCACTTTCTAAAGTTGAAATAGCAAAAAATGATCGCAGACATAATTCTCGTTGACTGCGTAACAAAATGGCGCGTAATAAATAATTATATCTTGACCAATTAATGAGCCATTTCAATTAAGTAGATAAGTAAGTCCATATAATATTGCTAAACGAGTTCTAATTAAACATTTTTTGCGTTCAACAGTAAAGCACTTTAATGACCAGACATTCCGTATATGTCTGTATTAGACTCTTAGCCGTAACACGCGCTGACTTGCTATTACTTTTGATTTGTGCTAGATTTCTTTACGTTTTCATTATCTAGACAAATATGAAAAAAACATGTTGGTTCATGAGCGATAATATAAGATAGGATTGTTATGGTCTTGAGGTACTTTTTGTGTCCTTTTATCGAATTAAAACACACTACTCAGTACACATAAAATAAATTACGTATTAATATAGGAATACACACTATTTTTTATTTATTTACCTTTAATTTCCTCTACCGTATAAGGAATTCGAATGTTAAAGGTTGCCGATGTTGATGGTAATAAGGATTAACATTACAACACAACATGCTTGTGTACGCATATTGGTATATGAAATTTACTTAAGGTAATGATAAAATCTATCTCATCACAAAAAATTACATATTCAGCAGTTTAGGCAGGTTTTACGAAAATCTTACATCCAGACTTTAACATTTTTAGTAATGTGCTTGTAGCTTTCTTACTTGTGGTAGGTTTAGTACCGATATGACTGAGGTTTTCTTGCTTTTCTTTTGATAAATTTTCTAAAAATGAATCGTAAAATCAAAATCAAATAAAAGTTTTATCGCCCCTGAAACTCTCTGCACACTAAATGTCACGAAAATCGTTGCAGCTGTTTCCAAGACCCAGATTATATATATAAATATTCATATACAAGAATGAGCAATTCGTTTAAAGGTATTCGATTAGCAATTTATTTAAAAAACGAGAACAGATGAGGTGTAAGACCTTTTTTAATTTTATGAATTTATTCTTTAACAGGTCTGGTTTCAAAACCGACGGGCCAAATGGCGCAAACAAGAGAAGGTGGGTCCTCACGCGCACCCATACAGCGGCTATCTAGGAGGCGCTCAACCACTTCCTACCTCAGCTGCTCTACCAGCCCCACCACATCCATTCACTCAGCTCGGATTCGGATTAAGAAAACCTTTTGACGCTGCGCTTGCGTCCTTTAGGTACGTATCTAATTAAGAAACTAATGAATTTCAATAAATTATAACGCTTTTCTCATTGATTAATAAAAATAAATTTGTGTATATGAGTCTCATAAATTAATCGTTTTGTATGTAAAATTAATAAGGTGTAACACACCTGACAGTCAAACAAGTTTTTAATTAACAGCAACATAAAAGTCGGTTATTCTACATAATATAAATAACCTGATTTGGATAATGAAATTAATAACGCAATATAATTTAGTACCTACTACAGTACTTTATTTTTTTAACAGGTATGCAAGCACACCTCTATTCGGGGCTCAATATCTTCCACCGTTGTCTCGTCCACCTCTATTTGGAGCTCCGCTCTATGCTACGTCACCAGCTCATTTCCATTCGCTATTTGCAAATCTTACCGTTCCTGAACCGCCCAGACTATCTCCTGAGCACTCGAGACCGGAGCTTTCACAACCGTCTTCCGATGCCTCCCTTCGATCACCCGAACTGGCACGATTGTCACCCGAAACCACCCGATCTCCAGCCTCTTCGGTGTCTCCACCGATTTCTCCTGGTAGCGAAAGTTTGCACATACCGTCATCTATGGAGGATGTGAGGAGCTCAAGTATTGCTGCACTAAGATTGGCGGCAAGGGAACATGAGCTTAGACTTGAATTTTTAAGACAAAGGGCTGATTTGATGTGCTGACTATATTGCAAGGAAATCTGCTCAAAGTATAATAGATAATGTAAATAGAATAAACTTTAGTTAAGATATTTTAAAACCTATAGATATAAGTAGAATGATAAATGTAAAAGGGTAATTTCTTTTTTGGTTGTGTAAATAGTAACTAAAATTAAGATAACGAAGTATGTAATGGTAGAATCTAAACCTTTTTTGTAACAGCCGTCCACTCTAGGTTAATGTTGTCCATATTTTTAGAGTATGAATAAATGAAGCTATTTTGATATTGAATTGTTTTATTTTTTTACTTTTGAAAAGTTAAACAAAAGTTGGAAAAACTCTATGTAAGACGTCTACTAGCAGGGTGGACGAAGTGTCTTGTGAAGCTTGCAACCGGCAACTGCCGGGGTGTTTCATTTCATGCCTATGTCCGATAGAAGACATACTATGCTTGATAAATAGTCGTTTTCCCATCTAATGAATGTATTTGTAATACAAGGGCTCGGACTCAACCTGTAAAATATATTTCTCTGTTTCTATGAGGAAATATAACTTCCATGGGGAAAGCTGTACAAGTTTATTTACATCATATTTACCACCACATATATCAATGACGTCTATAATTTTAATAAACTCCCTCAATAACTTAATGACATTTAAGGAAAAACACATAATTCACAGAACATAGGATGAGTCAGCAAAAAATCACAGATACAGTCACAGATATCATATTACAAATCCGCCATGACAGTATAATTTAATTAAATAACAACGATTTGGTATCCGCAAAACGTGGTTAACTTTAATTTGTTCGACTGTGGATTAGGTAAAGCTGTGGTCATAACAGCCACTGTATTAGCGAGTCGTATACGCCGATACTGAGCTGAACAAAAAGTGACATCAACTTGAAGAAGATAACTAGGTCTCTCATTGTGTCATATTTGATTTCTAACAATGCGTATCGTATTGAAGTAGCCAAAAAGACTCCGATGAAAGTAATTCCTTATAATATAACTACATATACACAATATGTTCACCGATCCTTTTTTTTGTGCGGAAATCCCCTCGAATACCACCGACTGGTAGCTATGTCGGACTCGAACCGACTAAAAATCACACCGGGTACTAGAAGCCGGGGAACCAGTTGCACCTTCAAAAGGAAGTCCCTGGGACACCGTACCGTACCTCGGGTCTCCTACGTTTTTAGAATGACCCCCTATTGTGTAGGATCCGATGCATGTTCAGTATGTTCACTCATCATACATAATAAAGTTAAGCACAACGTTTATTCTGAGCACTCCTTACATAATACCTAAAACATTATACCAGCAAAAAAATATGTTACTGCAGTGAAGGTCAATGCCATTCAATATCAATTCAGGAGGAATTGGTTATAAAGGCTTATAATTACAACGTTACAAAACTTATCAATTGATATTGTGTAATTTATAGTATATGTTTGCGTTTATTTTATGCAGATAACTAACTTCGTCTAGTAAGATGTTTATTTACTTACTATCGCAAAAAACACTTTAATGGTTTTACTGAAGTACAAAGATTTGTATTATTTGTCATTCAATATGATTATTTTTCATGCTCTAACTAAGTTCAAATATTAACCGAGTTAATTTCAAATCCCGGTTATAAAAAGTATGTACCTATTTTTATTACATGTTATCTCCTACTTTGCAAAGAATGAACCTATTATAAAATTATTGGCTGACTCAGCAAACGTTGTTTGCAATAAAAAAATATTTAAGGGTAACCCTTAGCATTTAGGGGTATGAAAAATAGATGCTGGCCGGTCGGGTAGGACTGCCTACGCACACAAAATTTCATAAAAGTCGGTCCAGGCGTTTCGGAGGAGTTGGGTAACAAACACCGCGACACGAGAATTTCATATGTTAGATAACGTAATAAGAAATTAATCAGAAGAAACCTTGAAAAATGGAAACCCACTCCTCCAGTTTTTTACTTAATAATTTCGTTGCGGGTTCCAACACAGTTTAGTTTTTTCTTCCCAGCTTAACTTCCCGAGTGTCATAACTTGCTGTTCTCGTGGGTGTATAAGAATTACACTGCTGATGATGGTGTACAAGAATTACAATGATGGACGTATGGAATGGATTACTCCCCTTGATTATAGTGATAAAATTAAAGTTAATAATAGATACCTATCTTTAAGAGAAAATTTAACTTTCAGTTTTCATAAAAAAGCGAATTTCTTTTTATACAGATACTACATGTTATTAAATAATTACACAAACGGCTCATTACCGTTTGTGTAGTATTCCAAACATGAAATATATTCTAAAAGTCAAATATAATAATAATGATGTCAGTAGTGATATCTATACAAATAAATAAAATAGGAGTGTCTGTTTGTAATATCAAAATAACCACTATTTACTAAATGCATTTGTATTATACGGAACATAAGCCAAAATAACATTTTTCACCTTGTTACCATACCATATCACCATGCCCTCACTGGCAGATGGCTGATGTAATAAGGAGTAACTTATCCTATTTCAGCCGCGGTTGTAAAAGTACAACAATAGCCGCGGGTTACGCCGCGGGACTCAGTGTTAAATAAATTTGTTGACGCTGTTATAACATTACGCTACGGCCAGTAGGGGACTACGACAGGAGACGGCATGGTGTCAGTTATAATAAGTATATTATGGTATTACAACATATCTAAATTAAGAGCGAGCGCTTTGCTTATGCAAGATCGCTACCCGCTTTCTTTAACACCTGACTTCAACTCATCGCAGTGATTCACCGCCAATCACACACAATCATCACAATTTGGCGTTAGTCACCCAAGGCACCAAGGCCAGTGAAGGGACGTTCTATTACGTGCAGCGATTATTAGCTTGGAGCATGACCTAGGACGATGCGGTTACAAACACTAGATTACAAGCTAGTTTGTGTGGTGATGAGTATAAGGGTCAATGTACTGCTATTTTTGTGCAAGGTTTGGACACTGAACTAGTGAGGGTAACTCAAAGCGTTTGATACACTCGTATTTTGTCAAGTAGGTATCTGATTGCTGCCAATCGATTAAAAACAGTTGGGTTACACTATTACTCAAGCTTGCAACTGGAACTGGTCCTTGTTGTCATAAGTTCAAGCTCTTTAATTATCGTTATTCCTAAAAACCAAAACAAGTAATGAATTATTTAAAAAAGAAAACTCGACTGCGTCAATATTTGCTATCTTTATTAAATTTATTGAAGAACTGAAAAGATATAAAGAACTAAAAAGTAAGGTTTTTCTTTTTTTTTTCTTTTTTTTTTGGATGTACTCAGTGTCTCTCTCACGACTATGACGTATCTATTGACACCACTCACATAAAAATACGACAAGCCGTTTAGGCTCTAGGGCGTGCCAAAGAAATATAAACACATACATAAAATAATAACCCTTTTACCCTCCTTCTTTCGCAGTCGGGTAAAAGGGTTATTGACAACCGCACCTATAGTCATTTCAAGGTTTGTGTTAATGTGTAATAAAAGTGTCACTAGTTAAATGATTTACAGCCTATATAAAATACTTTTCCAACTCACATTACTTTATTATTTGGCACTAGAACGCGCCAAAGAAATATGTATATACACACATACATACAAACATACAAATATGCACTTAAAAATTATAACCCTACTTTTTTCGCGTCGGGTAGTTACTCTTAAAATGGGCAAAAGTGACATACCTTTCGAAAGATTAATTGAAGAATTATTGAAGATAAATAAATCCGCTACATATCCTTAGATTCTATACGCAAAGGACAAACCTAAATCGATGGACATAGACACATAAATTGTAGATTACCTACGTACCTTTTAAATAAAGTTTCGTATGCATACAACTTTCCAAGTTAAAATGTCTTTCAAATGGACTCATTTTGAAAATATTTTGTGATTGTTTCAAATAACTACAGGGGTTTTTTCTTAACACTTTTAATTTTAAGGATCTGTTTCAATATGACTTCACTGTATCTATATGACTGTACGGTTGACCTAGTGGTAGCCTGTAGTCCGGATGGCGTAAGAAAGCAGTACCCGGATCCCTCCCATCTCAGGCGCAGAGTGGCACGCCGTGTGGTTTTAGTCGGTTCGATTCCGACACACCGCCCCGCCGCAAACGCCGGTGGGGTGAAGGCCCGAGGGGGTTTCCAAATGTAAAAAAGGGTCATCTCGCTGCATTGTTGCATTGTCTGCATTCTCAATGAGTATGGTGACCACCACTCTTGGATTCTGCTTTTGCTTTCCAAACGTAAAAAAAAGTGGTAGCTTCTAAAATCAACCATTCGTTTAACACTTTATATAGTTACTTTATTGCATCCTAGTAAAGAATGCGGTAGGTAGAAGTACATAACGGCAACATATAGTTAATGTATACATATGTGTGTATGTGTAGGTAGCAACATTTTATATAAAGTGATTGGTTCAATAACTTGCCTATTTTGAGAGCTTTAACTAAGTGAAGGAGCAACTTATATGAAAAGTACTGCTGGAGTAGTATCCTGCATTGTAACACATTTAATTAAATAAAATTTGATTTTTTTTTTCTTATTTGTTAAAAAAACTACAAAACTATAGGTTCAGTAAGGTTTTAATTTTGTAGTTTATGAACAATAGCACATAATAATTTAATATAAGCGAGTATTTTTACGACTGCCAAAAAAGGAGAGTGTGTTTTCGAGTGAATGTGTGTATGTATTTTTCTTTGGCACGCCTTAGAGCCTAAACGGCTTGTCGTGAGTGATGTTAATAGATTCGTCATTGTCGTGACAGAAGCATATACTTTATGATTAAAATATAAACATTTGGCTAATTATATCTAAAATTGACCAGAAAAGTCTGTATGGATTGGTTTAGATTAACAGTTATATAAATGTAGATAATACGTTACTACTAGACCTTAGCACATCACTATAATCGAGATTTACTTTTTTATTTATTTTTTGTTTGCACTGCATTTATGGCGCGTTAAACGAGAGTATAGTCATACAAGATAGGAACGTAATCACTAATGCACTATCTTCTTTACGACAATCAAGAATAAATAAGGTCCCTTTTCAAAATTATATTTAATAAACATCAAAATTTTATTAGTATTTATTTGACAAACAATTACATGCATCCTTTGTGATGATAATGGCGCTTATCATAAGATTTTATGAGCTTCGCTGGCCAGCGAGGCGCGGGTAGTGAGGTGACCACAAATCGATATTCGAAAATCATTATCCTCGTTATAAATTTATTTTAGTTCTAGAGATTTTATTTTAGATTTATTTAGATAAACATTAGGTTTGGTAAAAATATTAATAACTATTATTATAAGTTAGTACTAAAGAACGCCGGTAAAACTTAAATACATGTATGTTTAAATGAATAAATATAGGAATACTTAAAAATAGAATGGCAGCCACTTACGAGTAAATTTTCGGGACACAAATTCGACTAATAGACTGTATGAGACACACAGCTCTTTGGCCGTAAAGTATTGTGAGTCCAGATCGGCATTGGTTTTGTTAACCTTTTTTATAATAAAAATAATAAAGTCATTTTTATTTCACTTCATATGATTGTAAAGGAAGATAATAAAATGTGTAGAAAAATCTTGTGTTTTTTCTTAGATATTAAAGCTCATATTTTTAAACATAATCATAAAATCGACTGGAAAGTTACGTATGGGCTAACTAACAAACCAATTAAAATCAATCTTAATTTAATTTACACGTTCTGAATACGTCTGTCATTACTTCCAATACAAATTCATTTTTTAAAGCGTGTATTAAGAAATTACTAAATTGGGTATTTTTATGTGGAAATTGCTCCACAGGTCACACATAAAACGTGGTTTTTACTAATTCTCAATTTAAATTCCTAATATTATATTGAATTTTCTATCTTCCACAGATTAAATAATTGGCGTGGCAAATCGATTTTTATGATCATTTGAGTATATAAATGTTTATCGATACAATTATCGATAATATCGCAGCGATGCAGTAAACTTTTTAGTGTGGATCCTGTAGCACAAGCGCCTGCGCCTTGCCAACTTTTATTCACCGATCTTTAGGTACCAGAGTTTATAGTTTGTCGTAAATAACACGAAGGAATAAAGATGTTTTGTGAACGTGTATTGACGTTTCTATTTAAATTATTTTAAATACACTCACTTTAATGCTGTATTTATAACAAGCTTTGTGTTGAATCAATTTTGCTTTAATATTTGCCATCGCGGAATGTCACAACTTTATGCGTGCTCTTTTGTGTTCTTGCTACCTCGATTTATTTACAACTGCGAGTTTTAGTTATTTATATTTGATTTATTTAGATTTTCTTTTGTCTTTTACTGTTGAACGAACACTTCCTCAAGGAACACCAACTATCCTAATCTAAGGAACAGCACTCAGCCGTCATCAGGCATTTTCCTCAAGTCGTCAGTCCACTCAGACAGTGTCCTGAAGTTCAGTGTCCAGTCAGACACTACATTCACCTACTGATACCCTGTAGCAGATAGGTATACATGCGATAAGAACGCCCCTTTTAAAAATATGTTTATTAGGCGCTCTATGAATCATCCATACTAGTCAAAATGGTTACTATACCCCCCCCAGTCTTATGGTCCTGAAAGGGTTAAAGACAAAAAATTGGCGACAGAAACAAATAGTTCTAGGTTTTTTCTTAAAAATAAGTGACGAGCTAGTGTAAGTCTTTTCTAACGATTTATAACTGCTGTGACTGTCATCTACATCAGTTCAATCTACCAAAAGGACTCTGCTCTGCCTAATGGAAAGCATAAGCAGAATCCAAGAGTGGTGGTCATCCTCAATGCGAAAGTGGATAAAACAGCCACACTATAGCGACCCAATGAAATGCTTTTTCACGCCCCGCTTAAAAGACCCGGGATAACAATGGGAGGGAAACACGTGCGGTGGTTGCCAGTTCTATGTTTTGATCACTCGTCACAAGAGAGAAGAACCGAAACGTTGCGATCGAGAGCGTATGTTTGCCACTCTAAAAGAATGACTTCGGAGGCCAGCACGTGTTGTCCTGTAGAGGAAGGGAGAAGGGGGGACCAGTTGGAAGAGCTGTGAACACCTCCCATGGTACAGGCGTTAGAGGACTGCCACTGAGGCGATATCTCTTTGCAGCTGCAGAGGTTCAAGGAATGTCTCGGTGGCTTCGGGACTACGGATGATGCGGACTGCTCGCCGCTGCAACCGTTCGAGCATCAAACATATATTGTGCGGCACCATCACATCGATGAGAACAGTTCTCCACGCACGAGCGAACCCACGTCTTGAAAAGAAAACACAGATTCCCGGGTGAGAAGAATCATCTCACCCTGTTTAGTACCATTAGAGACCTTATTCCTCAAGCTTTGACAATATCTTTCGTTCTTTGATGAATAACCTCCTAACGAACTACGAACGAATTTCCAGAAAATTAAACCCTTAAAGCATTTCTAAGCATGCTGGGTGAAGTTTGTGATTTATCGAATAGTGGAGATCGCACAATTATAATTTCTAATTACAATTGCATTCATATATTTTACATAATTAATAAACTGACTTTTAATTAGCTTTGGATGGTATTTTGAATATCATTTAATAACATAAACAGGTGCTTTAAAAGGAACTTATCTATACATTCGTATATTAACAGTATAATTGCTCACGCACACCATATTGCGCCAAAACATGAACAGCAATTAAGTCATAACACGATTTTATAAGCACTAATAATATCCAATTATCTTCTAAACTAATAGCTTAAATACATTAGACCGTCGGGCCCAATACACCCAATTAATATAAAATTATACATACTATATATATTATATGTTTTGTATATACATTTTATAACATTATATTCATTAGTATAACGAGGTATTGGACTATTTGATGATCGAATTAACATTGATATTAGTCGATTCTTTATTTGTATCGATATGCCATAAAAGTTTAGTATACACTAATAGTAACATATGGAAGGAAAGCTTTGTTATGGATGTTTATTGATCCTGTGACGTATTTAACGAGGTTGCTTGAAGCGTCATGTTAACATTTGGTGTCAGTATTAACTGAAGAATATATCTTTAATTTTTTGTTTTACTTAAGTACCTATCTTTCCTATAATCCGTCTGGTGGGGGATGAAGAATAGGAACTGTCACCGATTTTCCTCATCCAATGAGTGTCGTAAGAGGTGGCTAAAGGAATATATTACAATAATATACAACCGTGGGAGAGCCACGCTTCGGCATGCATGGGCCGGCTCGACCGGAGTGATACCACGGCCTCACAGAAAACCGGTGTGAAACAGCGCTTACGCTGTGTTTCATCGAGTGAGTGAAGATACCGGAGGCCCATACCCCAATCCAACGCCCCCTATCCCCCTCACCATCCCCCTTCTCCCCAGGCCGCCATAGTGTGGGTCACCATGCTGCATTGTTCTTTTTCGCATGGAGGATGGTGACCACCACTCTTGGATTCTTCTCATGTATTCGATCAGGCAGGGCGAGGCAGAGTCATTTTGGTAGATTAAATATAAAAAAAAAAAAGACAACAGCGAAGATGAGGAAAACTTGAAATAAACCAGTCTGACCCGCGTGACATAATAGGCTAAAACCTCCTTGCTGAGAAGAGGCTAATCACTAATGTCCAGCACTAAGCTATTAAAGGCTATTGATGACGTGCCTATCTAGCTGTAACAAATTCATTATTTTTACAAAATCATTATGCACGTTACGATTTAAATTATCATCCCTCCGCGATCTGCTATATAAACTTCAGTGATATTTTTAACCCCCGACGCAAAAAGAAGGGTGTTGTATATTTGTCGTCGATGTCTGTATGTTTGTGTGTCTGTCTGTGGCATCTGAACTCGCATACCGATAGTCCGAATTCGATGTGGTTTTTTTCATTTGAAAGCCAGTTCGCTTGCTGTGGTTCTTAGTTATATTTGGTTACTATCGGTCAAGCAGTGTGAGAGTTTCAGCTCTTTTCTAAAATGATGTAAGGCATTTGATGTATGATTAAGTACCTACGTAGCGAGCTCATTATTTTTTTAATTTTAGCTTGTATATTAAAACATTGTTGGTAAATTACTATACGTATAAGATTATTCTCAACTTTATTAATTTTATATTCCTTCTGCACGTAATGTAATTTCCGTGCTTATCTTTTAATTATAACTCATTGAAAACATTTTATATTAATTTTTGCAGATAATGAAAATTTTGTCGATTAATCAAATCGCAATTATAAATAAAAGTCGACTTTCGAAATAAGGCCGGTGACAGACATTTCCTGAATGTGTATAATGAAATTAATAATGAATTAAGTTAAATATATGCATTGTAATGAATTTTTGTTTTTTTAATGTCAATTATCTATAGAAGTAATGTTTATCTATAATCTTAATCGTCTAAGTAATAGTGATTTTATAAATCACAAGTGCTTGACCGTGGCATCACTTGCGCAGAAATTCCCCTATTTTACCTGCTTAGGGTTGCCATTTCCGAAATTCCTTTTATCAATGTTCACTTACTTTATATAAAAAACCTACATGCAAAATTTCAGGATTCTAGGTTCAATGGTTCCTCCAATCACTTTCTTTTTTATATATCCTAGATATCATGGTAATTCTTACTTAATCCCATTTTTTAAGTAATTCCAACCCGTAAGAGTATTATTGTATTCTTATTCTATAAGCCTAACCGAGAATCAAATTTTGACAGAACCATTAAAATCATTACTGCCTGTAATGATTTTAATGGTTCTGTAAAAAAATTCTCTGTTAATCTGATAAAACATGTTAGGTTTATTTATTCTTCTAAAAATCAATAAAGTTGAACATGTCTAGTGCCAGCTTTAGTTACATAGATCGTAAACAGTATTTAATTAAAAGGCACATGTGTAAACATGTGATTACCTCTATGTATTAATCACGTTATATTTGCCATATTTTTTTGATCACCGATATGATAAGCGAATTACTTATGCCAGCAACATAATACATTTCATTGAGGTATCATTACGCACACGAGGCTCTGCCAAAGTCGGTGAAACTGTTCATGTTAATTTGTAGACCACTTGAAGCACTTGGAAGTTGATGAAAATCAGTTAATGGAATACATTTCAGTAATAGCAGCAATATACAAAAAGAACCCAAAACATTACGTCTTATAAAAAGATATTATCTGATGAGGAAGGTGAGACGGTTCTCCTCGCTCGAGCTGACTTTACTGAGCTTTAAAAGATTCGAGTTCGCTCCTGAATGTAGTGCTGTGTCTACCTTTGCGATGGATCTGCGCAGCACTTGCTGAACGCTATCGACCGGCTGCCCGAAGCCTCCAAGTCTTTTGAGCTTTTGTAGTTACGAAAAGATATCACCTCTATGACAGTCCTCCATCACTTTTACTTTTTTCTATTAGTTCCACTTTCTTGCTTCCTCTATAGGACAACACGTGCTGGCCTTTGGGGTCACCGCTTCACAGTAGTTGAAGTAGGCCCCGAACAGAAGAGGGGTCCAGATGGCGTAAGAAAGCGGTTCCTGGATTCCTCCCGTCTCAGGCGCAGAGTGGAACACCATGTGGTTTTAGTCGGTTCGATTCCGACACACCGCCCCGCCGCAAACCCCGGTGGGGCGAAGACCCGACGGAGTTTCCACACGTTAAAAAAAAAGGCCCCGAACAGAACTGTTCGGCTCTGCCTTTCTGCGCCGAGCAGTCAAATCTGGAACTCACAACCAGTTACGTATTTTCGTGGTCCTTTAAGCGAAGCGTTAAAAAAAATCTCACTAGGTCGCTTTAGGGTTTATGGATATTATTTATTTATTTATTTGTCTTTATTGTATATACATAGTAAGAAACGGTACAATAGGAACAGTCACAAAGTATGTATAACAAATGGCGGTCTTATCGCTCTCGGCGATTTCTTCCAGACAACCATCACACGGATATGAGTGTTTCAAAATTTTGAAATTTAGGGTAGGTTACATACAGGGAACACATAAAATATGATATTAATGGTTCACTTTTCTGTATTGACCACATGCGCACTGCTCGTGCTTTCAAACAGGCTGATTAGTCAACGGCAACGAACTTGTGACGCCTCTGGTGTTGAGGGTGACCATGGGCGGCGATAATCGCTTACTGCTCGTTTGCTATCTATATCATAAAATAGTCATTATAGCAGATTCTACCATAATAAATAATTTAGTCATGTATATATATATAATTTGTTTGTTTCGTTAATAGCGTTAATATCAGAAAGTACTGGTACGATTTGAAAAATACTCTCAGTCTTAGATAGCCTAATTATTCCTCTTGACAGTTACCAATGCGTGTGCTACGTTAATGGTTAAATATACTCCGATTTCCTAATAGGCCATCATAGTGTGGGTCATCATGCTGCATTCGCAATAAGTACGGTGACCACTAATTTTGAAGTCTATTTATAGTTCTCATCAACTTTGGTAGACCTTAGTACATACATATATATACAAAAAGAACTGGATTATACTCAGGAATATGACGAAAACAATGTAAAACTTTTATCCGCCATCTTGTATATACACTGAAATAAATTTTACGTTATTAATAATATTTAAAATTTCCTAATATAATTAAAGGTAATAAAAGTGTCAAATAATTTCTGCATTTGAAGATTATTTATTAAAAATCTTCGATAATACCTTTCATTTACAAATAAGATATTTGTCTCAGACTCATTAGTCTAAATACATTACTAGCTAAATTAAAAGTTAACCTTAAAATTTTGACATTGGACATGTTTACGCAACACATATATTATCCATTCAATTCCGTTTAATTCGATACTAAATTATAAATAAACAAAAAAAATTGATTACTCATAATCAAGGTGGAATCACAAAAAAACGGATGATCGCTTTCGGGCAGGTCTACACTATAGGATGAATCGATACGAGATTTCTTAATCGATGAATATTTGTAAATACAATTGAACATTTTTTTTATGTCCGGCCTTGTCAAAATGACTCTACTCTGTCTGATGGAAAGCATAAGCAGAATCGAAGAGTGGTGGTCACCATACTCATTGAGAATGCAGACAATGCAACAATGCAGCGAGATGACCCTTTTTTTATACGTTTAGAAACTTTCTCGGGCCTTCACCGGTGTGTCAGAACCGAACCGGCTAAAACCACACGGTGTGCCACTCTGCGCCTGAGACGGGAGGGATCCGGGAATCGCTTTATTACGCCATCCGGACATCTAGATGACCCACATCAAGGTGGCCTAGTGATGCATCTGCATCATCTTAACAAATTTGAATAATGTGTTCATCCATGCTATTATAAATTCAAAAGTAACTTGTCTTTATGTCGCTTACGCATTCACGGCTAAACCACTGCGCTGATTTGTATGAATTTTATAAATAGATAGATTGAACCCTGAAGAAAGATATAGGCTAACTTTTGTCGCGATACCCGACATATATGCGGGCGGAGTCAAGAGCAAAACGTTAGTTATTTTATCAAAAAAAGACTTGACAAGGTTGACAGTACCTGTAACTGTAAAATTTTGCAAAATAAAGATTATTATTATTATAGATGGAAAGGGACTAAATAAATTCACTGTTTTTTTTAGATACTTTCGCCGCCATTGTCCTCACTCAAACGGAGATTAACGCGTTCAAGCAAACAAACAGATAAACTCTTCAGCTCTATATATTAATGTAGATTATACGGTTGGAATTAGAAATTTTGAGAATTTCAGATTTAACAATCGAAATACAATATGAGATATTTACGAAGCATGTTTTTAACGAATGTGTACAACGTATACACAGTGTAACACTGCCTTTAAAAGCCGACGAAACGAATCTGTAGTCAGGTCGTCATCAGCCAAATTAAAACTAATTTATGTTGATTGAATTCATAATAGAAAACTATCAACGTAGCATCGGTACGGCGCTTATATGGCGTTCCCAAACAAGCTGGTTATTTTATGAGCAGCAAGGAATCTTGTTACAAGCTATGAGGTACTGTATAGTAACGGCTACAGTTTTATGAGGCTAATTAACAGGAGATAGACTACCGCACACTTATTTACACATTGGATTTTCTATCATGAAGATAATCTTATTGTCTGGTTAGTGAGATTGCATTGAATTTGCTTTACGCGTGTTCATTTTATATTTCTTCATTATATCTTGTAATTGTTTTTCAAAATATTGTTACTCGTAAAAAATCTTATGGTTTACCTAGTCTATCACTAAAACTTCTTCTTTTTTCAGTTTTTGATACCAGGTTATTCTTGTGATAAAATATTTTTATATTACACGAGAACAACAGGAAAGCTATATTTAAAATGTATGTATACCTTTGCATTTTCTTTTCTACCAATAAATAAAAAAAACAATGTGTTCCAAATACAAAATTTGAATACTGTCAAAATTCTGTAGGCATTGCTAAATAAGTTATAATGACAGTTATTATATAGTTTGGTCAGCCAGCTAGCTAAACCGCCAATGTCTAAACTACAGGAGGATAGCAATTAGGCCGACCGCAATGTTGTCTTGTGCCTTGCTAGTTACCTGATTAACTGAAATGTCGGTACGCTGAATGAGCCGTAACTGTGCCACGAAGTTTTCGTACTCTAATTTATAAAATTACCTACAAATATCTAAATTTATGCAGTTTTAAATAGTGTAACTATGTAGTTCAAATGATGAAATGATTTTGTTAACTAAACTTCATATTAAACTTAGATCTAAATTTGCATGTATGACACTTTCGTGTCTTAAATATATGTCTGAAAGTCCGTAAGTATGCTTGGCTGTCAACTCAAAAATAGTTTTTATTGTGTGTAGTAGTACGAATATATATATGAAATAATATTTTTGGTTTAAAATACATTGTCATTTACATGATCAAGCAAATAAGCTGCCGAGTGCTTATCTTTTGTTACACTTTTTCATGAGCTTAGACGCTAAACTGGCAAAACCGCGCCAATCAACCACGTGACCATAAAATCATTTCAGACCATTGCACAAGCCAATAGACAGTTTCCAATAATCCGCTTGCATAACAATAATTTACTACAATAATTTCATGTTTAACTTTTCTAATGGTTAGCTTGATCACTGATTGTTTCGGTTCGATACCTATACAAACAGCCTAACCGATATTGCGGTTTTTATGTAAAAATGGCGCCTGTTACGTTAGGAAGTTTAGAAAATACATTTCTTTGTCGTTGAGGTAAATTTCATAAATATTTTTAATCCATTATGAAATTTTATTACGTATTATATCCTTATTCTGTTTCTTTTATTAACTTGAATTGTAAAAACTTATTTTTTCTGAAGATACTCATTCACTGTATTACTATTTATATGTTCGTTAAAGATATTACTTATTAGTAGAAATTAAAACAAATTGTTTAAATATATGTTATTTAGTTGAAGTTCAAATTATTATTTTTATTTTATTATTTATATTATTATTAAAAAAAGCTTGAGAAATACATACTGGGGGTGAACCATCCATGCCTTTGAATAGGTATATGAGCTGGCTTGGCCGAAGTGATACCAGAGCCTCGTAGGATACCAGTGCTAAGAAGATTTTCCTTTTCTTTTTACTGAGAGGTCACCTGGAGAATAAAGCTGGTAAGTACACAATATTACACACAAACTCTAATATTGAATAGATTGGTCAAGACTTTGTGTATTTAATAAACGCAAAATAATGTCGGACTTCATAAACAAATACTAAGTTCTTTTTGGCTAACTTTGTAGATATTATAATATATATATAACTATCGCGTTTCCTATATAATATATCAGCGTCATAACTATTTTTTGTTTAGTATATCAACAGTCTTTAACAGATCACTGTTGGACATAGATCTCTCATGAGAAAAGAGGTTTAAATTTACATAAGTTACAAAAATATTTTTAACACGATTTTTTTATATTCACTAAATATTTTAGTGATGTGTACTATGTTTCGTAGCTCATCGTCTAGTAACAATTGTGCCCACGATCAATTTCTATCGCACGCGACTTCCTCGCATTGACCGCAATCAAGACGGCAAATCGTTCGGAGCCATAGCCAAGATGTTTGCTTTTGCACTTATCTGTTATTATCTGTGGGGTAAAATGATTCTAGTTTATGACTATTGACTATGGGTAATCAGAGTTGAAGACGATTTTGATTGCTTTAAGTTTTCTTTTTTCTTCTATAAATGTAATTGTGTTGTTCATATTTTTATGAAGTCGTGAGTTAATAGTTTTTTTTACTTTGACTTAGAGATATTTAAGATTTGAGCATCTTCTTAAATTTTGTCTGAAGTTGAGTTCGGTTATTCACAGGACATTTGAAATAGTTTTCTTATCACCATGGGAGAGCCATGCTTCGGCATGCATAGGCCGTCTCGACCGGAGTGTTACCTCGGCCTCACAGAAAAACGGTGTGAAACAGGGCTTGCACTGTGTTGCCTCAAGCGAGTGAGGATACCGGAGGCCCATACCCAACGCCTCCCCATCTTCCAAGGGCCGGCAACGCACTTGTGACGCCTCTGGTTTTGGGGTTGTCCATAGGCTTTGGTAATCGCTTACTTTCTTTAAAAAAATATTATTAACCAACAGTGTTACGGCAGTCCTAATTCCTTTCAAAAACAACTAAAATATAATTACATAATGCATTTATATTAATAGTTCAGTTCTACGGCTAGTTATTTCTTAAATTATTTTATTTTTAATACAAGAAAAGTTTAAAATGACAAAAATGCTTTGCTTGATTGTTTGAGGTAAACTCCAAAGGCCAACACTGACTCGCATATTTTTTATTTCAGATTCTTTAGCTGGGAACAGCATATAACTATTGTCTACAGTAGGCTTAGCTGTTTAACATCATGCTCTAAGGAAGCTTTGTATCGTGACAGGTGAAAAGACAGCAATTATGGCGTACAGAGACTATGTTGAATAAGGTGTGGATTAACAATGGGGGGTAATTCTACGGACATAAATGGTGCATTTATTGTTCAAAAGAAGTGAATTAGGGCTGTGTGTAGCGTCGGCCAAAAGCTCTGTGTTCAAAGTTAAGGGTGATACAAAATACAAACCCAAAGATCCTACAAAAAAAGTCTGCCTATTCTGTAGAACCACATTATTAAAAAAAATGTATTTCATATGTGTATTTCTATTTATAACAGATTAACCAAAAATAAAAGAGAACTGCGATTCGAATATTTTAGAACTAAGTTACACAAATGTCTGATAGAAAAGTGTTTTATGCAATAACATGATCTATGCAGTCTATAGTAATATTATAAAGAGGTAAAGGTTCTATCTTTTTTTGTATGGTTGTAAAGGGTAATCTTCAGAAGTACTGTTCCGATCCCAAAAATTCTTTCTCTAATAGAAAGCGACACTATTCAAGAGTGATTTAGGCTGTATTGTATTAAGATTAAACAAAAATTTAGTAAAAAATAATAGTATTTATAAATCAAATCGAATAAAAGCGGGCGTTTAACGCCCAATGAAGTGGTCAATTGGACTAGTGTAATATAAAATAGTCCTTAATAAAATATAATAGTATAATAATCAATAATTGTTAAGAAATACAATCCTAATTTTAACAATGATAATAATAAACAATCTAATAGATTATATTTTTAGTTTTATTAATTAAGAAGTCATAATAATAGTTAATAAACATATGCATGTCAACGCACTGCATAAAATGGAATGATCAAAAACAACAACAAGTGTAACATTAGTCGTTACTACTAAAGGTAACTAAAACCAAGGTACTAACCTATGTTCAGTCTTCACAGCCTTAAAAAGAGGCAGTACTGTTGTTTTGTTTCAACATTTCTTCGCACATTGAATCTTAATAATTACCGGCGGGTTCTAGCTGTGAAATCCGACTTAAAAATAAAAGATTAGGTGAAACAAAAATAAACATTATTATCATTAATGTAGAATTGAAAGCTTTCTTAATACGTTTTAAGCAATTTTAAAATTCATATCATAAATATAGAATACTATGTGGGTTATGCATGTACTTAAAATGTATGTATATGAATACGACAATAAATTTACAAAATGCATCTATGTGATCAACTATAGGAAACTCACTGATAAATTAATAATAAATCTTGCATTGTCTCATAAATATATAAAACTGAAATTTAAATAAATCTTTAACCCGACGAAACGTAGATACGAGAATTTAAAATGCAGATCATATTTCGTGTTCAGGTTACGTGGCTGTGGTCAGGTTATCAAAAGTCTAGACGCCATTTGTATCCCCCGAGACGTTCCGATTTCAAACAAATTTCAAATCGAGTTCTTTAGAAATGTCATTTGTTTGTCGACTCGGCGCGTGCCCACTAATGGAAAGCTTTACCCAATGATTTTTTTTAGAAAAAATGAGAACTGTCACGAATTATATTTGTTGATGAATTTTTTAATCAAAGTCGTAAGGAATAAGGTCTAAATTGAGTCGTCCAAAAATATGCTATGTTGATTTGGTGCGCGTTCGTGCCAACGTTATCAGCCAGCATTAGTGCTGTATAGTTATTGCTTCGAGTTTCGATGTTTCTTTTAAACCTTTTATCGAATTCCCAAAGTGTGTTTTGGATTAAAACATTATTTGCGTGTTGTGAGCGAATTTAAAGTGCTCCGCGTTTAATCGAATCGAAATACAATCAAGTGTTTGATTTAATCGAGATTTATTTTAAATTGGTTCGACATTGCTTTTGTGTGTAGAAGAGAAAACATGCGATATTTATTTGTAAATATAACACTTTTATTTATTATCAATTTTATATAAAAACATAAAATATCCTTAACCGTTACTTCAGTAAAACAATAAAGCTTATAGATAATAAATAAATTACTCGCGCTAGGTACAGTCTTGTTGAAATAATTGCCTTCTATAAAGTGTTTAATGAAGTTTATACCATGATTAAAATATATATCGTATATGGATCCTATATACATTTTAATAAACTTTTGAACTATGTAATTACCTAACATATATGCGTAGAAACATGTTAAGTACCTATATTTACACGATATAAATCAATACCAGTATGATATGCATAAATAATATTTTATGTATGTGTAATTTTTAACTGCCTCGGTGGCGCAGTGGTAGCGTACGCGACTGCTGTCCATGAGGTCTCGGGTTCGAATCCTGGGTCGGACCAAATGTTTGTATGATCTACAAATATTTGTTTCGGAGTTTGGATGTTTTCTATGTATAATATGTATGTATTTACAAAAAAAAGAGTATTTATGTATTCATATCAGTTGTCTAGTACCCATAATACAAGCTCCGCTTAGTTTGGGACTAGATGGCGTTGTGTGTTAGATGTCCGAAATATTTATTATTATTTATTATGTTGCAAAAAATTGACCCATTGTAAACGGCTATTGCTGAAAAATGGTAGTCTGTATAAAAAATCTTTAAGGTTTTTATTTGTATATTTGAATAAAATTATTTAGAACATTTGATTCAAGATACCCCTTAAAATCATTATTAATTATACTCATCATAATATTCAAACATATATAACCTAGAATAAAAATAACCTTTTTGTTTCCCTCCAACTATGACTCTGAGTCCTTTAATCGGGGTATGAAAAAGCATTTCACTAGACAGCTATAGTGTGGAACGCCATACTGCTAAGTCTGCATTCGCATGAGTAATGATGGCCCCAACTGTTGAGACACTTTGAAAGGCTTTTAATAAAAAAAAATACAGCCACCAGTTTACAATTACATTCAATAACATACCTATCAAATTAATGACCGTTTACATTCAAGGCAATGTAGCAATTTCTATAACCTAACCTGAACTCTAGCTTGCACACACGGCTATCATATCGTCACGTTCTTAGCAAAACTAATTAAGAAAATCAAGGTAGCTGTGGCAATAAATCGGTCTAAATTGAGTTATCGATTGAGATCTTTCGGTTTTTTGTTGCGCCGCGCCGGCTTTGTGTCGGCTGTGGCTGGCTGCAAGGGTTGAGGACCGAACGGCCTGGTCGTCCGGCTTTTTGTCATGGTATAATGACTCCTGTTGTAGCCTTGAGATTCTGATTGAATTTTCGTTATGTTTTTAATGCTGGTACCAATTGTGTAATGCATTTCTTGATGCGTATATAATTATATTAATTTTCGTGTATTAATTTTTAATAGAATTTGTTAGTGGATATTAATTTGTGGTGAATATTATACGATTCGTTTGCATGAGTTTTGCAATATAGAAGATAATATATTTGTCCAAATCATGAGTATACATACATATAGCATGCTGGATGTTAGAGTAAGTAGAGGAACAACCATGTTTTACCTTTTCGGCATACAAATATTACACAGTCATAGCATATATGTTTTCTTTCATATAATTTTTATTTAGTGACAGTAATACTTAGTTTATTTTGATATAATCCTTCACTGTATGTAATAATCACATACGTATCGATTGGAGGTTAGGTAAAACATTTTTTTTTCTCTTTTCAAAAAGACAACTTCTGCATTAGAAATAAATATATCAACGTTCTGTGTCGTGGGGGGGTTTGCAAATATACATTAAACAGAGAAAAACAACACTCAGACTGAGAACAACAATTTGTGAACCCCATAAAGTAGTCCCATGTAGGATTTCAACCTACAATACTTGGCACATTAGAAAGCAGCGTAGAGACCACTTATAACACTAGGCCAACAGTGCAGGTACAGGTTTTGATGCATTACTTTTTATGGTGTTTAGTGAATATACCTCTAATACATCTAATTTATGAATATGTACAAGCTTCCTGGCGTATTTTGATCTTATTTGTGATGGCCAAATTGTTTTCCTTGATTCCATACTTTCGAACTATATGAACGCGAAACTGGTGTGTATACTCATTTATTAAACTCTCACTCTTAAACTGCTTAACGTATCATTAAGTTTTGCAAAAATGTTGATACAGTTAAATAAAATGCATTTCAGATCTGATAAAGTAATAAAACAGTTTGAAGTACACCTCCGTGACAAGCTGTGCATAATAATACATATTTGATGAAAATAAATATTATAATAATAAGTAACTTATCATATTACTTAATTTTATATTAAGCCATGAGGAACAGCTACTTGTAATAAATAGCGCGTATAGGGACGGCGGGCGCCTGCGCTGTAGGTTAATGTCCATGGCTGCCGTTTCGCAAATCATCCTTGTTCATTTATTTGAACATGGCTACGAAGCCGGTTATAGCCTTTTGATGTTCGTTATGATGAGTTTATACTCTGTACTTATATAAAGAGGAAATTTATAGAAATGACTTCCTTTCTGAGGAGATGCCTATATCCAGTAGTGGGGTGGCTGTTGATGGTGTGTGACTATATGGATGATGTAATAGTTTAAGCAGTCACACTTTCTTTACTTTACCGAGTGTTCTATCATCCTCAAACTGCTCTGGTAGTTCTTCTCTCATACCTATAATTGTGCACTGTTGACCTACTTATTTGCTGTATAAATGTAGCTAGTATTTTCTTCCACTGCTTACATGCTCAATTATCAAAGCTTATTAATATTAATTCATGTTTGATACTTGATAGCGACTGATCGCTAAAAACATAGATTTCTCTTTCTCAACCTTTCTCTTCATAATTAAAGCTTTGAACGAAACAAATAACACATCCAATTATCCGTACTTCATCTTAAGATAAGAGATAAAAAATATAGTTAGTACATTTTGTAAGCCATTGTGCGTCGAAAATGTTCACATGGGGTGATGTTAATTGAATTAATGGGCGTGTTTCTAATGTAGTAACAGACTGTCATAGGTATACCGACTACTACAAGATCCTAAACCCTCAGAATGTTGGGATTTTTATCTATCTAATATGTATCTTCTGCAAAGGTACGTGGAAGCGAAGATTAATTGAACGATGCAGTGTCGCAAAACTGAATAATAACAACGGGTATTATAATTTATTTCTTGACTAAATTGGTCGCCGAGTTAGGCATAAATATAGTAACTCCCGCTCTAAGCAAGGGAACGCTGCTATTATCATGATTACAGGATGGGTTAATATAACCGATGTAAATTGTTCAATTTTAATTTCTGTGTACATATTAGTTTGTACTTGATGTCGTAATTTAATTAGTTGCAGTTCAGCTAAAAAAATATATGTAATGTTAATTGGAAAAAAATAAATTACTTAAATTTTATAGTAACAAAGTTTCAAGATTTTTTTATTTATTAATATTCACAATCAATCAATCAACAACCCATAATGTCCCACTGCTGGGCTCAGGTCTCCTCTCAGGAGAGGGTTAAGGTCATACGTACCCACGCTGGCCAAGTGCGGGTTGTTATATTGAGGGAAAAACGGCCAGATTTACTTCACGCGTGTGGTGCTGTTGGACGGAATTGCTACATATAAAAACATACTGAGTAGCTAGGTAAACATAACTAAAACAAATATGGAGTTTCTTTATATAAGCCGTTAAGCTATTACATTTACATAAGACTTCTGGCAGCTAATAAAGGTAAAATTTACGTTCACACTTCGTTAATGTGCTGTAAAAAGATGTAGAAAGATGTTATCACATTTTATGAGATTGAATTTTTAAGACTCAATTTCATGACTTCACTGTGGGTTAAATTTTGCTACAAACTATTTAATTATTAAATTAATGACCTTATAAACGTTTTTCAAATAATAATTAACAAAATAAAACTAAGAATGGAGCAGTGGTTTAAGAGGTCATGTCTAGCCGTTTCATATTGCCCTGAGGGTTGTGTTTTCCATTCCCACGTGGGACAATACTTTGAGTGATCCACAATTTTTTTCTCAGTCTGCGTGTAATTTGAATTACGCTTAAATTAATGTGTTTTAAATCAACCACGACACAGTATGTATCCCTAGCATTTAATAAATCCTACATATTTAGCTTTTTCCGTATAACAAAAGGTTTGCAATTTTTCTATTAAAATACCAACAGAGCATTAATTTTACATCCCTTTCAATATTTCATTACCGTAGTCCCATAGTTGTCCTAATGACGAAATTTGGCATATTATTAGTGGCAAAGTTTGGCGCCAAGCGGGGCTTTGAAACAAAGCGGCGCGGGCGCAGGCTGATTGCGCGCCAGTGACTTGCGCTTTTTAACGCCCTGACTACACCGTGAAATTGAGGACATCGTATGTATACGGTTCTGTATACATATTTAATATTTGATAAATTAGGAGGAAAATTGCGTGATAATTTATAAGAAGAATGACTAATTTAATGGAACTTATTTTCCTTTGAAGGGAAACACATTTGAAAATGGGAATGAGAATGCAGACAACTCTCCTATAATAATTATTTTCATGGGATTTGACGCGATCACTTATTTATATTATATATACTTCTGATTTGCCTGACGTTTCAGCCAGGTCGCACTGGGCGTGGTCACAGGCTGACTGGCTCAGCCATGATCAATGAATAAGAGGTATATAATACCTTTAAATAAGTGATCGCGTTAATTCCGGTGAAAATATTTATTCTATCATGAAACACGAAAGTTTAAAAGATAGGACAACTCTCTTTGTAACCTGAACTAAATTTATACCTGTATATATCTAAAATAGGTAAAAACCTGCTTTTTAAGGATAATGCGGGACCTTTAAGCGGGGCGTGAAAAAAAAACTCACTAGGCCGCTATGGTATGGGTCACCATGCTGCTCTATCCACATTCGCATCGAGGGTGGTCATGTCTAGCAGCTGCTGATGATGATGTTAATGAAAAAAGCTAAACTTAATTAAAATAGTTAGGGATAAACTTTTTCTAGCACACATCTATCTCTAAAATCAACTGCATATATTTAAAGTCGGCGATATATCGCTTACAAAGTACATCTTACTAATCTATTTATTGATTCAATAGTTGTTCCGCTCCGGCCACAATGCACAAACAAACAACAGTAGTTGATTGTAAAAACGTCGGTCTCTTTGTCTGAAACTAAATGCTTAATCTTTTTAAGATACACGACACGATACCGAAACGACATTTGTGAAAAAGTTAGACCAACCTACAGAACAAGAAAGTCATAAATTTATAATGTATCCATTTTTGATGCGCAAATATTTTTATTTTTAAATTAAATGATCTTATTAACATCAAAGTGAGATTCCTTAATATAAATATAAAGTTTAAAGCTTCAAAGTACGTGTCTAATTCTTTAAAGTCAGCCTTATGTGTCTTTGCATAAATGTAAAACATTATATACATAATGCCATGATCAGATATGGACATATTGAGACAAGATGTTTATTAACTTACGAATTATGAAGATCCTTGGATATGTATTTTGGTGGATTAATTGAACTATTATGTTAGCAGTACGACGTCGTCGTTCCGTGACTTATAAATACTACAGATGACTGGAACATTTTGCTTTATTAAACCAGATATAATACTACTTATAGAAAGCCTACTTGTACGACTGTACATTTATTGTAATAGTTCAGTATTAAACATTGGTGTTTTTTCTATATCGAATAGTTTCATAGTCGGTAATATTTGATATATTTTTTATTCTATTTCGTATCGTGTTGAATAGTTACCATCATTTAAAGTGGATATGAGATTGTATAAGAAGTTAATGTGATATAAACTGGCGTTAAATTAAATGTAAATAAGTAATGAGGTGTACGTATGTATATATTGAGAGTATGTACATAATATGTAAGCTTAAAATTAAATAGACAAAGTTGACTTGTTCTAATAGAAAGTAGTAGAGGAATGATCACCGTGGGAGAGCCACGCTTCGGCATGAATGGGCCGGCTCGACCGAAGTGATACCACGGCCTCACAGAAAACCGGTGTGAAACAGCGCTTACGCTGTTTTTCATCGAGTGAGTGAAGATACCGGAGGCCCATACCCCAATCCAACGCCCCCTATCCCCCTCACCATCCCCCTTCCCCCCAGGCTGCCATAGTGTGACCACTCTTGGATTCTGCTCATGCTTTCTATCAGGCAGGGCAGAGTCATTTTGGCAGCATAAATATAAAAAAAAAAAAACATGAAGAAAGGGGTATTAGGAACTATGATTGGAAAGCATGTTTGCAAACCAAGTGTTTGATTGTGAATTGTGCAAAGAACGTTTTACATCAGCACATCACAAAACACCAACAGCCTTTATATTTAGTCTAGGGAAGTAGAGGAAGACGTGTGGGGGGGGGTACCTAAAAGCAATGAGTTCAGTGTGATTGAAAACAGTTGTTAGGACAATGACAGAAAAGGGATATTACTTAAACGGATTGGGGAATGTTAGCAATATATTGAGTAGATCAGGGTCACATACCCTTAATTCGAAAGTTAAACGTCAATTCTCAGCCCTCTATCTTAGTTTAGCGATGACCCTAAAGGAATAATTCATATAGTTTAGTAGCTTTTTTCTAGTATTACTCGAAAAGATAATTGTTATAATCATGAAATACTTAAAATAATCGTTATTAATTTTTAAAATAACTTGAAGAAAAAAAATGGTTTCAACCATTGTAAGCGGAACAAACCTTAATATATTATGTAACTAACCCAAGCACAAATGGGATTGAGGTTATATTTTAATAACTTTAAACCAAATAAATAATTTCTCTTATTGAAAATGTACAGCGTGAGAATTTTCCTCGATTAAATAAGGAATACGTCTCTTGCTATTATTAAAATAGACTTAGAAGAAATCTCACAAGTAAAACTAGGGAACCTGACTTCAAAATTTTTACCGAACATAAATCGAACCCCTTTTTGTCTCAGTAATGAGTGTATTACCATACAAATAGAAAGAGCCACGTCCCCCGTATAATTGGGTAGAGCACCCCGCTGGCCGTGGTCCTTTGTGCAGCCGCGCAGCCGCAAACGATCACCGACTGCAATTTATATATCTCTGCTTACGCCTCTGGCCAAACTTTGGTATTATATCGATGGAATTCAAGTCGATGTTAGGCTCTCTAATTTTTGAATTTCAGAGTTTCTAGTAGTCTCTAACATCAATAGGACAATTCTAATCCTTTTGTGAAATTGTACCTAAACAGCACTTAAAATATAAGGAAAGTACAGGAGTACAAAATTGAAGGGAAAAGAAAATTGCTTTGATTGAATTCTGAAGATACTTGCCTAAAATTTTATGAGATTTCTAATGAAACATATGGACTAACACCGCTTGTGGTCATTTGGCCTCCAGGTGGCACAAATGATGTTATACTGTTGTAAAATTTGCTTTTTTATTTTCCCTTTCAATTGAGTCATTTAGCTCAATCCCTTACGATATCAAATAAAATGTAGTTTATTGAAATTTCCTGTCAATCACACATAAGCATTGTATTCACACGTAAGTTTATTACGAATCTTTAAAACCTACTCCTGGACTTAGTGGTGAGTCTTGGCCTACTATGACATGGAGGCAGGTGGGACCTCCTATGAGCTTTGTTCCAAGTTTTTTTGACATTTTAGTGCTGTAGTTCTGCATAGTACGCACCCTCAGGCTCTTACGATGGTGAAACGATGATTTGATGTCGTGAATCGTGACACTTTGTATACTTAATTCGTCACCACACGGAAAATTCAAAATAAGTAATAAAAAATATTGTAGTTGGCACGTTTCTATAATCATCTATAATCAGAATTATATATACGGAATTATAACGTAGACAGAATTATATTCGGACATAGTGAATTTCAATATAGCAAATATTGAATGAAGGTAATTAAAACATATCCTATTTGTATATTCGATTCTACTGCGGTAAAAAAATTGATTGTCTGTGGTATTGACAATGTCTGTTTTATTGTTTGGAACTGGAATGCATTGTTGATTTAAATTTCGTTCGAATTCGATTATTAATTTAAACAAGCGGAAATACATAGGTATGAATGTAAGGAATTCAACTTCAACTTTGATTAATGGCTCTATGGTAGTGTATGTAAGTAATCAATATACATTGTATGTACCCAAAAGGCAATACGATACAATAACTAGGTGTAAGTAACTCATTTACTACAATGTTTTTGGTCCCATCGTTTAAAATTTTATACTTAGATAGTAAATAGGTATGTATACGCAGACTTTGCCGGTCTTTCTGAAGCTAAATATGGTGTGACCTACAAAGTTTTGTTCTGAGTTCGTTTCATATATGTTTGTAAAGTCCTTGCGATACAGAAATATTTCTAATGCAGAAACTATGTTTTTATAAAAAATCAAGTATTTGTCGTTAGTGCAATAACTAATAACAGAACCATAAAATAATTTATTATACATCAACAAGAAATATCGAGCAATAATTTGAACTGATAATAAATAAAATTATTAAAATACTGCAAACAGAAATTTTCGTTAAGGCTTTAATGAATGGAAGTAAATACAGTTACCTATACTAAATTACATCTGGCCTCAAGCGATAGGTACTGGAAAGACAATCGCTAACTACAATTTATGGGTCGGTGACAACGATAAATAAACGTAGGTAATTTAAATTTATCTTCTAAAAGCTATGTGTCTATTCATTATTTACAAGTAAGGCTTATTTCTCTGTCTCATTCCCTATCCCTGAAAGACCGATAAAGGCGTTAATGAACTTGTAATTCAAGTCTCTTGTCAAGTTTGACATATATTGAGGAGCTGGAAGCGTAATCAACAAATGTAACTGTCAAAATTTACTGCATATTCTAATTTCAAATGAAAATTTTGACAGAAGTGTTGACATAACGTTTTGATTAGTTGAACATTATTTTGAACAGCTTATAGCAACCGAGTCGTCAGTCACTCATTCAGCCCTTTAGTTATCTATCTACGATTTCATTACCAAAATGGATTGATATCCAAACTAATATTATAAATTCAAAAGCCACTTTGTCTGTTACCCCTTTACGGCTAAACCTCTTCATCGATTTCAATGAAATTGGCATAGAAATACTTTGATGCTCGTTAAAGGACATAGGCTATTATATCGCGATACACGTAAGCGTGCATAATCGCATCGCGTGTAAAAGCTGGTGATGGGTGAAATCTAATTATTCAGTTAATATTCTTAAATTTTCATGCTTTCATGGAAAGTCTTACTACGGAATAAACAGGTTACGCTTTATTAAAGTGATATTCTGGTCTCACAAAAACTGGTATTTAGTTCTTTCATTGCTTCTCACTGAGCGAGTAAGGTTACAGTAACCGGAACACTTCAGTTCCCCTTCTTTTTGTCTGTGAGGCAATCCCCCCAGATATTACGCAAATCTACCTGAGGTTATTTCAGACACGAATTTACACTAGCTGAAGAATTCCATGGAACCTCAACATATTTTCGACATTTACGGTTCACGGACAACCCTCTACTGAGTGGGAACCCCGATGTACCCTTTCTGCCTCATAAGTAGTAGCTCCGCAGAATTTAGCTCTCCCAGATTCAGGAAGACACTATCGCCCATGGACATATTGGGAGAAAAAACGTACTACGTACCACCTTGTTAAGCTTGTTTGCCCTCCATATGCCATAAAAAATAGAATGATATGAGTTACAATTAAAAGAGCTTGCTTTAATCAACTTTACATACCTTGAAACACTTTTAAAATAACTGTATACTAATTTTAATTATAAAAGCTAATTAAAATTCATGAAATATGTTACCTACTTGTCTGAATAATAGCAAAAATATTTTTAACGATCCAACTTACTAATACATATTCTAGCAAACAATAAGAAGATGCTAAAATGTACTATCCTTGAATTATTTTTGTGTTAAACTAACAATTACTTTAGAAAAAATTATAATATAATTAATCAAATAATTGCATATTAAGTAAGTATATGATATCCTAATTTTAAACTGAATTTTAAAAAAGCAAAGCTAATTGTTTTGAGTAATAATTATTTCGTCCATGAATCTTGTGACTGATAGCTTGATGCTCAGAACAAAAACTTAAAAAAAAATTACTACTTACCTATAGTCTATGGCCGTTTAAAGACTGTAGAAAATGTTCAATAGATTTTAAATATACATAGGAACCTAAATCTCCTTTTAAGGAGAGGCTTATATATATATATAGTCCAGCAATGGATTATTAAAGCATGTTGATAATGATAATGAAGAGATATGGCTTATTTTTTTACCACCTTACATAAATATCTGCAACTCAGAATCATGCATTTAAGTGACACTAGAATAACGGGTTTGTTCTTGGGTTGTAATTGACCGGTTATTCACTTGCTGAAATATAGGTACCTATGTATGTTAAGAAATGTTTGTTTTAGCAATAGTTTTCTGTTAGGCAATGGTATCACTTCCTTATAGTAAGCGTCTCGGGGTATACCGAATTACGGTGTCCCCAAGGTTAGATATATCTATATCTTTTCTACAGTTTTCAATAAATATGTGTTTAGAAAAAGCTCCTTAGTAGATAATAATATGAGATTTGTTTACTGAAAAGCTTTGTATTATATTTTAGATTTAGGCACCGGGAACCTGATTCATTCTTTTAAATGTTTTTTCTGTGAGACCACGATATCACCCCGATCAAGGCTGCCCATCTTAATTTTTTTTTTACGTTATGAAACCCCCTCGGGCCTTCACCCCACCGGGGTTTGCGGCGGGATGACGTGTCGGAATCGAACCGACTAAAACCACATGGTGTGCCGCTTTGCGCCTGAGACGGGAGGGATCCGGGAACCGCTTTCTTACGCCATCCGGACCGAAGGCTGCCCATCTGTACCAACCTATCTTTTAAGATATAACTAGATTATTTTCTTCTTAAATATACGAACATGTATATATGGATATTCTCGTGTCTCTGAGAGTAATACATTAACTTATCTATGGGCAGGATTTCTTAATTTAAGTTTACAAAACAGCATGTGTGCTCTTAATATGTACTTACATTGAACATATCATTAAGACCTTCATTAAGGCATAACAGTCAATAAATAGAGTAAGTATTTAATGATATTTTTAATTGTCAAATATAAAAGAAGAAGAGAAAATAATGCGCCACCTTCATATGTGCCGCTATAATTATGTCAGAACAACTGCAGTACGTAATAAATAAAATTCGCTATAAAAAGTCCTACTAGTCTTAGAAAATTACGATTAACTTCGTCTTCTGAGACTTAAAAACATTATACTTATCAATAAACTCAATTAGACCTCATTAGAACCAATCGATTGTGAGAAAAAATCGCGATGTAATTAAATAGTAAAAAGTCGCGCGGTTGCATTTATGATGATCGCGGCGCGTTGATGGGCGTTCGGCTCCGCCTTCGGAGGCGTAGGGAGGGCCGCGCGAGTGCGACGGCCGAAGAGGACGGAGGACCAGTTGCCTTCACTACCGCGGAGTTACCGCGCGTTGCGCGCGACTGTCGCAAAAATTCGCGCACCGCGTGCCAAGCGGAGAATATACGTGCCTTATATTTACGCTAATAATTTCTCATGTTTTTCTAGACTCCACCTAGACTGTGTTTATGTAACTTAGACTTACGTACTTTATACACAGGGGTACCCACAAACTAAAACACAGTTTCTAATAATAAACATATTAACGACTAAGAACTTTAACTAAAAACTTTAGTGCTAAGTGACTTAATAAGTGAATAATGCAAAACTTTTCTTAAACCAAAATAATACTGAAATGAGTTCCAATTACAAACTATGTAACGGACTTCCCCGCGCTGCGTGACCGAAAATGTCAAAGAAAAGCAAAAGTACTGTTCGGAATTTAAATTTTTTGTGTGATAAGAGGAAAAATAAAGCTCTTGAAAATGGACTTGACAACTCGTCGTGGCGATTTGTTGGAAGGTGGAGTGGCTGATGCACTATCTTTGAACGGGAATGAACAGGTGTGCCGGGAACTAGTGAACGGAACGGAGGGTGGTTGTGACGTCAGCGGCGTTACAGCAGAAGTGACAACTTCAAGGAAGACGAGCTCTTTTAGTATCAGGAACCTAGTCGGCACAGGGGACTCGGATAGATCAGCCGACGGCAATACGAACGCCAGTGATGGTAAGTCCTAATGTAATTAACAATTGTTCCAAAAAACTATTTACACAAGAGTGATTAAACAACATTCATCATTTCGTAATTCAGGAAACGAGTCTTATAAGTGGTATAGCTCTA
This sequence comes from Hyphantria cunea, assembly GCA_003709505.1. Lineage (NCBI taxonomy): Eukaryota > Metazoa > Arthropoda > Insecta > Lepidoptera > Erebidae > Hyphantria > Hyphantria cunea. The sequence goes on along the minus strand of PKRV01003263.1, from coordinate 269,184 downwards.
TAACAATACTCATGGTGTTTAATCACTTGAAACAAGAAAGCAATTTAATTTATAACGACTTTAGAACTAAAACCACTTTTCAAATGTGGTTATAAATAATATATTGTATACATATGTATACAAATGTACCTACGTACCTAATTGTGTGAGTGTTGCCCAACATTGAAACATATTCGAACTTCAAACACTTAACATTCACACGCACACATTTAAACAGATTAGTGTTACTATATATGAAAACTTCTAAGAACCGTCTTCTAATTAACATTTAAATGAAGTAACAGATGACATTTACGAGGTGATGTCAATCAACCGATTAACCGTTGACATAATAAAATATTCCAATTATGTTTAGGTCATAATAAAAGTTTGTTGATTAGGAGCGACGGCCATTACTGTGTTAAAATGTATATGATTTACGACGGTATACAGACTTAATTTTATAAACACACGCATATATATAGATATACTCATAATTTTGTTGCTAAAATTAGTTATAAAAACGACGTCATTAGTAGAAACCGTTATTTATTTTGACGATTGTGTCAGCAAGTGTTCTAACTCAATTAGTGGTAATGCTAATAGTAAATGTAACAAAGTTCATAATCGCAAATAGGGATACTTCTTAATTCACATAGTTAGCTCTAGGTTTTGAACGGAACTAGGCGACTAGAGACCAATCTCAGTACTTGAATAGGTTGAAAGGGATATAAGAGTGGGAAGAAGTGATTGATTTTGTACGTTAAAGTAATAGTTTTTTATAGTTTCATTGTTATCATTTTACACATACTTAGTAATCGCCAATTCTTTATATATATCAGCCATGTGTTTATGGATCTTGTAAAACATTTATTTTCTTTGTCATGGTATCAGTTTTTGCTCCTTATTGAGTTTTTGAAGCGTACATAAACTATCTCACCTAATATTTTTACCCAACTACGAAATAAGGAGGGTTATGTTTCTCGAGTGTGTGTGTGTATGTGTTTATATATATTTATTTGTCATGCCCTAGAGCCTAAATGGCTTGTCGTATTTTATATGAATGTTAACAAACGATTCGTCTTAGTCCTAAGAGTGACACTGGAAAAATCAAAATTTAAAAAAAAACAAAAATACTTTTTTTTTCGCTTCTTTCCACCTTTTAAGTTCTATATATTTATAAATTTAATAAAGATGGCAGATATTGACGTGGTTGGGTTTTTTAAAATAATTCGTCACTTGTTATATATACAGATGTGTAAAACCCTTAATAAAAAGATATGTTATAAAATTTTGTTAAAGGATCCTAGCTTCTCATGCCTATATTAAAATTGTCAAAACACAACATAGCTATTTTTCTCTATCTTTTATATTGGTAAAGTATCGCGGGCTTGGGTATTAAGTTTTTCTTTAATCTGTTGAGTTAGGTAAACTAACATGGAACCTATGATTCAAAGGTGAAGTGGGGAGAATCCTGTTGCTTTATAATTTATAGTAATAATTATTATTTATTTATTTTTTTATTAAAATGCTATAGTGAGCCAACCCTTAATATGCTATGAAATGTATTTATAATAAAAGCTTTGAAGGTTTTAGAATTATTACTTAAAAGAGATACCTTAGTGTAGCTGTGATGATGTTCAAACTAAAGCTAGACTAGATCAAAAGGTTTGTTCTCAGAAGGCTTAACTTAGCCAGTGTAAGAGTAGCTCTAATACTTCATTACATTAATTCATGATAGTGATATGTAAAAAGTAGTTCGTCTATTAATGAACGAAGGCTTGCCAAAACAGCAGAACCACGCTTTTGCACAAATAGAAGAGGTCATCCGCAGAACCTTGCAAATCAACCGGTTTTAAGTAGTGCTTTCGTGGTTTTCAGGTTCAGGTAATTCAGGTTTTTCATCAAGTGAGCGAGTCACTTGATGAAAAACCTGAATTACCTGATGGACTCAAGAAGGTTTTCAGAGAAAGCCTTTTTGCGTTAGTACAGCTAAACTATAGAACCGGTGTAATGAAGTTTAATATTGAGATACTTTAATTCTTAAACTTTTACCACAAAAACTTTTTACCACAAATGTTTCAAATAATAAGCTTTGGAAAATACATTCTAGAATAAAGTTAGTTTGTCCTTTTGCCACTGTTTGAGTAAGTGAGTAACCTTTAATAATGCTATAGCGCGAAACCACTCAGAGTTAAAGTTAATTAAAATAGTGGAAAAAGTACAAGTTAGTTTAATTATAGAATGTATTTCAACAAGTTCCATCAAGTGACGACTATCAAGAGTATAAATTACAAGCTTTGGAAAATATGGTCAGTTTTTTTTATCATTGATGTGATTCCTTCCCTCTTATGCCTCTTCCAGATACCGTGGTACCTTCTTTAGCTAATTAACTCCTACTTCAACTACTTAAATACGTTAATAAGTTACTTATTTTTAGGTACCCTCTGCTAGTATGTCTCTTATCCTTATCATTAACAAGGCAGCGAATTTTCCCAGTTTGACCTATATAACTCCTGAACTAACAAAGTTATCTAAACCCTAATAGTTTTCCTTCAAAGTTCATCTCATGGAGTTTTCAGACGTGAGTAAGGTAACCCTATTTTAACAAAAAAATGTGCTTTAAAGTTGAACATCGCGCAAACGAATACTCAAATCAAAAAATCGTCTTAGTAATCTCTAATTAACTCTAATAATTTTTTAAAAAGACCTTTTTGTTAATACACACTTTACTTGTAGGGGAGGTACCACAAAAAAGATTTTCTTGATTTTATTTTAGCACTTTGTCGACATGGTAAATACACATATTCATGCAAAGTCTCACCTCTCTAGCACAAACCGTTCGGAAGGTAAGCCGAGGACTGATGGACGAATAGACGGACAACAAGAGGACACTAAATGGGTTCCGAGATTTGAATTACGGAACCCTCAAAAGATACAGAGTCGATAGCGCCGTTGTTGTTATTCTATGTTATTAGACTATCAAATTACATTCATTCAAGTCTGAACACATACAGACAAAGTGTCGCTGAGGGTCTCGCGAAGGAGGCCGATTAAGGCGATCGTTTACTTCAAGCGGTGGGTCGTAAAGGTACAATGCACAGCAGGGGGTAAGTGATCACAGTATATTACAACCATGGTGTAAGTAAAACACGTATTTGAATATATGGAATGGTTTTAAGTTTTGTCAATAAAGGATATTGGATATAAAGAATTTTACTCGTAGTAGTATGGTTTAAATGTGCTTAAGGATAGCAAATAGATTTTGAATATTGCGAAAACTTGAAACAAGCTCTATACAAATCTATCTGGATAATGAGGCATAGTAGGCCAACAATCCTTGTTAAAAAGAACCCTATGTGCAGCAGTGGACTGTTAAGGGCCGTCAATGATGATGAAATTAGCCAAAGTTCAGACCGAACTGCTACCCCGCACAAAGATTGTATGTCTAGATTACTTCTTTAGAGTTCGGTAAATATGATATACTTTTTGATTTTTGGTTGCAAATATATTTGAAAAATTAAAAGAAAATATGAAGAGAGCCCAAATTATATCTTGTACCTATTTGCAGTAATAAGAACAATTAAATTTGTTAGAATATTTGTGTTACCCGCTGGTGTACATTTCTATTTTAGTTCCTTTTCCCTTCAAACCTCTGTATCTTGCACGATATTAATATATATTAATAAGTAATTTTGCTCCCGCCAATATTATACTATAGTAATACAATAAATAAGCGTTTGTCTAGCCACGTCGTAATATTAAATTAAAATTATTTAACCTAATGAAACATCGAAAACATCTTGCTCTATTAATTTAGTTATATGAGTGATAAATATTAGCAACACGCAATCATTATTTCTCAAGGCGGCGAGGCGCTCATAGCCCAGTTGCACTCGGTGATTACAAACAATCAGCGAGGGTAAGCAACGACGGCACGGTCAGTACCTGGATGGGTGACCGCTGGTGGCATGTTACCATGAGCGTCTCCGTGATTCGGATGTCACGTTAAGCAGTCGGTCCCGGTTGTTATCATAGGATAACAGTCGTGAAGCTTAGTTGGAGGCCTTCGGGCGGCTTAAAAACATCCAACGGTAAGATTACGTAGCCACAACGTTGTCTTGCCAGTCCCCAACCCGCACTTGGCCAGCGTGGGGACGTATGGCCTTAACCCTCTCCTGAGAGGAGACCCGAACCCAGCAGTGGGACATTATGGGTTGTTGATTTTTGATTTGAATCATTATTTCTCGGTTATACCTGATTACACTTATATTTTAACAGTCTTCTACATTTCGTTACTCCATAACTTATTTCGTTCAATAACTTCCCGACCATTGAAATTGTAGGCATTGATTATGTTAGCATAAGTTTCATCCTAGCTTCTTAAAACTAAACCTAATACCGTAGACTTTCGATGCTATACATTCTACATTTGAATGCCTCGGTGGCACAGTGGTAATGTATGCAACTACTGTGCTGATGTCTCTGATTATATTCCCGGATCAGACCAAATGTTTACCGTAGCATCAGTGTTTTCTATGTATAATATATAAAAAAGTATTCTATTGGTCAGTCTAGCTTTCATAGTAGGAGATATGCTTTGTTTGAGGTCTGGTGTTGTTCTGCCTCGGGTGCTGAACTATTCAACCATGGACAAACCGCACAACAATTCTGAGTGGTACCTTTTTCATTTTTTAATTTCAACCCTTATATATGTAAGGATATACCCAAATACACTCACCTTTAGCTGACAATAATTATATTAGTGTCACTTAGGTACACATAGGATGCAAAACTATTGTCAGGCAATCGCCAATAAGGACTAGGTTTTCAATTCAGTTGTATTTCTTTAATATTTACTTAATCTAAGCTTGGTCATTTACCTATGCAATAATTTAAAAAAGGAGTGTAATAATCCATTTGTTGTCTCCAAGGGTAGGTGATTGTCATAGTATAAGGAGGCAAACCTCTGGGTTCATACCCGGAATCCTAGTCTTAGGAGAGGGCCTGAAACTGAAACCCAATCAGAAAGGGGTACATACCCCATTCGGATTGGGTTTAAGTAATCTCACTCAGTAATGCAAAGTAAAAAACGCTAATAACATTTTTCTTTGCTGGTATCACTCCGGACAAACAAGGCCCATTTTCACCGAAGTATGCGTGTCCCACTACACAATATAATTGAAAAATATTCAAGAATAGTTGTCTCAAGTGTTGCCTAGCACTATTAAACAATGTACTCGTAGTTAGATTTACAAAGGTATACATAATCATGCATAATGTATGTAAGTGCATCGTATCCTTGGATATCACCTGCCTACAACATACGAACCTATTTCCTTAATACGATGTTGCTAATGTGAAAATATGCAGCTGATGCCCATATATTGTTATTCAATTTAAGTAACGAAAATACTACTGTACCATAGTATTTTTTATAAAGTAATTATAAGCTTTATTTTTTCCTATCTCTTTCCCACTTGATACGATTAAAATAAGTACGTTGAAAGTAAACAATGGGTGACATAATTTTCAAAAATTAGTAAACTTGTAACTGTCTCCAAAATGTCTGAAACAAAATAAATTTTAAAAATACCTAAATATTGCTGTTAGTAGGAAGCACGAAACGTACTCAAAAGTACAAGTTACGATTTTAAAATCCTGGTAGACTTTAAACTAATAATTAATCGGGTGCTATAAACAATAGCAAATTATAACCATTTTTGTCACTGTATTGTATATAATTTTCGTGAATTTATAAATACATACTTACATCCCCGAATATTGTGATAATTCATTTCTAAAGCCACTAAAAATGAAAATATTTTCATGTTTAATAAGCTGACTTCTTACTATATTTATTTACGCAGATTCAAAAGACACAAATTGTAAAAGAAGGTTGAGTAGAATTCTGTCAATTTCAATATCAACATCCTCTAAACACCAAACTGTATACACTTAATTTACCCGTATTTGCTGGATGTAGTATTGATTGCCTATTCACACCATGAGTATCGCAAAGGGCGACTATGGGACAAAACTTCATAGGACAACAGCACTGCAAAGAGAAAGGTAACTAGAAACAAACTCTGTACCAACTCGCCTGATCAGCTTGATATACTAGGCCAAAATCTTCCTTTCAGGGAGATACCTATATCCAGTTTACTCGTAAAGCTTGTTGATAACGCAAAACGATTTTGTAGATTCTTTAATAAAGGATTACAGTAATGATATCGATGAAGATCTTTATCATGGGAGAGCTACGTTTGGGCATAAATGGGCCGGCTCGGTTACGACCACTTCCTCACAGAAAACCGGTGAGCGAGGATACCGGAGGCCCATATCCCAACCCCTCCCCCCAAATCCCTCCATATCCCCCAAAGGATGGCAACGCAATTGTGACACCTCCGTTGTTCCATCTGCGGCGGTAATCGACGGCTTTCCATCAGGCGATAAGTATGCTCGATTGTCCCTTAGTCCATAAAATATCTAATAATATAACGAATTTTTAACTAATAATAAATTATTACATTGACAATATACCAAATCTGTGTGTTTTGCATTTGAATAGGGTCTTTAATAATCATAATTGTTTTGAATATAACTATTTATGTTAATAAACTGCAACATAAGATGATCTTTTGATGCTGTGCTGATTTTATTGCAGTTTTATGATCAATGCAATGCTCATAAAGGTACAATGTTGAGAAAAAATAATTTCGAATATATTTAGCATACGCTGTGTAGTATATAATACAGAATGACTATCCTTTTGGAGAGTTATTAACTAAATTATACTCTTATAAGAGTTTCTTAATGATTATTTAATTGTAAGTGCATAAAAGTATTTCAATTTTGCTTTTTTGATATAATTACTAAGGGGCCAAACTTAAGAATAGGCATATGTCCAACAATAGATCAGTAAATGCTCTTGACAATGATGGTGAGGAGATGAGTTACGCCTCCAGTTCATTGCTGCATAAATATACTGAGGAAATAAATACTTCTATATATAAAGAGCTTTGTTACGTTTCTACAAGATTAACATAACCTAGTTTTTGCTTGATCATTTTGAATGGATTTAAAAACTGAGAAGTTTTTGACCTTTGCAATTTAATAAAACGGTGGCATAATTAATTTTATATTTGAAACCTTCATATTATATTATGATAAGGTAAAACCAGATGTTAGGTAATTTTAATTTCACAACAAAAATGGTCCGTAAAACCTAAATTATCTGCACTATATTTATGCTTCAGTTTAGTTAAGCTAAGCTAAGCTTCTGTTTGGCAATATATTAAATTTTTTTAATATATTTTATATTACATAAATCTTTCGTCCTTCATCTTACGTATTAATCGTTTTTGTCACACAAATAGGTTCTTTGTTCCTCCTTCCAAATAAGCTCCTCTGTTAGTTTTAAATAAGTTCTTTTTACTATTCTTGGTTCTAATAATTTATATAGTTATTTTAAAATTTGTATTGCCCGTGTTTAGAAGCCCCTTAAAGTTTTTGTTGGTTACGTTTTATAACTTTAGTTTCCTTTAAATTATTTTTTTGTTTAATATTCTCAGATTTTCTATTCTGAAAAATGCACGTATTACATATATAAAACTCTATTCCTGCCCATGAATTATTATATTTATTATTGAAAACAATATCCAATAGTTTAAGCGATCTAAGCGAACGGACAGCGAAATCGACAGCGAAAGATAATATGACGCGTAAGCTAAATATACTACGAGTCTCAGATAATTTGCTCTTATGGTCTATTAAAATATTGAATAAAATGCTATTTTATTATTTAATACTACTCACAACCATTCATTTGCAAAGTTATTGCTAGTGGTTTGACCTCACTGGCATATTACAGTAATCAAGCTTTTATTGCCATTGGTATCTTAGCTTAAATGAAATTATCGGTGCCCGTACTTTGTAAATTTGTGTTTCTCTCGATCATGTTCATATAATATGATTTATATTATATTTTCCTTCAGTTACTCTTATTTGTTTATTGTTAGCCAAATATTTTTTGTATATCATTTTAGGGTCAGTGTCACTATTCACTGATATAGGATAGACTTATAGATATTTTGAAGTTGTTGAAGGGGCGTAGAAATCATCGGATCTCCTTCTCCGTGGCGATATATGAGCCAAGAGTATGTGGTCGTTCCTACAACGGTCCAATCAAGAGGCTAAGTTCAGTAATAGCCTGGTAAACGAAAAAAAAATTGCAGTCATAAGGACTGCTGATAAAAGTGAAAACTTATAGCTAAGAATGTCATTTGTAAAATTAATGTGTAAAATTAGAAATGGTCTGGTTGTTATGTCAGATTCGAACCGATTAAAAACCGCACACCATCTCGGGTACTAGTAGCCGAGGTAACAGGTCTACCCGGAAGGAAATCCCTGGAACCCCGACGAACTCGGGCCACCCAATAAGATTTTCTCCTTCCAAAAAGTGCTCAACGCGGCCAAAGAAGTTTTGTAATGTCAGATTGTCGGTGACGCGTCACCTAACGCGAACCCATAATTGAATTTTCTCTTACCAAAAAGTGCGCAACGCGGCTAAAGAAGGTTCACTTAAAAGAAAATTAAGTAGTCCAACTTTAAGCCACCCGACGGGCTTTCTCAGCCGTCGTATTCAGGCAGAACCCGGGTCTTGTTGGATTAGGTGCTTAATGTTTTTTTGTACTGCTGTCTCTCCGGAACATTTTGATCCATCCTAAGGTTGATTTGAAAATATTCCTTTTGACAATAAGGAAGCTCTTTGTAAATTGTATATTATCTGACATTGTTTTCACTTTCTTGTGGCTTTATAATACGTTATGCAAATAAAAGATATTTTTATCGATCTATCTTTACAAATAAATAAAATTAAAGTGTCTGTTTGTAATTTCAAAATAATAGCTTATCACTAAGTGCTCATGGAAGTATATGATGCATCACATCAAATTTCTTTTTTTTTTTTTTTGTCTATCTATTTGTTTGTTCCGGATAATCTCTGAAAAGACTGGGACTGGTTCGACAAGAATTTCTGATAGATGACTTATAGACTGGTAAATAGCTGATGATATAAGTAAGTTGTACCACGGGTAACACCGCAAAGTTCAGCTAGTCTTCAATAAAGATAATTAAAGTAATAAATAATACTAATAATAAAAGTCGGTCGCAATTTGCAACTAAATTGATGACTCTGAACGTCTACAATCGATTGCTACAACAATAAATCGATACCTATTCTAAATCAGATATAAGAAACAAATAGGTGCTTTGTAATCCATAATTATTGATCTTCGTGACAATGTAGAAGGTATTATAATATTTGAGCTTGAGTCACGATCTATACAAACTCAGATTAAGATAATATCTATTGTAATAGTATGACAGTATTAATACGGATCTGTCATCTGTCTGTCACGGATCATTGGGCAAAGATCTTTGGTTGTAAATCATTGTAGAGTTTGTGTTAAAATTGGTGATAGTGCCAGTAATACAGTTTGCTGCATAGTGAGATAAATCCTACAGGTTTATAATATATATTTTTCCTTAAAAAGACTCCCGCACTAGGAATATTCCACGCAGGAATTTACTAACATACATGAACGGGATACGAAACACCCAAACTCAAAACATCTTGTGAATCATTCAAACATATTATCAATAAGCGCAGTAGCAAATGGCGAAGTGGACGCTTAAACTAGTATCAATATCGTCTATGTAGTCAATTTAAAAATCTAATTAAGTTCACAATTTGATACAAGCATTAAATATGATAAAGAAGAAATGCTAGTAAACTAAAAAAATGACAAAATATCTAATGTTATACGATTGACATCTAAACTCTATCAGGAAACCTAGCATCTCAGAGTAACTTCATAATGTCTCATATTCTCTGATTCCAAATAAGGCGTCACTGCGCTATCTCAACCGGACTGCTGATAAATGTCATCATCCAGCTTTTAACAGTCCACTGCTGGACATAAGCTTCCCCATAGAAAATTATACTTAATTTTTTGTATGATAGTCAACAAAATACATGAGCCAACTGCCCTTCTTTTTTTTTTTTTTACTTGTGGAAACCCCCTCGGGCCTTCACCCCACCGGGGCTTAGCGGCGGGGCGGTGGGTCGGAATCGAACCGACTAAAACCACACGGTGTGCCACTCTGCGCCTGAGACGGTAGGGATCTGGGAACCGCCTTCTTACGCCATCCAAATGAGCCTACGGGTCTACGGTAACCTCACTCACTCGGTGAAACACAGCGCAAGCGCTGTTTCACACCGGTTTTCTGTAAGGCCGTGGTATTACTCCAATCGAACCGGCCCATTCGTGCCGAAGCGTGGCTCTCCCACGGTAACATATCACAATTAAATGATATATAAAAAATTATCGTGTTTATCACACAATTATTTGTCCTGGGCGCGAATCAAACCCGCTACCTCCAACTTAACATTAAGCGACTTTAACTCTTTCAGCAACACACCTGAATATAGAAGTTGTCTCTATAGGACCTCAACTTAATAACAGAATATAAGAATTACTATCAACCATAGATCAAATTTATTTTTTTAATAATATGGCAGCTTAGTATGTCCGTTATTGTTAAAAGTAAGTAATAGTGCATATACGGGCTGCAGGTGCGCAAGCGCATTCAATTAATATTTCGCTTTACGTGTTACATAAACATGTATGTTATGACACTATCGCATTTCAGAATACCCTTTTTATAACGTTATTGTGGTCTTTCAAACTGTTAAACATAATTTTATAGGACAATTTATACACTATGGAATTAGCTTTATAACGCGGGGGTCACGATTTGAAGGAAAAGTGGTTTTGACTTTATTAAACAACAAAATTATAATATTTAATTTTTCACACCGTTTTACAGTTTGTACATTATTCTAATAGACCTATCTATTTAAAATTCATTAAAGTTATATCGTTTAACAAATTATTAAAGCAATCAGCGCTAGAACGCTTATTTGCAGGAATAGTTTTCTCGGGACTAAAATGATGTGAGTTCCGAGAATTTCATGGCGTTTACGCGTTTCCTTTATTTTCCTTCCATGGCGCTACGTGACGTAAACTCCGGTCGTGCATCGGAGTTGACATACACTCTTTTATATCCTAAGTATTATTTTTAACACGTTAATGAATTAAACCCATTTAATTGTCTTGTGGCGACTTCTACATGCAGCGCAACAGCAACATACTAAAGCGCAATCTATCGAAGATTTACCGGACTACAGAATGAGGTTACTACAAGGAGTACACAACACTACTAATCCTGAATCGACCGATTAGAATATCTACAACATCCCAACATCAAACGTTGAGCCGTAGCTACCAGGCATGATAACCTCACCTGGTCGGAGGATCCTCCCTTTGTGTTGGAGGGACATGATACCCATCCCCCCACAATCTTACATTATTTCTTTAACAATGTAGATCCATCGAGAAGATCTGTACTTTAAAGGTACGGCCACACATTACCAACAACATTGTTAAAGAGCTGAGAGACCACCTCTAATCCACATCGAAGGTGGTCTCCAAGCCATTTAAAAACAATTATGATAAAGATGAAAAGTTAGTTCAAACAAATTTTTACTTATTTCTTTCTAATATATTAAAAATAAAATTTTAACCTAAGATGTTAAAAATGAGGACTATAAACAACCTTTATACGGGAATCGCATAATGTTGTCTCATTTTTTTAAGTACCATCTACGAAATCAAATGCATGCAAAAACCTTTGATTTTAATAAAGATTTCTTAAAGTATTGTTGAGTCAAAAGGTCTATTGAGTACAGTGGTAATGCTTACTTACACTATCTTTGATCCTTGTTGGTCCTAATTGTATTTATATTTATCAAATAACAGCTTCTAACTGTCACTAAATAATTTACAACCAGAACGAAAGCATTCCAAAAATTCCTAACGCGCCACAAACAAACCTCTTGATATTCAGAAACTCTTGACTCTAAATAAAGTGCTGATAACTAAACAAGTGACTTACGTTTCTGGAATTTAGAGTACTAAAACAATCACAATTAAAAATAGCCTTTATTAATAAACAAATAGTGTACAAAATACCTTGTGGAGTTGTTGAGTTTTACGCATCGATACGAACGTAAAAGGATTTAAAAGTGAGAGTTTATCGCAGGGACCCATTTTGTACCGCACGCGCGGGACTTGTACTAAAAAAATTAAAAAATAGGGACACTTATGATGCTCGTAAAAGTAATGTCGTCTGGCCATCACAATGGTTGATGGGGAGATTCCGGTGTCAGGCTGTCGACAACACGAGGGGCATGTGATTATGTAAATGTCACTATAAAATAAAGTGTTGGTATCCCAGTTTAAATTTTGACGCACTTGCTACATTGGGGTGACCTTATCATATAAGGAACCGTCTGAGTTAAGTTGTTTGTCTTCAAAAAGAGGTATTCATTTTTATGAATTGTAGGTTCTTTGTAAGTTGTCTTTTTTTTTCAAGATTCACTACCTTACAGAAAAATGATAGCTTATTGAGTTTCACAGAAAACCGGTGTTAACTTTTTTGGGAGAGCGAAATCCAAAATTAGCTATGTATTAGATTACAAAATGCCAGTATAAACTATTTTATGACCAAAGAAATAACGTTATGAATATGAGTATGAGTAAAAGATTAGTGAAGTCCTGTAAAGAGAGTATAAAAATCCAGATACCTTTTCCCTTTCTTAACCGACTTCAAAAAAGGAGGAGGTCCTCAATTCGACTGCAGTTTTTATGTTTGTTACTTTAGAACTTTCGACTGCGTGAACCGAATTTGATGATTCTTTTTTATTTGAAAGCTGATGCTTCCCGTGTGGTCCCATTTCAATTTGGTCCAGTTCTTAAAGTAGTTTAAATTTTTACAATCGAAGTTACGAATCAAAGATAAAAATTAATGTTCATAGCAAATATTATACAGTACATACAAATGTGGTTTTTATATTATGCTTTAAAAAATATCGTAATAAAAGCATCAGAATGCACAGTAGAAATGATTGATAGAAAAGTGTTAATGAATAACTCTTGGCTCTCACCAGAATTTATGCGAGATTGTGCCAATGATATAACATTATTGGGTAAGAGTATTGAAACTGGGGGTAAGACAATTAATTGCTTATTGATGCATGCAAAACGAAGGAAAGAAAGGAAAGAGAAGAAAAAATCAGAAAGGCATGCAAGATGTCTGTAGAAATTTTAGTTCAAGAGGTGACCCAGGAGAAGATTGGAGGGTAAACTCTGTCCATCAACTTGCAGTTGATATGCAGTTGTAGTCACATCAGTGATATAGCCTCCAACGCCTTCAAAAAAAAAATTAAAAAAAATAAAAATATTTCTCCCTTAGTCACATCTTACGACACCCACGAGATGATTAGGGATGGTGATACTTCGTGTTCTCAATCCCTCACCACACGGACTGCATTTTCGTGGTCATTAAAATAGTAGTTAGATATAGCCTTTCATTTATCGACTACATGGTTGGCCTAGTGGTTTCAGCGGTTGGCCCAGCACACGATGGCGGTGTGCCCCGCTTGGGCGCCGCAGCGTCGGGCCCTCACTGCAGTCATCGGTGGAGATCTCTCGCTGCCGGCCGTCGTACGCTCCATGGCCGGCGGCGAGAGCAGTTTTACCGCGGTCGCGACCTTCTGCGAGGAAGTCATCTCGCAGAAGGAGGCGGCGGAGAAGGCCCGGGAGGACGACCTCCACTCGGGCCCGATCCGCCGCCGGCGAACCGGGCGGCGGAGGTGCGCCTACCAGCGCCTCATGCCGCCCTGAGTGTGGCGGCGGATGGGCGGGACTGGTTTTCCCCCCCATCCGCTTCACAGGCCAGCGGCGAGGGGGCGACGTTACGCGTGTGCCGTACGTCGCCTAAATTGAGAGTATTTAACATCTAAAGACGGTGCCCGCTTCTGGGCGGGCTAGCGCTGGGAGGGGTCCGGATGGCGTAAGAAAGCGGTTCCCGGATCTCTCCCGTCTCAGGCGCAAAGTGGCACACCGTGGTGGTTTAGTGGGTAGTCTGGCGAGTCAGTCAGGAGAACCCACACGAAGCGAAGGGGGGGGGGGGGCGAAGTGCGTAAACGCAATCCACCACGTAAAAAAAAAAGAGGTTTCAGTGGTCGCCACACCGCTTCTTACTGCGCCAAGTGTTGTTGGTTCAAATCCTACATGGGACAACACTTTGTGATCCATAAATTTTTGTTCTAAGTATGGGTGTACTTCGTGTCCGCTTCATGTGTGTTTGTAAAGATCCCCGTGACACAGGAATTTATATTCCTAATGCGGGAGTTGTCTTTTTTAAAATGAGAAATGAGTTATATTTAAAGTTAAAAAAATAGTAAAAAGGTAGAAACGTTGCTATACGTGTATTTTTTTGTTAGTTAATTAGCTAAATATAACCTAAGTAAGGTGAAACAGTTTACGAAATCTTAACCAAATACATTAAACACTTAAATGCTAAGTTAATTTGATATAACCGAGTGAAGTTTAATTACAGCACCAAAATAACTTTCAAATATACAATTAACCACTGTAGAAAAATATTTAATCGTGTACAGGAAATTAAGTGATATAAATAATAAATAATTTTAGCTTTATAAGCTGTGTTGTGTAAGTATTTTACAATGAATGCACTTAAAGAGTTACAGCCGCCATTTTCAGATACGTTCTCTATTACAGCGAGGCAGTCAAGAGGTAACTATTTCAACAAATAAAGATGCTAAATATTACATTGTTTATGGAATAGGGTAGACGCCGGTTTTCTATGAGGCACAGGGTAAACAAGCAGACGTATCGCCTAATGGTAAATGAATACCACCCGTAACACCAGAGGCGTCACAAGTACGTTTGAAGGTCGTATTGGTCCGGTATTACCGCAACCGACAGTTCATTCAACAATTTTGTTGTGCGATGCAGAAAGTTTCTGGAAAAGCGCACAGTTGTGAACTGTCAACCATTTAGATGATGGGGATAAAATTTCTGTCGCGTAGGAAGGTGTCGGAAAGAGGCGGCAGGAATCAGTCCAAATAATTCTTCGGAGCATTCCTCACAGTAAATGCGGTAGAAGATGCACAGCGAAGACACATCTCTATACAGCGCCAAAGAGTCTAGTCGAATTGAAAGTTCTTGGCTATCGACGATTCGAGTCGCTCTCCCTTAAATGCGGTGCAAAGGGAAGGAGCTGGTATTGGGGCGCCCCCGCCCAAATATGGGGACAGTATTCCTTGTGAGGCCGAACCTGCGCCTCATAAAACGAAAGGCGGCGGGCCAGAGTGAACTACTGTCTCGATCTCACACCGAGCGTCTGCGAGGTCAATTTGGCCTTACCCAATACCTTTAATTTTATTTTATCTATGCAGTGATGTTGTAATAGCAAGTATTTTATTTTAATTATTTCGTTCTCCTTGTCAATTCAGAAGTTACAAGTCAGACAGACTGACAAAACCTTTCATTGGGCGTGGAGCTAAAAGTGGTGTTCTCTTTTTTTGTTATTTTTTGACTTGGGTTAATGACATACTAAGTTCAATTTAGCTTAAGACTTTATACAAAGGGCAAAGAAGATTTTTATTTTGAAACCTAATTCTTAAATACAAAAGTATATAATACAAAATTCTTAAAATTTTGTTCCGTACTAAAATATTTCTTTGTATTTCAAAAGGCTTTGCTATTTCATGTAGTATATAACGTGTTGTTAATCTTATTAACGACAAAAAAAAATCAATACCTTTAATTAATTAAATCCTCCATTGATTCATTTCCCTGAGTAAATATTTGATTTCATCTATTTGTTCACTTCAATATTCAAGGATAATATCAAATCGCTGTCACTAGTACCGTACAGTTTACAGGTAATTTGATAGACAAGATGCAACATTAACAGATAAGAAGAAATAAAATAAAACAAACAGCTCCTCGGGTAATTTGCTAGCTAATGGCGCACCTTATCTGGCTAATTAAAATGCGATTTGGCACAGAGTACATGAGCAAACTCTTCGGTTATTGTCGCACTGTCTGTGATGACTATCTTTTGATTGTTATGTGGGCACTCTGTCATGTGTTTTCAGGAATTAATGTCAAGAGTACACACAGTAATGATTGGTAAGGTATAATTAAATACAATTGCGATGTAAATAGCTTAGTACATGCATTTGCTTTGTTTATTTATAGTAATTAGTTTTAATCGTGTGTCATTTAATCGTCAGTTGCACTTGTTCAAATTAATGATTTCTTCGAGAAAATAAATACAGGTACAACGGTATTTGTCTGAACACATGCTTTTAATCCGTTTCCCATTAATTATATGAGATATCAAATACAGTTATAAATACACCGATATTGCATTTAAATGGATACAAAAACATTGAAAACAATGTTTCCAAATCGTTTCAATATTTTCTAGTGATTTAAACGATCATTAGTTATATGGATATTGTTATTCGTCAAAGTAATGAAGCAGAGAATTCTGAGAAGCTGATTCCTGCCACCCCTTTCCGACATCCTCCTTCGCGACAGAAATTTCATCCCCATCATCTAGATGGTTGGCAGTTCACAACTAATAAATATATAATAAATATTTTTGGACATTTTAACACACAACGCCATCTAGTCCCAAACTAAGCAGAACTTTTACTATAGGTACTAGACAACTGATATTAATACATATATACTTTTTTTTGTAAATACATACATATTATACATAGAAAACACCCAAACTCCGAAACAAATATTTGCAGATCATACAAACATTTGGTCCGACTCAGGAATCGAACCCGAGACCTCTAGCACAGCAGTCGCATACGCTACCACTGCGCCACCGAGGCAGTGAACTGTGCGGTTTTTAAGGAACTTTCTGCCTCGTACAACAAAACTGTGGAATGAATTGTCACCTGAGGTATTCCTGAACCAATACGACTTTCAAACCTTCAAGAAAAGAGCGTACTCCTTCTTAAAAGGCCGGCAACGCACTTGTGACGCCTCTGGTGTTGCGGTTGTCCATGGGCGGCGGTAATCGCTTACCATCAGGCGATACGTCTGCTCGTTTACCTCCAATACCATAAAAAAAAAGATTTTCATTTTGTATCAAAACTAAATCTTGTTATTAATTTAGCTATAATTTACAGTCATCATCATCATCATCATCAGCCTGTCGCAGTCCACTGCTGGACATAGGCCTCTCCAATTTCACGCCACTATGGCTTCTCGCATCCAGTTTACAGTCATGAAGAGAAAATTGAAAAAAAAAACAACACTATCAGACAGCAAATAGTTACAAATAGAAGTATGTTAAGAAATTCAGGAGAAATCACCATCACATGCATCTCTGGTTACATTTAGGTACTGTACAACGCATATATAGGCATCTAGACATACTTACTTTATTAAATTGAAGAGTTTCTTTGGTTGAATGCGCTAGGAAAGCAATTTAGGAAAAAAAATTTTAGTGTAATATAGTCTATTTAAGGCAATAGGCTCGTAAACATCAGACTACAATCAGGAAAACAATTTTTTTTGCAAAATTCGTTATTCCTTTTGAGAAACGCTAAAAAATTTCCTGGTTTCGACTAATAGTTTAACGTATTTTACAATGCGCTTTACACTTTAGACGGTTTACAAAAAGATAAGTTTAGGTACACGTTTTACGCGCTATATTCTACTAATTTTCCAAAGCAATTTTCGCGAGGCGACTAATATTTAACCGTATTGTAACTAGAGAGTTGCATAAAAAACGGAAATTTAACTCCATTTGGGACGTGATCGACAAATACATAGACACGCCATATTGTAACATTACTTTCCGTTATAAAAGTGTCATTTCCTCTACTGTTTCTCTCATTGTTCAAAATAACTAGCTATTGTACAACTTAAAAAATGCGTTCGTGATTGGAATATTGTATTTTTTACAATCAAATAAATCTATTTCACTTTAGAATCGTTTTATGAACACAAAAGTCTTAATACGTTCATTGAAATGGTATGAATTTTTTTAAACAATCAAATGTTCTGTTTCTTCGAATGACTTATAAAAAATATGTATTTACTTCTTCAAAAATAAAGTCCACTTATTAATTGTTTATTGAAACTTCTTTCATGTACATCGCTACAGTATAAAATTGAACAGAAATGAGAGAGATGGACATGACATTCCGAAAATAGAGATTTATGACGATACTTGCTGAGCCCCGCGGTGTTCCCCACGGTTATTGTTGTAACCACGAGTCACTTAAACGCCGCGTTAAAATAAAGTAGTTTAAGTTATTTCTTACAACGTAATTTTTCTGACGTAATTTGACTGCCTCGGTGGTGCAGTGGTAGCGTACGCGACTGCTGTGCAAGAGGTCTCGGGTTCGAATCCTGGGTCGTACCAAATGTTTGTATGATCTGCAAATATTTGTTTCGGAGTTTGGGTGTTTTCTATGTATAATATGTATGTATTTACAAAAAAAAAAGTATTTATGTATTCATGTCAGTTGTCTATTACCCATAATACAAGCTCTGCTTAGTTTGGGACTAGATGGCGTTGTGTGTTAGATGTCCGAAATATTTATGTATTTATGTATTTCTACCAGTTAAAGTCCCGTCAAATCGGTGCAGCCGTTCCAGATGTCAACCGGAACAGACAGACAGACAGAGGGACAGACAGACAAAAATTGAAAAAATGATATTTTGGTATATGTACCGTATATGTGTGGTTTTTTTAATTTTACTAACGGACATTCGGATTTTATTTATTTGTATAGATGACAAATTTGTCAGTTGACAATGTTAACCGACATTTACACGTACCTTTCTTTCTTACATTCAATTGCAGTTCTCTTCACGATATCAGTTCATATTGCTCGAGGATCCATTAATCCTTCGGCAAATACGAAATCTTATCTACACTAAGGCAGTAAACCTGATGAATAGCTTGGACCAGTATTACTCGTCGATCTTATAGCACAGCTTTCAGGTCCACTATATCCGATATGAGTCCTATAACGTACTTGATCTAAGAACAATTTCGTAGTATATTAATTTCGTAGTATAGAGTGTAGTAATATTTTTAGTAGCAGGTATTTATTTAAATGTTATATTATTTAAAAATAACGAATAAACTGCCTATAATTTAATCCAAACAGAAAAATAATACTTTCCCTATTTGAGAAATGATGAAGATAATCTCGCGAACCACAAAATTTTACGCTGTAGGAGACATCAAATGTGGACAAACGATTTTGAAACAAAAATACATCATC
Organism: Hyphantria cunea; assembly: GCA_003709505.1. Lineage (NCBI taxonomy): Eukaryota > Metazoa > Arthropoda > Insecta > Lepidoptera > Erebidae > Hyphantria > Hyphantria cunea. Next base: position 249,938 of record PKRV01003263.1, on the reverse strand, counting down.
ATCATATTCAGAATTTTCCTAGCACAACAGTAGTAGATAAAGGCCACTCCAATTGCTCGCCACTTGGTTCGATCCTCTGCTTCTCTAAACAAAAATGGCTACAAATAATTTGTTGGGCATTAGCCCACACGGATCCAAATATGTTTTTCTTTGGTACCAAATTACTGGTTTATGATATCCAAGTATTAAAAGTACATTAGCTGGTGCTTATCGTAACAATAGGCGATTATGGTGCTGTATGATCCAATTGCAGGGTTTCGTAAACGATCTCGCGAGGAAAGCAAAAATTTTAAGGCCATATATATATTTAAAGAATATTCATGTAACTATATAAAGTAATATATTTAACATCGTTAGTACTGACTAATTGCATGCATTGTAATTGTGGTGATTCTTATATCCCCGATAGTAGACACCCTAATACCGAGGCTCTAGGAAGCTAGGAATATCATCCGCAGGTACAGTAGCAAAGACCACATCGATATACAATTGGTTTCAGGGTTCGGGATCTGCATAAGGTTACTCTAAATCAATGCCGTTTTGTATCTTCCCCTTAGAAGTATAACCATTTATTTACTATTTAAACTTGTATCGTTCTTTAGAGGGATCTTGCTCAAATTAGATCACTTTTAAGAAAGATGCTGGAGAAACAATAATGATGGATATCTCTCGTTTCTTTCTTTCTTTAGCATAGCTGCTATTTTTTATATGCCTACACCTTCAAAAATTCGTGAGTGGAACGTATTGATACGCAGATACCAAAGATTTTACCGTGGGTACCAATTCGGCATAAGAGGACTGGCTCGACCAGAGTGATACCACGGCCTCACAGAAAATAAAACAACACTTGCGCTTTGTTTCACTGAGTGAGTAAGGATACCATACCCCAATCCCTCCCCCATTCCCTCCCCATTCCCCAAAATGCCAGCCTGGATTTGCGGGTGTCCGTAGGCGGCTGTAATCGCTTACCATCAAGCGATACGTCTGCTCGTTTGCTCCCTTTACCATAAAACATATATAAGCCTCTATGGATATAACTCCACCTAATCATCACTTGATTGAAAGATAAGGTTAGTTAGTTATTGAAGGTATCTGAAAACAGTGTGGAATGAACAATAATCGGAACAATTTCTCTCCTTTTTGAAATCCAAAAATATAATCAGTATATATCTAGTACAATATAGATACCGAAGACAGAAAGTATAAATACAATCCTACGAATAATCGTACACACAATTATTCATAATGTTTGATCAAGTATTTCGTCACCAATCACCAATATGTCTTATTTAAACACCAACCAAACATTCATAAATATTGTTCTTCCATTATATAGCCCAATAAAATCATATTACGAAACGGAATAGAACAAACTTTGAACCAATAGTTATACCATCATGTACATTATTGAGCAATTTGGGCAGTCATTAATCCAATAATAGGGGTAAGAACAGTTTTGATAACGATGTGATTGGTGATCGTTATGATAAGTTGGATTGGATTGTTTTGATCGAAAATAATGTGATTATAGAATGTTTCTACATCAATATAAGTATTGGTTTTGCAACCTTTCTGTGGTATAGCACAATGTTTTAGTACTTAAAACAGCAAATTATCTATACACTTTCTAAGTGAATTAGTTTTTGTATTGAATGTAGATTGCGATAGCTTTAAAAAACTCATTCAGAGTTGAAACGATTATTAGATTGAGTTATTTTATCGAGAGGAATATAGCTCTAGTTTAATAGTGTTGAAAAGCTACAAATACACACATGAAATAATGTTTTACTGGTGGTCGCTAATGGTCGAAACTCGACTATAATTCGACTTGTTATTTAGCTATCCGCCCTCCTCTTCCATTTAAACTTAACCGTGTCAAATTTCATACTCCTCCTTTCGCATAGTTTTTGTACAATAAGGTATTAAGACTTTGCTTCACATATTAATGTATAGATTACCAGAATTTGTTAACATTTCAGTTCAATTCAAAAGTAGGTACACCTTTATTAGAATGTTATGTGTTTCCCATATCGCTAGATTTGCTTACTCACCAAAATCGAAAACAATATAAATAAAAAAAGCGAGCCAAGTTCTTGCTTTTATTTATATAGTTTTCAGGAAAAAAGCCCATTTAAAAATACTAACGATTCATTATTATAGTACCTTTAACCAATCGATTTGACACATCTGTTCAGTAAACGGTGTCAAAATTATAGATGGCGTCCTATTTATGTTGTTAAATGATAATACAGCTTGTGGTTAAGCTTATCCTTAAGGAATGTCTTGATCGTAATCAACAGGCAAGAAGTTAGCTATGATAACTGTAAACAAAAACATAAAATTTTACTAGCACGTGTCAGGAGGAGACATTTCCACTTTTTGATAGACTTTAATTTCGACACGTGCGACACGATAAATACGCCAATAGACCCCCTTTTCTGTTGTGTTATAAAATTTAATGTGTCTTGTAATATTTTGAGTAAAATACGTAATTACAGGATAAGACTCGACAGTTAATAATTACTTTACACTTTATTTGATAAAGAGAAAGTGTGCATCAACAAGAAATGGTCATTACAACAGAACACTAGGAACCCAATTATTATGTACCTAGTGAAACCGTACAATTCCATAACGACTGCAAATAATACTCCAATGTATAATGGCTTAAGACCGCCTGTAAATGAAATGTCAGTATATTTTAAGATATTATTCCTAAACGTAATGTTCGGATAATTTTCCCGTACTACAAAATTTACACTCTACTCTTAAACTAGGTGGATGGAGTATTTGTGTTATTATTATTATTAAAGTATCTGAGAGTCAATATACCCTATAGATCTGACAAATGATAGACGAGAATGGACATAAAATAAAATACATTAAGACGAATTCAAATTATTTGATAAATTTAGAACGCCATCAAGGGCAAGTAAAGCTTTTGCTGAGTTGATTTCTAATTTAAAATTCGTTGTTGCACCTACCACATCATACTTCTTCATCACCTGAAGGTTGACTGGGACAGAATGCCTCATGGCATTAAGTCTGCCTTTGTATGACATGTGCAAGTAGCTTTAAATAAATTAATAAATGATCACATCAGACCCAGAACAACAATTTGTAGATGACATAGATATACCTATATTATCCCATCGGGCGATCGAATCTTTTACACTGAGCACAGTAAATAGCGGTGAGGTAAACTCTTTTACCACTACTCCATGCGTGCATTCAACTTAATATGTTTCACAATAACCACCACAACAAATAAGTCATCACTTTGACTTAACCGCTTCGCCGCGTTCCCTTACAGCACTGTGTTCATGCTAATGAGTTTCTAACACGATATATTCAGATCTATAATCATTTAATATATTTATAGACCTTCTACATACGTCAAAGTACTCATATGTTGCCAAGTAATAAAAACGTTAATAAAGTGTTCGTTATTATTAATAACTGGTAACACTGGTCAGTATCCTTATAATTTGTTTTTATCTAAAAGGCATACCGTAACATTTCATTAATATATTATTATTTTATGAAACTAGAATGTCAATTTTATATGTTGTTATTTTTAAGCAATTTTAACACAAAATATTTACAAAAATATAAGTATATAAGTATTAATATCAGTTGTCTAGTACCCATAGTACAAGTTCTGCTTAATTTATGACTAGATGGCGTTGTGTGCTAAAAAAAATTTCTGAACGTATTTATTTATTTATATATTTATATGTGGATGAAACAATTTATGAAAGGGATACGATGAGTTGAACTCTTAAGACAAAAGGGTTTTCAACGTACAAAACAAAAACTCAAATCTCTGTTTTATCTTCCAGAGTTTCCAAAGAGAATGCAAGTTTACTCGCGAAATTTTCTTTGACCAGGTTCGATATGGAAACAATAAAAACAAAACAGTGGTTAGACTACCAAGCCATTACCGCAAACGAAACGGTAAAGACAGTTTAATGTAATGACTATATCTAGCAGAAAATGTTGATACAATTATAATGACAGATTTCATATATGCACTTATATAGTTATTTAGTGAAGCAATTAAGTTGATATTATATATACATTATGGGTGCGTATTTCTCGGAGTACCGCATCCGGCGTAACAAAAACTAACATCTAGTTCGTACGCGCAACCTCAAATGATTTCTTTCGCCTCCTTTAAATGTGAAATGTATTTGTATTGCTAGATGTCTATGATTGAGGGCAGCGGGCATCAACATTTTGTACCCAATTTCAGATTCTACAAATGGATTTTTGATGAGGTTTGCAAACTTGTTTTAAACATGGCTATATTTGTTCCATCATTTAAAAGCATGTAATATATTTTTTTACAAATCATTTAATGAACAATTGTATAGCTATTGGTAGTTAATTTTAGCGGTCACGAAATCAATTGATATTTATCCTACATTTGTTTAATCGTCGAAAAAAGTTAATATCTTCGTCGATTTGTTATGCTTACATATACAAAGCAAATAAATGTGAATCAACAAACTGCGTTCTGAAAATGAACAATAGATTAAAAATGTTGCCAATCTCTGTTTGGTACGTGGCTCGTGTCACTGCGGGTTGCGCGCGCGCCGCTCTAGTTCACTTCGCTGAATGGAAGACCATTCAAATTGCCCGCTAACCACCATCTTTGTTTTTTATACTCTCGTTTTTCCGTTCTTTTAGTAATCGTTGATTAAACTTCGGGTTCAATAAACTTACTAAATTTTTGTCGCTTGGTCTTCAAGGATCCAACAATAGCCGTTTCAACTGTTATCTTATCATTAAGTGACTTGATATATTTTTCAGGTATACCGAAACACCCACATCACCTAACCTTATGAGATCGTAACATGTTGATGACGATACGATTTAGTCTCGGTATACCCTACTGTATTATACTCAAAATTCAATTTTCAGCAAATTACCAGAACACTATCTGACGTTACCTTAAAAAAGAATTCGACTACGCCAATTTACAGGACAAAGATGTTCATCAGAAACAATGCAGAACCGATTTGGAAATAATGAATTTATGAGTTAACAGATTTCCACTATTCGAATCGATCCTCTAGGGAGTAAAGCGGAAACAATGAGACGCCGATTGCTGCTATAATTTCATAGTTGATCCGTTAACAATATCTCGAGGATGATAAAAAAGTGATTTAGTATTATTAGGCGAGCGATGCGGCGGAGATGGGATCGCGGAGAATCGATTTGGCATCGCTGCGTGAAGTTTGTTTAGCGGAACGGTAGCGAGGTGTGGAAGGCGGCGGGTAAGTGCGGGGAGCGGGGCGAAGCAATGCGTGCGTCTGCGCTGCGTCACGCCCGCCCCAGACTCACTGAAATTTATAAGGCGTGCTTAGGTTCTGCTTAGACTTACCTCTCGAGTTAAGAGTGCTTTGAAATTTATAGTAATTAAGCTCAGCTCCAGCTGAGCAAATGCTTAGTATACTCTAAGACACCGAACTCTTAAAATAGACCTAGCGATTACTTACGTGCTCATTAGAAGTTCGAGATGTTCTAAAACCCTTAAAAATACCCTAAATTAATTAGTCTCATATTATTTCAATTGTAAAAACGTACCTGATAAATTCCAGTAGCATAGGACCTTAATGCAATCAGTATTTCTATCTCTGGTGTTATTAGCAATCCTCTATAATAATAAAGGTTGCCTGGAAGAAATTGCTTTTTAGCGATAAGGCCGCCATTTGTACATGGTCGTTAATATGTTATGCTCCTGAATGTAAACTGTTTTAACTGGAGTACAATAAAGTTTATTCTATTCTATTCTATTCTATTCTATTCTATTCTATTCTATTCTATTATTATAATGGTTCGATTTGTCAGCAGTTAGTTAAAAAAATATTTTTTAAGTTTTTATACAATCGATACTTTTTTAAATTATTCGCCGCACAAATTATTTGGGGTCTTTATTATATTAATGGTAAATATAGACTTTAGGCATATGTGGAATAACATTATCCAGTGTCGATGTTCCGACTAGACAAAAAAATTTCTACTCATTGGATGTTCTCCTCGTTAACTAAAACCAAGAAGAGTATTGTTTTATTTATTTATTTATTTTATTTATTTATTTATTTTACATATTTTTCTCTCACACAAAATTACAATAATCTGTTAAATCAAAATATACACAGAAAATTCCAGAAAACAAAGAGATCTGTGTGAGAGACTGGTTTCCGTACTAGGTAGAACTTGTATGACAGAATAACCAGCCTCTCCTAACTCCAGACAAGTAGGTAAAGAGGGTGTAATAAGATTAATTTTCCGTAACGTAAAGATGGATAAAAATGAAAAAGTCTGTGTGAATATAAATGTGAGTAAGTATTGTGTGTTAGTGTGTGTGTATGTGTGTGTGTGTGTGTGTGTGTGGTGTATATATGTATGTATCTTTGTGTGTATGAATGTGTGTGTGAGCTACCCTTCGATTGATGAGGACCTGATGATACCAAGCCAACTCATCCACCAACAAGATTTGAATGCTGAGCCAATGTGTTCACATGTCTTATTCGATCAAAAAGGCACATATAGCAGCTTCTCAGTATCCTCATAGTTCAATGATTTGAGCCAGTATAAGATTACAAATATTTTAGTTTATATTGAAATATAGCTATTTTAAAAATACATAATATGCTTTTAAAATATACCAAAAATTTAAATTAGTATGCTACGCAAACTGAAACGTTTAACATTTTTTCCTTGCTTAGCCTAAACTTAGTGAATTCTTAGCCCTAAAGGTCTAAAAATTCGATTGCTAAGATTACACTGAGCAGAAACTTAAGTAAGTTTAGCTTAAGCAGTCTGAGCAAAGTCTTAGCACGCTTTATAAATTTCAGCCTTAGTAACGCTTTGGTAGCTAGTTGATCTAGACATCTTTCAACGTTGACCGCCTTCGTTTTCAACGGTCCCACAGTTTACAGGCCTAATTTTACTACCGTCGTTCGTTGTCCAAGATAACATCTGTAATGTAATTTCGAAAATGAAATTATCATGTTTGTTAATGACATGGAGGGGTTGGTAGTAAATGAGGTAGCATTTCGTGTCTAAATTTACGTGGCGCGAGTTAACGACAGCAAAAACAATAATTATAAGGGTGATCTCTATCTGTATGATCGTTTCAGAGTAATGTCGGAGCCGACAGCGATCACTTCCCGTTCCTAATCTATTTACACTTGTACAATTAGAACACTACATTAAAAACTTAATTACATACGAACACTGAATCTGGCTTTAAATTGTTGTAATTATATTGAGTCCTTGATTTTAGATGTCATAGATAAGTCCAGTTATATCCTGTTTTGCGTTACAATTATGAATAATATGATATTTGCTGGTGTTCTGCATGCATAGGTACAATTAAGAACGTTTATTCGCTTCATGTAATCAATTAAAAAGTATTACATTAATAGTTACAATTGAATGAATATCTATTTATGTCCAGGATAAATAAATATTTATTAATCCCGTACCTTTTTTTTTACGTGTGTTAGCCCCCTCGGGCCTTCACCCCACCGGGGTTTGCGGCGGAGCGGTGTGTCGGAATCGAACCGACTAAAACCACACGGTGTGCCACTCTGCGCCTGAGACGGGAGAGATCCGGGAACCGCTTTCTTACGCCATCCAGACCGATTAATCCCGTACCTAGACCAACGTGTTAAATGTTCTTTTCAAATATAATAAAGTTCATAACAGCCCTGAAGGGTAACAGGTGCGCATAATAAGTATTGCTGCTTTGCTAACTGTTGTTTAAAGTTCTTTCAATTTCAAAACTTAGCTTTTGAATGTAGGTTAAAATCTATTGTCCGCCTTACATTATTTGAGTATTAACATTAATCTCTGTAATTGAAATTTGACTCTCCGGAAAAAGATAATAAAAATGTTACCAAAACTCATGACGACAATCTTAACTTCCGGGCCACACCGGGCGAGGTCCCTTCTCTGTTATTAAATGCCGACTCTGTGTTGACTCGCCGCCACGTGTCATCAACTCCCTAACCACACAATTTGGACCAGCTTATACCTGCAGCCGATCAATACGACTATTTTGATATCATCCTTACTATTAGGCTCTGAATGGCCTAAAATATATTTATTAGAAATAAATATGAGACATCGCTCTCACCTTTGATGAAAAAAAGATGAAAGAGCTACTGGCGCCTTATTATTAGAAACTGCCGAAAAGAGCCACTTAAACGTCTATCGGCTGAATCTCAAAAGGACAACAAACTGACAAATTGTACCAACAAACAACGGTAACAGCAAAAACGAAGGACTTCGGAGAAAATGAATTAGTGATGCGAACAAAGAAAATGGTTTACGTAAGCATAAAATTGTCTGCACTAACTCTTTTGTCATTGGGACCAAGAATAAACACAATAAAGTATTCAATAATCGTATATATACGTCAAGCTACCTTAATAAATTATACTTTCAAGCTAAAGCGGTCTTAACGAAAGTTTAGTTGACAATTGCATACCTTTGTAGAAAGCGGGATAAGAAATAGCACCGTCTAATCCTCTTTGCGAAACAATTGATTTGGGAACACATTGTGTAACTCTAACAATCGAGAATGAATTGGAGAATCAAAATCCTTTCAACAATTTTAAACTACTTATCGACGACGACTAAATCGAGTGTCATTCGTCAAACAAATATCAGAAAATAAATTAGTTAATGTGCATAAAGTGGTCGCGATCGTGACTGACCCCGAACTTAAAGCAAAAATACCATTTTATCTTTATTTCAATTCGTTTTTATAAAATATTGGCACTGATAAGGTGCTAACCGAGAATTTCCTGTTTACTTAGTTAAAATATATATTTGAATTAATTTGTATGATAAAAAATAAATCAAAGACTACCTTCATATTACTTCTAAACCATGCTGATTTTTTACCAGTAGCAGTATCGACTAGAAATTGATTACCCACTTTAAAAAATCAATCGAATGTTGTAATTACTATCTTCAAATAAAATCAATTTGTCAATTAAGACATTAAAAATTACTGTTGTTATAGACGGAATACCGGCTCAGTCGTAATTATTGAAAGCACGTTTGTTATTAATTGAACATTGCAAATAATCAATCGGCACCCACGAACAATTACAACTGCTCTGTTGGGTATCGTCGGTTGCCCTGGGATGATATTATCGGCAGGTTTTAATTTATTGGCTAAGTCGAATGGGGCTAATTTAGAATAGAAAGGTGGGGAAATAAGTTTATGGCAGGCGGAGTTGCATCATGTGCTCGTTGTGTAGGCCATTGGCCAGTGTATCGCAGGGGCGTGGTTTGGGGCCCATGTTTTGTTTGAATTATGGATAAGGCATGCTGCGTTCGGTTCTTTAAACCAGTTGTGAGTGCCGCAGCCTCGCGCCCGCTCGCCTCTCCCCTTCTAATTAATTGATGTTTTCATTTAATTGCTTGTTCTTTAATTAGTCGGTCATATCTGAAATTGAGTGTGTAACTTTATTAGATTTAGTGTTACATTATATTGATCATCTGTTAATCATCGTGAGACGTCCAACTGTGAGTGTGAAACTTGTTTAAAGTAGTATCACAATTAGGATTCTCTTCAACTCTCTGGCCTTCATTTTTATTAGCCATTTGTAAAATACAATCAACATTATAATTGCAAGTATCTTGAATTTACTTCTTTAGTGTTAATTCTCCTTAATTAACTGTCCTTAGCACCTTATTCAAACTAGAAATCCGTCACAATAATAAAATGTATTAATTTATTCATTTTATTTATAGTTTTTAATTAAAAAACTGTTTGAAAAGAATATGTCTGAGCTTATAGTATTGGCTTAGTTCCAATCACGTAGTATTGCATTTTAATTTAAATAATAATTTTATCGCTGTTAAGTTCCGTCGGGTCAAGGACTTAGGTACAAAATTAGTTAATGGTTTTACTTTATTTTTTAACTTACAATAAAAACAGGTATTTTTTTGTACCGAATCCACGATTTTGTTTCAGAATAAAATATTGGTAGTACCACTAGTACCTATTTGTACCTAATTGCTTTATAAACATTAAACACCCCCAACACATCTCAATATGCCTAATATAGTCATTCTAATATCACCAGAATTCTTTAAAGAGGGTTTTAAGATTCAAACAAACATTAAATAGGCAATAAAACCTTCGATATCAGGCTAGTGGAGTGCTACTTTGGGTCCTAATCGGAATGTAGGGAAGTTCTGCTATGAGTTCCAATCTACCCATTTTAGGATAAACTAGCTTTAATCCGTGGTTCCTTACGTGTGTATCCCGGTTATCGCAGCAAAAAGTATCCTCTGTCCTTCCTCAAGAATCAAAGTACTCCAAGCCAAATTTGATTGACAGACAGAATACCTTACGAATTAATAATATTAGTTTGGATTAGGGCCCCAAATTTTGGCATCATGGCATTTAAAAACGGTATATCTCAGAAATTTAATACTTACGTCCCACCACATCAGTAAGAGCAAGGCAGTTTCCGAAGTTATAAATTGGGTCATAATTATCACTTCTTTTTTTTGTTATTCTTTATTTAAATTCATAAATGCGCCAGTTGAGCCTATTTTAATTTGTGTAAACGTGTTTTTTTTGTCAGCACGCGAATTTAACGTCTGCTTTGCTAAGATCTTTTTATGTTATGTGCATAAAATTATATAATTTGTATTTTATTTGATTTAAATAAGCTGCTGTACATATAGATGCAGACATCTTAAAGTCCTATATTTCTGATAGAACGTTCAGAGTAAGAGAAGGAGATGCATATTCTGATCTGAAACCTATTAAAGCTGGGGTACCACAAGGAAGTGTTCTAGGCCCGGTTCTGTACCTGTTTTACACTTCTGATATGCCAGAATTAGACGAAAATGTCATTGCAACCTTAGCGGATGACACGGCTATTATGGCCATTGGGTCTACACATATGAAGCAGTACATGAATTTCAAATAGCAGTGAACAGCCTTTGTGATTGGACGAGTAAATGGCGAATAAAATTAAACGAATCTAAATCGGTTCATATTGACTTTACAAATAAAGTTCCTAACTATCACCCAGTATTTATACATAATCATCCAATACCCTATGTCAATATTGCCAAATATTTGAGTATGTATGTATATATAGTGCGACGAGTTGGATCTTCGCTACAAAAATGTACTGCCTATTGGATATATACTCAAAAGTGTCCGTACATAATAAGATACTGTCATATAAACAAGTCCTTATGCCTGTATGGATTTATGGTATCCAGTTATGGGGATGTACCAAATAATCCAACTCACTAATGATGCAACGTTTTCATAATAAAGTCCTCAGGGGTATTTTAAAATGCTCCCTGGTACATTCGAATGAACGACCTCCATCGAGACCTTATGGTAGAATTCGTCGCAGACATTATATCCGAAGCCGAAGCTTATAAATGCCTACTTCATCATCACTTGAACATTGAGGCTATCCAGATTCTTGACAATACAGACGTTACAAAGGGACTTAAAAAGATAAAACTCTTTGAGTCAGTTAAGTAACAGTGCGAAATGAACAAAATACTAATTTAAGAACATACGAACAGAGTGTCCTCAATTAATTAGGGACAATAAAAAAGTATTAATGGACACAATTTTATTATAGTTATATTTTATTAATTTAGGTCAAAGTAAAGTAACTCAGTAGTCAGTAGACTAGTTCGTAATGTAATACTTGTATTGTAGAGAAAAAAATACATATAGATAAATAGTAATATAACTGAAAAAAAAAGAAAATCGAGAGGTATGACTCGATCTTGTTTTTCTATCGCAGTTTCTTTTCTAATTAAACATGCAAGTGGTATAAGTGAGTATTATATATCATTCATTATCATGCTTGATCAAAGTAAATAAATGCAAAGTCAATAGACAAATTATGCGAACTAGCTACTTATTAACTATTTATCTGCCATGTCCATAAGCAGAAGTATACAAATGTCAAAATGAGCCGGTAAATAAGCTCAATTATAAAACTGGTCAACCTATTTGCGTTTAATAAAAGAAAAAATAGACAGTAGATGTAACCAGCTTTAGTGATGAGAATATGTCCATACTTCTATTTAACCCTTCAGACAAGATGCAAGTATTTCGCGTCGACTCTTTCTACAATCGCTAACCCCTCTATCCTCTTGTAATATTGGCTAATACTGTGACCACGTAATATTGTGAGGTCTTTCAACGGTAAGGCTGTTGGGAGACGTTATTCCAATACATTTGTTGGTTTTCTATTATCGTTTACGTTTGTAGAATGTGTCTTGGAGGGCTGTATTTACTAATGCTGATTACGAGAAATCTAACCACAGATTCACAGACAGAGTGATTTCACTCACATTTATCGTTAATAATTTATTTAAACTTTATGCATAGGCGAACTTAATTGCCAAAGTATTCATTATTCCAAATACAAATAAACTCTTTTCGTCCAGTGTTTATTAAGTGGTGATATATTATGACTCTGAAATACAGTGTCTTATTGCATGCCTGACAAAGAAGTTTAAACTTTAAACTCAGACAGCTTTAAGCTCGGCGTTCTCTGTGGGATTGCATCCGAAAAGACTAAATATGAAATCAAACAATAATTATCAATTTTGCTTATATAGCTAACCTGTGCAGTAAGTATGACTGATTGGATTGAAAGATTCTGGAGTGAATGCAATAGACTGGAAAGAATTTGTTTCAACGTTTTCTAGATACGTAACTAAGAAATATTATTAAAATGTTAGGATAACTAATGGCATAATAGATCTATTTTGAACGCAACGCTTACCATCGCGTTTATAACAGTATTTAATAAAATACAGACAAAGACTCGAAAAATAAAATTAAAAATGCCAAATCATGCCCTTTAAAGACCACAGTAATTGATGTACCATCAAACATGCCAATACATTTCGTGTTCACTTGAAATAAAATTGTGACAGCCCGCAATGAAATACCGCGCATACCGAACAATTAAGACCTTCAACTTAAAACATACATGAGTATAAATGTATTATAAAAAGTAGGTATGTTCTTTATTATTTGACTGTAAAAATGTAGAAACGAACTCTGAATAACAAAGGCTTACTCCAATCAAAGCACTCACATTCGGGCAAAATACCAAAAAGGTAGAGAAACAGACGTGTGACAGAGCACGCAGCCTTACTAAGAGATAAACAGAAAATGAGGATATAACAAAAACTCTACGGGCAAAATTAAAAGCATCGACATACAAGCAACTAACACACGCTCTAACGTTTTATGATAAGCTCGTTGACTTTTTGGGGCCGACGTAATTTGTCGAAGGCGCCTAAGATAAAGGCGGCAATTTGGTCGCGGAGGCCCCAGGCACGCCGCTGGAATGTCAACCGGGGTAGCAGCCGTAGGGTTAACACGCGACGCAAACACGTTTAACTGTGGAATACGTTATTCATGTGTTCGCATTAAATTAAAAAGTTCATAACATAAAAATTGTTGCTTAAATTGTTCCGAAATAAATTGCTCTAATTAGGTTCAGGTAATTTATAATCGATACCTAAGTAGATATATTTACCAGTAATACTTATAACATAAAGCATGATCAGTAATAGTTGAAATAATCGCTTCAACTGGCTGAGTGACTAACGCAGTTAATTGTAATAGGTACAGGCTGCAATGAGTATCGAGAAGCTTTAGTCATATGCACATTACTATATCGGGTTTTATAGTATTATAAAGTGATTGGGCAATATAACATAACCATGGATGAAAAACATACCCTTTATGAAAGAATGACACAACGACATTAATTGCGACATTGAACAAGAAAAAATAGTAGTGTCTTTACCCCAATTTACTTAATAAAATACAATAAAATACCCTTTAAACTTACTAAAATACAATGTAATACATAGCTTGTTCAATCTTCATTAATAATAATGTATTTTGCTAATTGTGTTAACATAACTAATTCATAGGAGTTCCGTTCAAAAATTTGAATAAAAAGCTTTGAAAGTTGTCTAGAAACTCTTTATTGTTACTTATTTTATTTATTTATTTATCTTTATTGTACACACTTAACAGATAGAAAAAAAAAGAATTACAACATACAAATGTGACAATTGGCGGTCTTATCGCTCATGGCGATCTCTTACAGACAACCTTTATATGGATAATTTGGTGACAATAATAAGGGTACCAGTAGTAGGGTGCACAAATCTCAGATCTGTTCAAATGTAAATATTTACAAAAAAGAACACCAAATTCAACATATTCATCATTCATATATAAATACACATCTACTCATACTACTCATACTACTTATTGTCTTCTTAATTAGTTTAAAATGTCACGTTTATGTCATTCTCAAAACTAAATGTGACAGTCACTTGCGCAGTCACATATTTACACCATAATATAAAAAACAACGACAGTAGTTTCAGTTGGGTACAAAAATAAGATGAATTCAGTTATTTAGTACATAATTTACACCTTTATTATTATGTTTAAATTTTACATATGCTAACTAAATTGCATTAGAAAAAAAACTACTAAACAACATTCCTTTGAGATTGATTTCCGAAACAGAAATACCTACTTAACTCGAATAATGTTTTTGTTGAAAATATTCAAGTGGAATCCGTGTCGCGTGTCCCCTCACTAATTATAAGTAATACTTATCGTACGGCGACTCGGCTCAAACCTTTTAGCGTGTGACGTAGCTAATAAATCTCGACCTATCTAACTGACGCCGAGCGGTCGAATGGCCGACGATACACTAATATTAATTGCGAATATATTAATATTGCTGATAATTCGAAAGTAACTTTTGAATAATGAATTGTGAATATTCGCGAACGAATTAAGAATAAGATTGATGATCTTTTCTGAGTATTGAAGGTTCTAGCAATTGTGTGTTTTTTTTTAATATAACGGTTTTAGCCAGTATTGCCAGATATAAATTTATCGTCTCCGGGACAATTTTGCTAGAGTTAGTACTTTTTAAGATATCGATATGATGCCATTTCTTATATTTCTGAGAAATTATCTTTTCTGCATTTATGACTATAATTGGTAACGTTCAATTCAAGTAAAAATTGTACTATACCTTAAAAATTGTATCACAAAAGATTGAAAACAATAATTGTTATTCGTGTCGTATCGATTAAAGTACCTGTGACCTTTTTTTACCGGCTATTAATATATTCATTGTTAACGTATAAGACACGACACTTACTGCACACTTACTTTAGATGTATTGTATTAATTTACTTCAAACATCTCACCGACACGATGATTGCCAACACAACACTTTCATTATTCGCATCCTTGATTCTATTAATTGGTTTTGATATCGCCGTACGCAATGCTACCGTTTCATCCGTCAATTAATTTATTTCTTTGAAACTCACGTATATATAGTACAGCGCTATGTCAGTCGTTCAGAGAAGCCTCGGCCGCATTTCAATAAGAAATTATCAAATTAGTTTCATCGGAAATAAAAAGCAGCCATTCGACCACAAAAGGATGCCTGGCATTGTTCACAGATTTTAAAAATCATCCATAATTAAATGGAATTCGGTTTTTATAATCGCGAGCGTTTCGCCTTCATATGAATTCCTGAATTTTGTATACAGTGGAGACCTCAAAAAATAGTAATTTGCCACCCTGCTGGATGGGTGCGCTTTGTAAGAAGGGATATAGTTGACGGATTGATAGTTACAACGTACTTGGGTTCTTTAAAATGTGAAAGAACAGTATGAGGCCGGTTGCGGCGTGGGCAAAAAGTGGTATTGTTCAAGTGAGTGGTTCTGCGAAGAATTCAGGGAGCCCAGGTCTGGTTATAGCACACAAAATAACATATTGTGGTGAATTCTTTATTAGGTATGGCGAACAGTGGGATCGACGATGGTGCCACTGCGGTGGTCTTGATCGTGCAAATGTATTGTTTCGACGCATAAATTATACTGTATAATACTAGAGAATATGAGAGGTTTCTTATATTTGCAGAATCAATTGCAAATAATCAAAGAACATCAGAATAAGAAGTAAAAATTGAGAAATGTTGAAAAACTTATTTTTTCCATTCGCGTCACCATTTTTGAGCTAATTTTATACGTGTCCGTTCAATACCCTGTTAAGTGTAATTAATTGGTTACACAGTTTGGATAAATCAAACAAATTTCGAACTGTACAGACGATTGACTGCAATTGCTACCATAATCATAAATCTACAGAACACGCTTGTTAAATAGAGATATAATAGGGCCAATATCAGAACTGCCATTTACGTCTACATAAATTATTTGCGAGCGAACCAATCTTATTCATCGAATCATATTTATTCTATTACTTAAGTATAAACTACGTTTTATACGAGAATAAGCGTGCCTTTTGAAAGGTTAAATCGTTTTCGCATGAATTAACTCGTATAAATAGATGCTTGAGAAAATTGAATTATAAATACATTTTTTATGAGAGAAGTGAGACGTTTTGCTGTTCTTATTCGATTGGTTTATCAACTTGGTACTGACCATAAAATCTTTGACTGCATGCCTTCATAGGCTAAGGTGACAGCTTGACTTGCCATGAAGCGAACAGTTTGCGCCTTCTTAGTTAAAGAATACTACCAGCCTTAAGTTAGAGCGCAGCGTTGCTTTCTTCCTAGAAAAAAACTCACAAACAAGAATCATATTATTTATCGTGGGAGACTTTACAAACATTCATTTAAGCGGATACGAGCACGGAATCTCAGAACAACAATTTATTGTCACACAAAATGATGTCCTGTATCACAACCACCTTGCCATCAGTGCAGACCTGCAAAACTGACTCTAGTCTGCCTGATAGAAAGTATGAGCAGAACCCAAAGTTTAACCTACTCAATGCGAATCCAGACATGCAGTAATGCAGCATGAGGAGCCAGTGTAGCGGCCTATTGATAAGCTTCTGTATCATTGAGCCTCGGATGTAACACCCACCACGAATCATGACAGCACAAATGCTGCAATTAAAGGCTGGTCTTCTGTGAGAGTATTGTACTGCCCTGGTCGAGGTCGTCCATCGTACTGAAAGCAGCGTGGTCTGACTTACAACAAACAATTAAATTTTCTACCAAAACTAAAAGTTGTAATTACATCATATCTAAACGAGTTTACATACACTTGAACAGTTAATACTTACGAATCAATTTTTTTAATTAAACTTACTAGCACATTGGCAGAAAAGCTGTACATTCTTCCTCATATCAATAGACATAAAAAGACATATTACTAAACAGAGCAACTAGATTACAAAGCCCGGAAATCAACGACACATCGACACTTACCCATCAGTATCTCTCACACGTTTGTCATCAGTATTGAATAGAAATATAAGTTACAAACATAAATAAGACATCTCAACGTAACCGTAATGATCATTACTAAATACAAAAACGGTAAATTGTTCTGGGAAAAAAGCGAAATTCCTTGATAGAAACATCAATCGCGACATACAGCAGGAATTGAATATAATAGATGAAAAAAGAGTAATGTAAGAGATGTAGATCGGTGTATATCTCAGCGCAACATGAGTCTAATTATGCTCTCGGAAGGTCGAAGGACAGTTTTTGCCCATCGCCCGCCATTACACTGAAGATTCGAGCCGGGATTGAGTTTTTAGTTTGGCATAACTTAAATTGCATTTTTGTCACCCACAATCGTTTGGAACTTGATTGTAAGATGTTTTTGTCGGTTGATTACGTTGCTTATATTTATTCTGTTGTATCTTCATTAGTGTCGCTTTTTGTGAATTCAGATGCGATGATATTAAAATTCGAGTAATGTTGATTCTAGAAACAGTAGAAACATATCTCTAGATCTTGTCATAAAATGTCTAAATATATTAAGACACAACTCGCACTCGGCCAGCGTGGGGACGTATGGCCCTAACCCTCCCCTGATAGGAGACCCAAGCCCAGCAGTGGGACATTATGAGGTGTTGATGATTAAGAAAAAAATGGTTAATCCTTAAAAAGTAAAACGTCAAAAGCATTATGTAAAGGAGGTACCTTGGTTTGTCTAGTAGTGGACTGTTATACTGCTAATTGACGGATGAAATCTTTATGAAAAATAATAATTATAAATACTTATAACTCTTATTTATATATATAACGATTTAACTTTAAGACTAGATGACTAAAAATCGCTAAAAAGCTTTTGACACCAAGTTCATTAAAACCTCTTAATTTTAATGCAAGATATAAACCGATCAACGTCATGTTGCACGTGCATTACATCAACCAGGATGGTTTTATGCAAAAAATAACTACCTTGTTTACTTACATGTTTATTGTTTTACAATTATTAATAAAAGATGAGTGATACTAGGGTAAAATTTAAAGGTGATTGATGACACACGAGCTTTATTTTGTAGCCCATAATAGACAAATACCGATTTAAAACCCTTTACGTTTAATGAAAAATCATACACCTATAGATTATTGTATTAAAAAAATACTATAAAAACGTGGACATTCCTTAATGAATTCATATTTACCGTAACTCACTAATAATTTTCAATAAACAACTTTCTAGAAATCTACAGGTTTCAAATAAAATAGCTTTCCGGTATTGCCGTCTCTACTTATAGAAATAAGTAGACCTTATTAGACCAGAAATTACTCTCTTTATTACTCCAACTTAGTTGGTTAAGTGAGACCTTAAAGCACGGGTAATGAGCTATGTTATAAAGTTAATTTCAAACACGCACAGTTGTTGAGAGTGACCGCAACGTTTCAACGTAGCGGCACGTTGATTGCACCCAGGCTTAATTAAATAAACTGCTTTTTTGTACAATGCTGAATAAACTTAGAACGTTTAATTCTAACTTCAAATACATGTTCCATATCGTAACGATGTAATAAATCTGAGGAGCGCGCGGTAGCGGTACTAGAGTCGGCCATCAGATAGTGAAGTTTCTTAATAATGGAACCCATTTATTGAGAAATTGTTAAAGGTCACTCATTACAGTTGTTTTAGATAGATAGATAGAAAACTCTTTATTTGCACACTATAATATTACAGTTATAAGAGAGTACATAAAATGTGAGACGGAGTGTACAAAGGGCGGCCTTATTGCCAAAAGCAATCTCTTCCAGGCAACCTTATTTTACGTTTACGTTTTATTTTGTGGTTTGCGTTACAACCTTAGTTTACATTTTATTTTGTGGATATGCATTTAGTCGGATTAAATCAATCCACCGTAGCACGAAGCATTCAATGCAGTTGAATTGTATTTGTGGATAACAAAATTAATGCAATTAGGTTTTGATACATCTGATTTAACTATAAATAATAATAATAATCTCTTTATTGTACCAGATTAGTAACAAGGTTTACTTAAATAGGAAAACTTAAACTAGGGAAGTAGAATTGGCGGACTTATCGCCCGGAGGCAATCTCTGTAAACCAGGCAACCGTGTAAATCAAGCAACCGTGTAAATATTATTGAAAGTCTTTGATAATCCTTTTTTCACTTCTTGCACATACATAAATGAAATTGCATAAGAACATCAATTCTACAGCCAATACCAAGAAATAAATTAACAGCGTCATATAATGGATTATGTCACAACTTGACAAATACAATAGAATATCAAAAACTTGAAGCCAAAGCAATTATGTTTTTACAAGCAAATTGTTAATTCGTTCAGAAATGTTACTCCAACGGAGGTTAAGATGCCAGATCTGTTCAAAAATCTAGCAGAAAAAAAACAAAAGCAATTCGTTCCTGTGAAGTTCGACAAAAAAAATTACTAATTAACATTGGGGCTTCTCAACCTTTGGGGTTTTTTCTTTCATGAGTAAAGTGAGAATTACTGCCTTGCTATTTACAAGATTTGAATTGACTAACAGGGTACACATTTAACGTCTTAATAATGATTTTATTGTTAATTCCTTAGTTGTAGGTTTTCGTTATCTATTATGAGTCACAGTAAACGGTTGTGTCCAGTCAAGTAAATTAATTTGGTTGAATGAATTAATGTATGCTTAAAAATTGGACCAAACTTTTAATTTGACTGTATTGAATGCGCTGCACTGGAAGGCTATATAGTTTATGCGGTCACCTAGGCGTCTTTTAATGCCCTGAGTGGTTTGGGCTCAAACTCAACATGACACAATACTTTGTATGACACACAAATTTTTGTAAATTGTCTTTTTGTAACGACCTCCGCCATACCAGACTGTACATAGAGTTTTTTTTTTTCTTGTGGTAACCCCTCAGTCCTTCACCCCACCGGGTTTGCGGCGGGGCGGTGTGTCGGAATCGAACCGACTAAAACGATACGGTGTGCCACTCTGCGCCTGAGACGGGAGAGATCCGGGAACTGCTTTCTTACGCCATCCGGACCCATAGTGTTAGCGTAACCTTCTTTAAAAAATACTTTCCATGCATTACCACCGTACAAAATAATAATCAAACGAAGAAACTGTGAGAGTCCCTAGTTCCATGAGTTGAGTACAAATTCTGGTGACTTGTATTTCTTAGAATCTAACGATTCCTGCTAAGCGAGACACCACCATGTTGACCGCTGTAGGCTTCGTGATCCGTAGAAACATTCGTAGTCGCGTGCTGAGCGCGTCAGTGGAAATGTGGCTTAAAGTAAAAGCGATAAAATTAGGATGTCTGTCGATAGTTCGAGTTATCATTGAATTATATATCATTTCAAATGAATCATTTTTTATATTGGTCAAACGTATGAATGTATTTAAATAATATTATTACAACTATAACTCATACCATTTCTGGTGCTAAATAAAGAGTAACTATCAGAATAGGCGATATTCGATACGACAGGCATAATTCTTGCTATCCATTTTGGAAATACATACAAAAAATATAATGATGATTGTAGTTTATTTATTATAATTAAGTTTTTAACGAATATCTTAGAATTACTGTGTGAATAATACGAAACTATCCGCGTGCCACTTTCCGCTTACGCGCCAGTTTTATTCCAAGCGCTTTAACTCTGTGTTCAGTATAAGCGGCCGCGGAAACGAGCAATTTCCTCTTCCATTATAATTGATTGGCGTAATTGCGAGCGGATTCTTTCGCGAACGGCCCACATCGCGCAGTCGTCAGTCGCCCACTCTATGACCAGCGTTATTAAGCCTTTTGATTAGGGTTGTCTACGATACGGTTCTATAATTACTTTCATGAAGTACCCATTCAGATGGGAATTTGATTAGTTGATTAGTTCTTTCTCTTTACAAACATATCATTATCTTCGAAAGTATGGGCAGTGACATATTACATAATCGTCGTTTTTACATAAACTGCTAAAGGTCTATCGCCGTCAACTGTGAACATTTATTTTTAAATAAACAATCAGATATGTCTAAATTCAAACAAATTTTAGATATTACACCTAGTCACAAAAGAAATAATAGTGCCGATAAAACCAACAACCTCAGACTTGGCAGTCAGGGCCAGAAGAACAATAGGCGGACATATTGGCTAAAAATATTTAAATTTTACCTTAAACATATAATCATCATCATCATCAGCCTATCGCAGTCCACAGCTGGACATGGGCCTCTCCAATTTCACGCCACTTAGTTCGATCTATGGCTACTCGCATCCAGCTCCTGCCAGCCGTCCCGCATATAACATATATCTGGCATCATTCCTAGCATCTGAAAATCTACTTCAGCAAACGTTATTTACTTTCATTGGAACCCACTTTTACCCGACCACGGCGAAGTCAAAAGGAAGAGTAATATGTTGGAAATCTACACTGAAACGATTTTAATAAATGAGGTATCAAAATACTCCAAATAATGGTCCGGATGACATAAGCTAAATAATTTTAAAGATTTAATATTTGTGATTATTATTACCTATCATAATACTTACTTACTAAATTTACCTAAAATAAAAACTTTCACAAATACTTGCTATTCCTAATTTCTTTATATTTTCTGATTCCCACTTCGGCTAGTGTCACAAAACTAGTTGGATTTGAAAGGACTTTTCGAACACGTTGATGATATTCTCACCCGCATTTGAATGTATTTCATTGTGGTTTACATATTCCCCATGTTTACTTCTATCATATTAAATGGTGTGTTATTGACTGACGCGTAAATCGAGACCGCATGTCATATGACACTGTGAAAATATTTTAGTGAATATAAGCTATTACGCGCGACTTCGCTTGCATGATTATTTCTTATTTTGTGTTTCCAACTTTGAAAATAAAGAACTCTCAACAGTAACAATTCATTCCTCTTGGTATAATGAAGTTTGCCTTTCTCGAGCTTTCAAGGGAAATGAATAGCGAGCGCCCAAGGAGCGGCGTCCGTGGCATTCTTTTTTCATTTCCCATGATGAAAAATATGCTTTGTGGTCGAAAATTTAGCACTGCAGACGAGACCTTCGAATTTTTCTTTTTAAATATATTCTATTTTTCATTTCACTAGCTAATTTTGGAACAGCCTACGTATATCAGTTATCTTATACCCATAACATAACATAATATAGATAGAAAAAGTTTTTTTTGTTTATTTATATCCCAAAAATTCTTTCTGGGTATTTAAGACTTAAAAGCATCAGATATAAAACTTTCATGTTTGTAGCTTCAACTTCGCGTTAATGACTCAATCAGTCAATCAGACAATAAAGGGCAATTAGTTTTGTATGTATTAGATACATAGATAATCTATTCTTGGTAAAATTGATGAAACGATACACGATAATATCGAAGCGCCACTTCCTTGTAAATCTATTTCAACAAGTTAATCAGTGACTTTAAATAATTAAAATGAAAATTGTTATTCTGTGAAAAATCAGATAATTAATATATAATCAAATAAAAACAAAGGATGTCTGGAAGAGATCCCCGTGAGCGATAAAACCGCCTATTGTTATACCAAATGTAGTTTCTAATCTAGTTACATCTGTAATTTTGTTTTATTTGCTTAATGGTGTGCAATAAAGCTGTATAAATAATTTGAAAACTTATGACATCACACCTCTTCAAACCATAATTTCCTGGCCCTTTTCACAATTAAGAAAACCTTAATTAAAAAATAAACTTTTTGGTTAGTCCAAAATATCTAAAAGAAGTTTTATTATGTAACAAATATAATTTAATACATACTAAATTGCAAATCAATATATTGCAAATTCAGTTTACCTAAATATGCACATTTTGTAAAAGAAGCGAGAAATACATCATTATCATATGAGTGAGTAATTGCATTAGGTAACTCCTGTCTCATTGTTAACCAAATAGGTTAACACATTACAAGGTTAAGAAATCAGGTCAGTGTGCCTATTGGCCTAAGAAATACGGGAGTTGTCTTTGTTTAAAGGAAACGATTGCCCCAAACACCGTGTGCAGAAATGGACCACCAATATCTTGGTCTTTTTTGTGACGGATTAAAAATACAAATTGCTACCACCCCCACCCACACAATGGGTGTCGTAAAAGGCAGGACAACATCGACCCAAAAACAAGGAAAACTCAAAACAAGTCCTATACTCATCCGTTTGGCCAGCGTAGTATCGAAGGCCTAAACCTTTTTACGAAGGAGGGGAACACATTACACGGTTAAGATATTAGGTCAGTGTGCCTATTGGCCTAAGAGTGACGCGTTAAGGGGTAATTTATGTTAGACTGGACCGAGTCCGTGTGTACCGTTTCATATCCGTGACTCGTGCTCGTACACGGCACGGCCCGCGAACGGCCCGCTCAAATATTATTCTCTCTAAGCTCTAAGTCCTGATAAACGTCCTAACGACTTTGGTAATTTTTACTGGTAGTTAAAGCTCTAAAAATTCCGCCAACAATCTTTCCTTAGTACTTTGTTGTATCCTAGTACTTGTGATGTGGAGGTCGCTCAAGGTAAAATATTGAGATTCAGCCGTATCGTAGTGGACTCGCAGCCGACCCTAACCTAGTTTTGTGAAAAGGCTCGGTGCATTAGTGATGAATTGCAAAATCTGACCAAGATAAACAGATAAAAGGATACGTATATACATATGTAATAGGTACATTTGTATTATAAGCTTTTGACTTAGTTAACAATGATCAAAAATTGTTAGGGTCTTCTCGCTGACAGCACAAAAAAGACACAACTTTTATTTCATCATAATACCAGTTCTTGTTTGATAACTTGTCTTTAAACTGCTTATATACTTCTAAGTCCATCACTTTTACAATATTATTTTTAATGCCGACTCTGCCCGTGTGTATTTGGATATCAATGACAAATTTCATTAAAATCAATTCAGCGATTCAGCCGTGAAAGGGTAACAAACCTTAGTAAGGTTAGGTTACTAATAAAACTCGCTGTTTATTCGTTAGAATTTATTTCGGTATGTTTTTCATGCCGTACCATTTGTTTGTACATTATAAATTTGAATACATACCAGGGATAAAACAGAGGTCCAGTGATGTAGCAGCATCACTAGGCAGCCATGGTGTGGGTCACCATAATGCATTGTTACATTGTCTACATTCGTATTGAGTATGGTGACTAACACTGGGTTATGCTTATGCTTTCCATCAGGCAGAGTAGAGTCACTGTGGCAGGCCCGTCTAAAAAAAAGACATAGGGCGAGAATCACAAAAAACATTTACACGGGTCAGATCATGTACATCAGCTAATGCTTAGTTATTTTTATTCAGTGTTTCCTAATCTGCTTATACCACCAGCGAATTGCAGTAATTACATCCAGTCAAAACACGAGACATCAAGAATCTCAGCTACAATATAATTTATTGACTGACAAATCCCATCGCAGACTAAGCCGAGAAACGAATACATATATAATGACTCTTATGTATTCGATAATAAAGTATATTTTCATCTGCTCGAATGTTATATTTCGACCTCATCGATCCAGTTTTGTTAAAGGCTGTCAAAAGCGTCTTTTTTTCCTTTTCAACAGTCTGATTATTTTATTATTGCATCTCACAATGTTGCGTGTATTTACTAAACCGGATCAGGGTATTGAATATTGAATCGCAATAAACTTTTATTTCTGTATATCTCTATAAACCGATTTTATATTAAAAATGGCTTTTTCCAGCGGCTCTGCTCGCGTGAATGTCGGTTATCGCGGTAAAAACTAACCCATATCCTCTAGAATCAAAATTTCATTAAAATCGGTGTAGTGGTTTAGTTATAAAAGCGTTAATAAGTTCAAGCATCCAAACTAACAACACAGACAGAGTAACTTTTGAATATATTGTGTTGTTGTGTGGATTATTGTAATGCCAATCTACTAATAAATATTTCACATCTGATCTCGAATTCGTACTAAATATTTTGTTGTGTGACACATACAGAAGGGGGGCAAAAAAAACCTTCTGTACTCAGAATGTGTCCGTAAAGTTTAATATAACAATTTAAGTAGTAGAATTATTCAGTAATTTGTTGCTGATGCAATTTTCAAACTATATAAAACTAATTAATTTTATGAATTTCACTGTATTACCCTTGAAATTCCTTACACAATAAAATAACGTAATTGTAATATAACATGTTATCGGCTATTAAAAATCGGTCTTTAAATTATCATACGTAATTAAACCAGTTTAATTTAATATATGAATTTATGATTAACTGTATCGATAGCATTATTATTCATTATATAGATTAATTAATGCTATCTATGCAATACTGATCTGCATAACTCACTTACCTATAGGTATATTAGCATAGGGTAGTAGATATATTAGCATATTGCATATAATTATATTACGGCACTGTATACTATACAGTGCATTTTAGCTAAATAATAAAGGAAAAATGCTCCCCGCTAGTCCCCAGTATGACTTGAAACACATATTAGGCGTCGTGGAATTCCGCACGTTTAACGAAAACAAGCACCAACAATGAAGGTGTGGAATGAACTGTCGCTTACAAAACCATGGTTTTCTAGATGCACTAAGTTTTATGGAATTGGAGGCAAACAAGCAGACATATCGCCAGATGGTAAGCAATTACCGCGTCCCATAGACACCCGCAACTCCAGATGCGTCACAAGTGCGTTGCCGAGCTTTGGGGAATTGGGAGGGGGAATGGGGAGAGGGATTGGGGTGTAGGCCTCCGGTATCCGCACTTACTCTGTGAAACACAGCGCATATGATGCTTCACAATGGTTTTCTGTAAGGGCGTGATATCACTCCGGTCGATATTTTATTGCACGTTATATCGATCCGTTTAGCCAGCGTGGTATAGCAGACTTAAGCCTCTTTTTGAAAGAGAGGCTTATATCTAATAGGGCTCTATTACAAGTTGTAGATAATGATTTATATGTTTATGCAAATAAAGATATCACATCGATCTTACTATTATCTCAATATCTTACTGTAAATCTTTCATGTGTTCCGGTTAATCTCCGAAGTATTCTAGTAAAGACTATGACAGATAACTGATATAGTAAATATTAAGTTAGAGTACCCTTTCTTATGTAAAAGCTGCCAACATGACTCTGCTCTGCCTGTTGATAAGCATGAGTAAAATCCAATAGGGATGGTCACCATCCACATAGCGAATGTTGACAATGCAGCATAGCATGCAAGCTATGGCGGACTATTAAGATGGATTAAAGGATCCGGGATAGTTGTTGTACCGCGGAAACAGTGTGGGGCAAAGCTAGTCTAAAAAGTAGCCAAAGTTACTCCTTATATCAGCCACTATCTATAAGTGAAAGCCCCGTCAAAATACATTAGGCCGTTCCGGCGATTAACCGACACAAACGGACACAAAGAATAAAATTGGCTCACGCATAGTGTTGTCCTGTGTGGCGTTTGAACTGATAACACTCAGTGTGGTAGAAAGCGTGGCGACATCGCTAAAACCACTAGACCAACCGTGTAGTCCATACTTACTAATATACAACTGCAACAAATTTTATTATGTGAATAGTTTCTTAAAGAATTATGATCTTATTCATATAAATTGATACGATCTAGACCGTTAAATATTAAAACCAGGACTCCACAGAAAGAAGAAAAACGTTTTATTTACTTTACGTAATCAACATACGAGTCTTCATAGCTAATAGAGTATATCAACCTTATCACATCACTCAACTACAACTGAAATTTGATTTGCTATCAGCGGGCAGATTTAGATACTGAACCCGTGAAGGTCAGACCACCGAGACCACGCCGTCAATTCTCCTGCAGCCATTATCGCGCTATCGGTCTGTCTCGTAAGATTTATTCAAGTCATAAAGTTGACATAATCAGCTGATTAACACACCCGTCATCATTGAAATTGCTATTCGTGTGCGTGACTAAACAAACTTATGTTATTGCACACTTATTGTTGTATTTAAAGAAATATATACACATCATCTTATGTTGTCGTGGGTCATAAAACGTACATATGTAGAATCATGATATGATTATTTGTCAGTTTTGTATGATATTGATTGCAACTGCTAGTATATCACGAGTTTAAATCTTCGAGTTTATAAATTATGGTATGTTACTTTAAAGTTCATCAAACCAGGTATTAAGGTACGATAGGTATCGCATTATTTTCAAGACTATCTGCATCCCCGGCGTTAATCGCGTTTGTTGTTGTGCCTACCTTTACAACAGCAACCAAGGGTAAAACCGCGGGACAAAGATAATCTAAAATAAGAGTAGCCTTAGTCACTCCTTATATAATCAGTTATCTGCCAGCGAAAGTTTCGTTAAAATCAGTACAACCGTTCCAGAGTCGGAACAAACAGACAGATAGAAAAAATTTCTTTCAAATACATTTTGTAAAAAGCTGTTAATTTGAAATGACAAACATACGCTTCCATTTCATTTATTTGTATATAGATTCAAACAAATAGCTTTGTTTAGCGAATCAAAGCTTCTTTAATGATCACAAAAAGTTTAATTCGAATTGCATTGCTACTATACTTTCATGCTGGCTGAGCCAGTCGGTGTTTACGGTTGACGCCTGAAGGCAATACGAAGTACCAAAGTTAAGGCAACTTATAGTTCTAATGTCTTTACGCAGGCTGCACTTATGTGCGGGCAAACGATACCATAATTGCTGGTGTGCGGTGTTCGGGCGCGAAGGGCGATATTTGTTTGCAATTAGTAGTCGCATGGGAAGGCGATGTCCGGACGTCGCACTAATATATGGTTTTGTGAAAGTACTGAGTTGAAAGTGAGGCCGGGAGCGAGGCCAGCTGCCTGCTGTGGCGGCGACTGACATTTCCGCGCGCAGTACACACTTAAATTGCACTCCAGACAGCCGTTCGTCAAAGATCACGTTTTCGATATTATTGAAATGTAATGATAGCTAGTGGTTTGCCACGGCTCTTGTTATTTATGAGCTTGTGTAATAGGTGGTATATTTGTTGAAACACTTCAAAATCGCAACTTAATGCAGGTATATGCCTTAATAAACTTCCACAATGAACTGGTTTTAGCGCCCATAGATTCAGTAAATGGCAATCGCATTCTAAGAAAAAAAAATATTGCGTGCAAAGTTGCGTAATACATTGCTTACTCACAATTCGAATCGATAAAGTGTATCAAGGTGTATGTATATAAAGTGTATATATTGCCGTGTATATATATTTATTTATATTTTTATGTATATGTGTAACTTCACAAATATATTTTTTTTTCCCCACCACAATGCATCTATCCCACAAAATTTCTACAACACCCAAAGGTTGGCTGGTAGAGAATGCCTTGGGCATTAACCCCGCCGTTGTACATGTGTGCATGTAGTTTTAAAATAAAATTAAATAAAGGCGATGAAGTAACTAAAACTAATAATATCTGCAAACATATACCTATATAAATTAATTTACATTATAAGCCTGCCCAAATGACTCTATACTCTTCTATAATATATACTCACTGTGAATCGAGACAATGCAACAATGCAGCATAGTAACTTACACTATTTACTAACTTTGGCACGCACAGGCCTAGTTAAGGAAAAGTGATTATCGGTTAGACAATTTCAATGTGAATCGAGAGTTACATATAATAAATATAATTTTCATTTTATCTCATAAAAAAAAATTCAACGCCTGAACGCACAAACACAGACTTGTGAGCAGGACGACAGTACTACATTTAGAGGAGCGGGGCGGAGGGAGGGGGGCTTGTACGGTTAGCAACCTTGTTCACGTAGCGCAGTTATAAAATAGAGAACTTTATTAAATTACACGTAATAGCCCCATAGTGGAGTCATTATAATCAAGTGTACACCAAGAAAATAACGCTCACCTTCCATGTACGGAGGCGATTAATTGTAATTATAATAAATAAGTCCCACTTTATTTATTCAATTTATGTAATGGTTATAATGGATGTAATAGGTTTGCTAATTCAAATTATCTCAATGTCTTCTAATTACTCAAGCGGCGCCGCGCGGGTAATACCTTCGTCTACAAAATTAATTTGACCGATGATATAAGGAGTAATTTAGGCTACTTTTATTTGACTACTTTTAATGCCCAGAGGCCTACCAAGGGGCTCAGTTAGTCTATATTAGTATCATAAAGTTTCTAACTTTATTTGTATGTTTGTAGGAAGTAATCTTCTGAAAATTTTTACTTACAGAAAATGACACTATTCAGGAGTGACGTAGGCCATATTTAATCATGATTCAACAATAAATCCAGTTGAAAATAATATTATTTGTAAATCAAGTCGATGAAAAGCGGCCGATTACCGCTAAACGAAGTGGGCACGGGTCGGCTGGTTATAGATAAAGCACACTCAGACACAGATCAAAATTAAATCACCGTGTCCTGCACACGATTATTTGTCTTGTCTGGGGACCAATTCCGCGATTTTGGCTTTGTAGACAGAATCATTAATCTCAAGACGAACAGGCCCGGCTGTGAAAATCATTATCAACAAAACATAAATAAATAAATAAATATGTTCGGACATTTTAACACACACCGCCATCTAGTCCCAAACTAAGCAGAGCTTGTACTATGGGTACTAGACAACTGATATTAATACATATATACTTTTTTTTGTAAATACATACATATTATACATGGAAAACACCCAAACTCCGAAACAAATATTTGCAGATCATACAAACATTTGGTTCAACTCAGGAATCGAACCCGTGACCTCTAACACAGCAGTCGCATACGCTACCACTGCGCTACCGAGGCAGTCTGTATCATGTATCACTGCTGGGCTCAGGTCACCTCTCAGGAGAACGTTAAGGCCATACGTCCCCACACTGATCAAATGCGGGTTGGGGTCTGGCAAGGACTACGTCGTGGCTACGTAATCTTGCCGTTGAATGTTTTAAGCCGCCCAAAGACCTCTTACTAAGTTTCACGACTGTTATATTATTACAGCTACAAGGAACGACTGCTTAACATGACCTCCAAATCACAGAGTCGCTTATGGTATTGTGCCACCAGCGTTCACTCGTCCAGGTACTGACCGCGCTGTGCCGAGTGCAACTGGACTATGAGTGCCTTATGAGCGGCTTTGAAAATAAAAATAATTAATTACAGTTTAAAAAATAAGGTTAGTAGTGTCTATTAAAGTTTAAAAGCCTTTATCACGATCGTTGCCTACGCTGTTATTATTATTCCAATTGCATATAACATAAAATAAAAAGTAGTTTTGATCCTGTTTGTAACAATGGAAGTTAAATAAGCATGCATGCCAACAAACTACACACTGCTTATATAAAAACAACACAAGAATTTCCACACAATTGTCAAGGAATAATAAAGTTTCTTCTTTGGGAGCACTCATGATGTACGAGTACAGTGTATACTCACGATGTCCTTTTTTTTTGTTTGAGCGGATATCCCCTCGGGAACCACCTAGTGGTGGTTATTAGGGCTTGAACCGACGAAAAACCGCACGCAATCCAGATACCGGGTGTCATGTGAACCTGGTTTAAGAAAAACATCAACAACAAGCAAAGCACAAAAACCTTTTGTTTTATACAGGAGAAGAAAAACGCTAAAATTAAAACTGGAGCTTTAGAAGCGAACACTCCCCTATTTTGTGCGATTTAATTTTGTAAATCATGATTGAATTAATTCTCAGTCATCTGCGAATTGTTTTTATAGTTTCTTTGAAGAGGTCACTACGCTCGTTGACTTAACTTTACAACAAAACACAGGAAAACACAGTAACAAGTTATAAGAGTAAACATAGTATGGGGTCGAGTACAACTAGGGGTCAGGCGATGGCTCACTGACGCATAACTCTATAAATAGTATGATATAGATATACAGATTAACGGTGATGTGGTTTTTGTCATACTTATGTGTTTTGCTACAAAGTAAGCAAAGGGTGAATCTAATAACCTTACCGATAACATCATACCATGCTAACTTCGTATTTGAAATCACTAGAGCAATTACTATCATTTATATCCATTTAGGGACTTGTACACTTTTAACGACTACACGGTTGGCCTAGTGGTTTCAGTGGTCGCCACACCGCTTCCTACTGCGCCAAATGTTGTGGGTTGAAATGCTACATGGGACAACACTTTGTGTGATCCATAAATTGTTGTTCTAAGTCTGGGTGTACTTTGTGTCCGTTTCATGTATGTTTGTAAAGGTCCCCGCGACACAGGAATTTATATTCCTAAAGCGGTAGTTGTCCAAAAAAGAAAAGAAAAAAATTCTAGTAAAGCACATGCTTTTCTATTCGTTTTTTGGTCTGCCCTGAATCTACACCTTGCTTTTAAATACCAACTGAGGTCATATCATCAGAATTTCCTTTGTAGTAGTCGGTCTGAAAACCAACTAAAAACCGGTAAATGAGCATAGAAAGGATTGCATCATGTTACGATGTAAATCAATTTACAATTATTGAGCTGAATTACAATCGATGAATGTTTTTACCAACGTAACGAAGATAACATCAACCCTGCGCTCGCCGCACACTGCAATTAGAACTCATTGAATTATTTTTTAATATACTGAGGCTTCGCACGCACTCTAGAGTTTAATTTCCTTTCAAGTGAATAGAATTAGCTTTTTTATATAATTTATAGTACTTTTATATTCAGTTATTGTTGTTATTTCAACACAAAAACATTGTTGTTTTAATACCAATGACCCTTAGAACGAAAATAAAACAAAAGATACAATCAGTAAAGATTTTTTTATATATTATGTACGCTGATGAATTGCGCATACGAATAATTTGATTAATATTTTGCTTCCACGTAATAGAGACTCAGCCTGCTAGAAAGATGTTGAAAAGTTTCTCAAAAAAATTTTTAGATTAGATCTGAAAACTGAGGGTGATGCTGAACGTCGGTAAAAAAAGAAGCATGGGAATTTATGTATTTTCTTTTAAGAACCGTAAGTATTGGTCATATACCCTTATACTACCCTACACTTTAAAAAAAGGTTTTGGCTTACGATTCCACCCTGGTAAAATTTTACTTCTCCTTGCAATGCTGTTGGTCTACATATTTTGCTGCCCTAATTGGCTCTTAAGTAATACACCCACGGAATGAATAAAGGTCATTCGTATTTATAATTCATTACCCAACGGAGAGTTCACAAACACTTGCGATTTTAATGCTCGCAATAAAAATCGCACAGGATCATACCTCAAACTAGGCAAAGCCTTTTTTTTTTTTGGACGTGGTGGAATGCCTTTCCGTACTTCGCTCCCCCCCTGCGGGTACAGGGGGTTCACTTTGTGTGGAACTCCTGACTGACACCAGCCAGACTACCCACTAAACCACCACGGTGTGCCACTCTGCGCCTGAGACGGGAGGGATCGGGGAACCGCTTTCTTACGCCATTCGGAAACTAGGCAAAGCCTGTATCAAGGTCACGAGACTGCTGATAAATTACATCCAATTACGGTATAAATGATCGTGTAAATCTCATAAAGATTTTTCCTACGTGGGAATCGAAGCTACGACCTTTAACTTGACAGTCAGTACCGCTAACCGCTAAACCAATAGGCCCGTCAAGGCATTGCCAGGCAATTATGAACTTAACTTTAAAACAATTGACTATGAAACTTGAAACATTAGTTCCATTGCGTAGTACCTATTCCTGATAAAAAATCACTATTAATTAGTTTTATACATTGACATAGAACTTATAAGGCCAGTACTATAGTCAATAACAAGATAAGGATAATATAATTAATATCTAAAATAAAAAAGTTGATATGCCAAGATAGAGAAAGAATGTTTTGATAAGTCTACTTTAATCCCGTTTAGATTGGTATAAATCAATTATGACTTATTGGATCATCTATTAACGAACTGATTCATGGTTAGTGATCCTGATTGTGGAAATATACCTGGTCGAAATCGTTTCAGGACCAATAACTACGTAATGAATGCGGTCAATTGTACCTGCGTCTATCTATAATATGTATGTATTTATAAACATATGAGTATATCTTTTATACTGTTTAACATTGTATGAGGTGTGTTTAGTTTTTTAAAGTTAGTTTAATCTGTATGAATACCGAATACAGGTTAAGATTAAGAAAAGGTTTTGAATTTCAGATATATAATTTATTTATACTTTCTAAGAATACATTGTATAATTTGGATATAATGCCATAGGCATTTTCTTCCAGAGAACAAAACCTTAAAATTGAGTACTTCAGAAAATTTTGATTAGAAATTAAAGATTCCCATTACCCTCTTTAATTTTAATGGCATAAAGCTTACTATCCACGGTAGGGAGCAATAGACAGGTTTACCAGTACAATTACACAAGTCAGCCAAGATAAAACTGAGAAGAGAACATACCTGCACAGTTTTGGAACATACACGCTCTGGTTTACCTGTAAAATTCAACTACACAGACATACTTCTCATGTATACCCTTTTTCACGCCGGATACCACCGGGGGGATTTCCCCTAATGGTTGTTTTCGACGTTAGAGCAAATGCCCAGATGAATCGCTGCCCTTGGACACTAGAGGAGGAGTCGCAAGTTGCCGTTCTTTGAGTCCATCCTATTATATTCAGAGTGACAGGCGGTTTGAGCTCTGTTGCCAAACATAAGGCCATTGTATCACATCTATTCGTACTGAAGCTTTGCTTTCCTCTGGTTATGTAAATAATATCAGATTCGTCACCAAGGGTGATTGCTATCACTCTTTTGTAACCAGAGTAGCTTTTACTCGCGTCATAGCATAATAGCAGTCATTTGTACGTCATTTGTTAGTAGCCTAATATTATCTGTGAAGCATCGGTGGTGCATTCGATTGCCTAAAGTTACTAGTTCATAGAATTAGCATGATACTTAAACCGTGGGAGAGCCACGCTTCGGCATGAATGGGCCGGCTCGACCGGAGTGATACCACGGCCTCACAGAAAACCGGTGTGAAACAGCGCTTACGCTGTGTTTCATCGAGTGAGTGAGGATACCGGAGGCCCATACCCCAATCCAACGCCCCCTATCCCCCTCACCATCCCCCTTCCCCCCAGGCCGCCATAGTGTGGGTCACCATGCTGCATTGTTCTTTTTCGCATTGAGGATGGTGGCCACTACTCTTGGATTCTGCTCATGCTTTCCACCAGGCAGGGCAGAGTCATTTTGGCAGCTTAAATGTAAAAAAAAATAAAAATTACCCGCTCAAAGCAGTTTATACATTTACTAGTTTTTGCCCGTTACTCCGCCGGCGTTTATATGGGTTATCGCGGTAAGGAGTTATCCTTTCTCAAGAATCAAAGTGTCTTCATGCCAAATTTCATTTAAATCGGTGCAGTGGTTTAACTGTAAAAGTGTAACAGACAGGCAGGCTTAGTTTCTTTCAATTCAAATCCGAATTTATACCTAATATTAGTACGAACATGGACTTATAAAAATTAGCAGTCGTAAGCACCGCCGATAGAAGTGAAAACTTATAATTTAGAATGTTATTTGTAAAATCAATGTATTAAATTAAAAATTTAAATTTAAATTTTCAACATCAAACATCAGCAGGTCAGTGACGCGAACCCATAAGATTAAGCCCTACCAAAAAGTGCTTAACGCGGCCAAAGAAGTTTTGTGACGTCAGCATGTCGGTGACGCGGTGACGCGAACTCATAAGACTTTCTCCTACCAAAAAGTGATCAACGCAGCTAAAGAAGTTTTCACAAAAAGTGTTTAAAATAAAAATGGATAAAATTATCATAATTAGCATCCAAGTGGTATGAACATTACTCACGCCTTTTTGACGGATTAACCCGTGATTAAACAGCAGTTATCGAGAATAAGAATATACAATTTTGTAGACAGACTGATGGTTTTCCCGCGTATGACTCAGCTGTCGTGTAGAGAGCTATGACTATGCTTTGGGTAATATGATATATGTATTTTGTTAAGAAACAGATGGTAGTGTCTTTACAGCCCTAGGTGAAGTTGAAAGATTAAATATAAGTTTGATTAAATGTAAGAATAGTTTGAATATATTAAGTACTAAATTTGCCCACGATTCTACCCGCGTACATGTCGGTCAATGTCGGTTATCGACATCGACGGCCATCAAAATGTAGTCTATGTCCGTCTATCCAGGTCCAATCTATCTCTAAATTATAAGCCATCCCAATCGGTTCAGCGGCTATGAAATCATATTATCACATACAGACAGAGTTACATTTGAATTTGTACGTTTTTAAATCTTATCCTTATTCAAAAACAGCTTTTTTTCGTTAAAGAAAATAGTATCTACCTTGACCAGACCTGCTTTTAATATATTAATATCTTTTTGATAATTCGATTATCAATTTATCGTCCAGTTCACAGACTTCTAGCAAGTATGCATGGGCCGGCTCGACCGGAGTGATATCACGGCCTCACAGAAAACCGGTGTGAAACAACGCCTGCGCTGTGTTTTACCGAGTGAGTGAGGATACCGGAGGCCCATAATCCAACCCCTCCCCTCATCCCCCCATCCCCCAAGGCCGGCAACGCACTTGTGACGCCTCTGGTGTTCCGGGTGTCCATGGCCGGCGGTGATGGCTTACCATCAGGCGATACGGCTGCTCGTTATTCCTATTCCATAAAAAAAAGTATGACAGGAAACACGTTACAATTTACTTCGCTGTTCTAGAGTAGATCAAAAGAACTTGGATACCGGTAAAATCTTTTAGTAATTCTAAGCTAAACAAATATTTTTCATAAATTGGGTCTTAATCTTACAATCGACAATTATTTTTATTAGATATAGTTAGTTTACACGTAATATTATATATAACTTTGACCTTGAAGTGTGGTTGACAAATGTTCAACCAAAATAAGCTATGTATTTATCTAATGGTTGAATAATAAATAAGACCAAGAAACACGACAGCATTTGTACTGTCATGTTTCCTTAGTGAGGGCGTGACTGGAGGCTCAATGATGCAGGCGCATTTCATTAGTCCGCCATAGTGTGGGTCACCTTGTTTTTATGTTTTCTATCAAGCAGAGTAGAGTGACTTTGGTAAACTCATGTAAAAAGAAAAAATGCGGTACGAAATATTCCTCTTTGACACAATCATGCTGAGAGGCAGTCACAATTTCTCGAGAAAAGGTTTCCTCTTTGATATCGTCATAAAATACGACCTAGACCTTAAGAAGTGAAAACACAAGGCGCTAACGTCCTATAAAACACCTGACATCGTCACCCTTTTATCTTATAAGTTAAAGATACGAAGTAAATCCTGGCGCCATTTATGTCTAGATAACAACTGATAAAGTTACAACATATTTTTCGTTTTTCATATGATAAAATGAGTATTATGAAATCCACTTCAAATGTTTTTAAACTAATGGCTACTGATGTATCATCTCTAGATATTTATTAACCACCTAAGATCGTCACTCCCCGTACCAGACTTAGGTGGGTCGGATCGATCCGTGGGTACCTAAAATAATATGGTCTGGGTTCTCTTCAAAGCAGGATGTCTGAAACCAGCCGTCAGGGTGGTTTATGGTGGAAACACCATATACTCCTGGCTCCTGAGACCGTGAGGACCAGAAGGTAAGAAGAAATTATCCAACCATACAAAAGAAGATCGTAAAATTTCAGTGGCCAAACAGTTAGGTCGTATGTCGGAATCGATCCTACTAAAACCCTACAGTGTTACGTTATATATTATAAATAGTCACACACCAACATTGTTTACACTACCTCGTTAGTCTAGCGGTTCGCTTATAAGGCTGCCGATTAAGTGGTCTGGGGTTCGGTTCCCGCATCGCACCATAAAGTGTTGTTGAGTTTTTCATACAAGAAATTCTTAATAACAGACCGGACTGTGAAAAGTAGTGGTCTCGGGCCCGTGTCTCAATGAGCACCTTAAACCCTCGGTCCTTGTTGTGATGAACATGTCTGAAAATAATTATTGGCAGGTCTGTGTCCCCAACTATACTGATAACTAGTTCCATCTATAGCGAGTAACTCCAAACACCAATCCAGTATCTCCAAATAGTAGGAATAATAAAGGTTAAGGAAGACAAATAAATAAGGTATTGGATTAGTATATATTATATTAAAGTCATAAAAATAATAGAGAATGCATAATTGTAATTAAGATTCGGCTACTACATACTTGGCGCTCACTTATTACGACTACTTGGTGCTAGCGTATAATGACTATTTGGCGCTATCGCATAACGACCACTTGGTGCTAAGATATAACGCTTAAGTTTTTTAACAATTTAAGTTTATCAGTCCTTTTTTATAACAATTTTCTACCATATTCACACAACGGCATCTGGTCTCAAACTAAGTAGAACTTACACATACTGTGAGCACTAGACGAGACAACTGATATAAATACATATACCATTTTTGTAAATGCATACATAATAAACATAGAAAACACCCGATCGGAAACAAAAATATTTTATAATAAATATTATATTTTATTTTATAAATACTTGGTTCGACCCGGGCTTCAAAAGCGAGCGCTCATGCATAGCAATCATACTGTGATTGTGATTGTGTGAATGTGAACTAAAATTGATGACAAGAGTCTGAATATTCTTTGCATCTATTTTTTTAAAAGTCTTTGCGACCCACGTTACTATTTCAGTACAAAAAATGTTTTAAAAAGTGCAAAATGTAAACGACCGCTCTTCTCACCAGTACCTAAAAGGTGAACCAGTGCTTCTTCACTATCTAAGTTGTACAAAAAACAATGTTCGAAGTTATGTTATCAACCGATGTAGCTTATCATCGCTACAAAGTTTTTATCTACTATCAGATCTAAATAGACCTTTATCATAACATCTTAGATGATAAAATCTTATCTTATATTAATTAAAAACTACAAAAAGGCTACCGATTTTACGTTATTTTTATGTTATATGACTTTCGCAAGGATCACGTATCTTGATTATTTATATTATCATAATTGAATCTAAATTAATTTCCTTCTATGTTTTTTGAGGGCACACCCCAACATAATATTGACTCAAGTTTAAATAGATAAAACGTGGTTTAGTTGTTAAAATAAAATAGAACGTAAATTCCTAAGAGCCAGCGCAGATAGGTTCTAAAGACAAAGCTATAGAAGGAGCTCGTTAAAAGCACCCTTTACTGTCGAGAACTGTCTGTCAAGCTTGTAAGAAATTTCGTCGTTGTAAGTATCGTTGTATCGTTTCTGCCTAACCTGGACCACACACTTAGAACTAAGATTTTCAGACCTAGCCCAGACATTGTAGAAGTGGCTAAAAGTTCTGTAACTAGAAATTAGTGTTTGAGGTGGAAATAATTTTCATACGTAGGCAACATGATTGCGGCCATGTTGCGGAGTTAGAGCACGTGGAACTCTGCCATCTCTTTCTGCGAGCTAGTTATGCTTGCGATGGAGATTACGGAGCGATACCGGGAGAGGTTTAGAGCTCTCCCGGTCCACCCGCAGACGACTCATAAGCGCAAGATTGAGGGTGATAGGTGGCCTCACCTGTCATAAGCAGGCCTGGGTGCGGCGTGAGCTCTATAAAGCGCTAGCACCCTATTGTAAATAGAATACGAGTGTCAGGGTTCCTACACAGGAGGTGGCCATCTACAACTCGTGGATGGCCTGAGGTACGTCGGGGTTCCAGAGATTTCCTTTCGAGGGTGCACCTGGTTCTCATGCTTTTCGTACCCGAGACGGTGTGTGGTATTTACTCGGTTTAAGTCTGACATAGTCTCCAGACTACCGTATCTTATCTTTAAAACTTACCAAATATTGAATATTTTTACTAAATTAACTATATCTATTAAATTAAATTAGTAATTAAATCGTTAAATAACATAAATTAAATCAAATTAATTTATTTGTGAATATCAATTACAATTGATAAACAATGAATCTCTATATCGTGCCAAGCCAAAATGCATACTGCGTAAATACATCTACATCAATGAATAAATAGGTTCTATTTTTCAACCTATAATCAACACTTCCTTATGAATGCCATTTACATTTCTTCATTATAAATTATAA
This sequence comes from Hyphantria cunea, assembly GCA_003709505.1. Classification (NCBI taxonomy): domain Eukaryota; kingdom Metazoa; phylum Arthropoda; class Insecta; order Lepidoptera; family Erebidae; genus Hyphantria; species Hyphantria cunea. Next base: position 210,510 of record PKRV01003263.1, on the reverse strand, counting down.
TACATTTAAAACGTTCATAGCACATTTCAATTACTGACTGCATACAAAAACATTAAATTACATAGGGCCAGCAAAACATAGTCACTACAAAACACATTAAAGCACAAAAGAATTAAAGATCATGATATTTGATTAATCCTAATTACATTTCTGGATATAATTAACTTGCACGTATTCCCTTTGTTTTATTACAAACAAATACTAAATTCCGATATCAATCACAGAACTTTGAAAAAAACAAATTTCGACTCAATTACAACTGGAAAAAGAACCTTTATTTGGTGTTTGGATTGAAATATATTTTTGCAAATGGTAGATGTCTTATGCCGAGATAAGCCCGCATATTTTTAAAGCATAATTTACAACTAAAATAATGGTTATTTGTTAATTTTATACATTCAGCAGTGCTATGAGACGTCAACGGATCAATTATGGCTAATGTGATTTGTGTTGCTCAAGAATATTTTTTTGGTCACCCGTGTTTGTATCGTTTGTAGAACGCCTGCAAAGGTGACTTTTTAAACCCAATTGAAATTAATAATGAAAATATTATTCACCTCACAGATCTATCTGATACAGGATTTCCAGATACATAGTTAAAAATATTAAATGTTCACCTTAAAAATGCCTATTTGTTTTAAAGTCATTTTACATTCAAACAAAATTTAAGAAAAAATGACTACAGCAAAACTTTACATTGGTAATACATATATGCACTAGTTATGTTAAAAAAACCCTGTAGGAAAATGTTATTTGCGTCAGTCTCGACCTGCGTACGCGCAATTAAATAATTATAAGTAATCATTGCCCACTCGCATATTATTACAGTGCTACAATATATCTACAGTCCAAAACTCGAATTAAATTTATTAATTATTTGAATTGTAATCGTCTCTTAGTGTTTTAACGAGAAATCATAAACTAGGTACCTGCGATCTGAAGGGTGTCAATTATCCTCTTACACAGAAATGTTTGGTAACTTGTAAGAGATAAGAAGTCATAACCAATGTTACATTTTTCATAATTTCATAGGTGATCACCTACACATATGTAATCCCTCGCTTGATAAGTACTGCTAGTTGTGCTCTATAGAAATTTCTCTCCCTTCGAACGTTTTTTTCTAAACTAGGTTAAGGTCGACTATAAGGCCTTTCGCACACGGCGTCGTTTCGTAAGCGTATTGTAGTACGCGCGTAGGACGAGAGCAATAAGAGTGAAGTAATTCGTGTGCGAAAGGGGTAAGTCTACTAAGATACAGCTGGACTTTGATTTTAATTTAATAATAATTATAATAATCAATGATTGCTAAAATTTCGATACCGCCTTGTACTTGTTCAGCATACTACGCGGACCCCAACATAATTTGGGAGAAGGCCCGCTGAAAAAAAAACATGTCATTGAAAAACCTAAGTACCATACAAAATGAAACTTTACGTCTATCGGTAGTTATTGCTTATTATGTACACCCGAGATCGTTTAATCGATAGCATTCGATGGATTGAAATACTAAGAACGTAATCAACTATTAATTATACCTCTATTAAGTCACAAACTGCCCTACATACCTACTGAATTATAAACATAATTGCCAGCAAATAAAATTGTACTCCCTATAGGGATTTAGTTCTAGGACTAATGGAGTGCGTCATGCGACATTTTCGACCTCACATCAATCATATCAACAGCCTTTAACGGTCCACTGGGGGACATAGGCCTCTACCTAGAAAGGAGGTTTTGGACTCTATTCCACGCTGCTTGTTTCAAGTATCTCTTGCCCTTTGCAGTGATATTGTCCTGTGTAGTTATCTACTGTGTATTAGTCACCTGTTACGACACACACATGATGTTCCAGAATATACAATTATATTGTATACGGAAAATAACACGCTCACGATAGGAAAGTACAATACTTTTAAAATACCTGCCGTTTCACCCAGATTGCAAGAGCCGTAGTCAGAAGATTACTGTGATTAAGTATCTTTCAATTGCTGTATTCGTCTAAGTATGGCTTTCTTCTTATTTCAGCGTATACATATGTATCAGCAAATAACAAGAAGTATTTTAGAAGAAGAAATATTAAGAAGATTAAAATATAATCAGAAAAGAATTCTCGCAGAATTGTGATATAAGCCCCTACGTAAAGGAGTCTAAAAGAAAATTTCAAACGTCGTATCGTCTTGTCGTCGATCGCATAATTGATTATTCTTACACAGTCTATTTTTGTTTCTATGCTAACCATCAATTTATTACATCAATGAACAGAAGCTTAATTTAAAATCAACGCAAATATTTAATCTTCATGAATAAGTTCTTGTGTTCAAGCAATCTGTTTCTTTGGCTTAGATCACTACCAGTTCAGATAGTCCATAATGAATTGACTCTTCGACGTAAGTGGAAGTTTACAAAAACTAAATTGACTAAGAATCTTCTAGGTAATCCCATCAAATTGATTTATTGATTGATTACCTACTGATAAATACGTAAGGGTAACATCGTGCGCAAAGTATTATTTTCTCCGTGTGTTCCGAGTTTCCGTATTATAACAACTTTCTATAATGTTACACCTTAGTGATTATGCAGCAAATATATAGCTTACCATTATAAGTAGTTTCATTTAATAGCTTTTAGCTGTTTTTGCGCCACTTGTGAATGATTAACTTACACTTTCTCCGTGTTACGTAAACGTAATGGGACATCTGTATTTTTTATGAAATAATCATTGAAATTCTTCGTATTAACTTCAATAGTAACTTTTTTAAATGCTCTGTTTTAGAACATATAACAACTTTCACATGTAAGAAAAATTTACAAATAATCATTTCTGTCATCTAACACAAATATGCTGAACTGTCCTAAAGAGGGGGTGGGAGGGAGGTTTGATATTGTCTCTACAGTAGTTGTTTGACGGCATTTGGCACCTGTTAAACAGACATAAACAATAAAGTAAAAAAAAACAATAGTGTAATAAACCTACAAGTACGAGAGTTTTCGAAGATTGAAGCATGTACCTTCGACGCGCCTCACCCGCTTACATCGCTTTTCTACTCTGCTAGTTTGCCCTATCTTTCATATAAAGTTATTCCGAACAAACCCATCAGATATATATTTTTGTTCATATACCTATGTCTATGATACATATTACAACGAACTGATAAAATATGTACATGCTTCCGTAATTACCGCAGTAACTTTGATTACTCTAATTGAATTTTGTAATCGACCCGATTTTAATACAGATAACTATAATGGAAAAATATGTAAACTAAATTAAAATTAATGTTAAAACTTGTAATCTAACGCTACTTTATAGATATTATAAAACTAGTAATACTCTATCATATTTACTAGTCACTCTTGTTACTGATTTGTTCTATATGCTATCGAAAGGATTGTCATGGCGCCTTTCGATAGTAAGATACGGCTTAAAATGTTTGAACATTCAATACAATTTTGAATTGCTTACTAGATGTAAGAAATTAATCTAAGACCACTGCACATGCACGTATTCATAGCAATTGTGGACACGTGTACAAATACGTACGCCCAAGTATTTATTTTTCCCTAATCTCTTTTTCGCGAGCGTTGTGGTAACTTTAGTACAATACTTTAGCGCCATCTAACCAAGGTACATAGTATTACTAAGTAACTGCATATCTTGCATCACAATATCAAAAGGTTTCACGCCTGAAAGCATATTATTAAAAATAAACAACTTTCCAACATCAGCCATTGAGCCGCGGCCTACCAGTCTTGTTCTCCTTACCTGGTCAGTATATCACCTGTTTGTGTTGGAGTGCCACGACACTCTTTGACACATACTTCTAAATGTAACAAAGGTAATAGATGAAAACGATGTTAGTTAGACCTGATGTGGAGGTTTAATCGAAAGACGGCCTTTTGTCTTCGGAATTACGGTGTCTGGACCGCACTAGTCACTAAGCATCATGCGACCAGTCCGTTTGTTAAATAGTCCATTGGTGGACTTGCCCTCTGTTTACAAAGAAGGTTTTAGCCTAATACACCACGCTGGCCAAAAGCATTTGTAGAGTGTTTATTTCTTCTCCCTTTTTTACTTCTGTTTGTAACTTACATATATTTTATTTAATTGTAAAGTATCTGTTTACCGTTTCAAAGCTGTAATTCGCGACTATTTAAACATCCTTAAAATCGGATATGTTATAAATTACCTATACATAAATCCATCCAATACAATATCAACCCATACAATATCAAGCGTATCATTAAAGGCGGCATCGGTATTGTCATCTTATCATAAATCTAGATTTCGGAACGTTTGTTTTTAGATTAGATCTTATTTGTTAAATTAATTAGATCGAATAATGCATTACTTAGATTAATATTCTTATCTCATCCATACAGATAAATAAAATCGAAGTGTCTGTTTGGAAAATTGTTTATTTCAAATTAATAACTTTCCACCAAATGTATATGAACGTTTATAAACTTACATCAAAAAAGTAATTTAAAAAAAACTGCCCGTTTTTCCTGGCTAATCTGTAGAACGCCTGGACCTATTTTGAGGACACTTTCACTAGCAGATACCGTATGATATAAGTCATAACATAGGTTACTATTTTGGAGTAGTTTTGTCTGACTGAGAATGTTATTGTGCCACGAGTTAAGCCGCGCGATTCAGCAAGTATTTCGATATATTTATGTGCGATCATTTAGATGGTTGTCTAGCCCGTAATTGTTTTATCGATATTACAGATAAGTTGGTGGCAAGTGATGAACGTAACGATTGTTTTAAAACCTAATTATGTTAAAATTACGTGTTTAGTTTTGAACAAAAACTATTGTGTATATACTATCTTTCAATATTATCTAAATTGGACAACCGTTGTTAGATAGATACTTGTGTCTGCCTGAAAGACATTATACTGAAATATATGAATGGTGAATGGATGATGAAATTTCGTATGCACTTGTTTTTATTTTGACATTGTTGATTAATATTTTTCTGGTGAGGTTAATTGTTACGTTCTGATGATAAGGCACATCCATTACCAAATTACCCTTAATTAATGGTGAATTGGTGTTTAGTTGTGGAGCAAGTTTATTTTTATTAAAGACAATGCCATATTTTCTATGGACAACGTCCCCACCCTCCAATAGACATGGGATGAACGTCAGTTAGTTCATCACTACATACAAAAATACAGAACAGTAAACTTAAATGGAAAATCAATGGGGTTTTCATACAAATAAAAAAAGTTTTAAAAGAAATGGCTTATTTCATAATAAAAATTTAACATCTGTTTGAATTTTCTATTGTACATAGTACTTTTATAATGGAATATGCGGCAAACGAGCATACGTATGGGCCTGATGGCAAGCGGTTACATTATGATCAAGCATTGGTGTTGCATTATCGATGGGTTCTGAAGCAACTACAATATTCATATCAACGTCAGTACCATTGTGGTCGGTCTTCTTCATTTACTCCATTATAAGCTTTTCGCCGTATCTGTGACATACCACCACTTCCCTTGCGGTGATTATCTATGTTTGGTTAATATCGGTCCAGCGGTTTAAGAGCTCTTTTCCATAATTATGTAAGGCATTTTTGCCGTATGATACTTCATTAAGTGCTTGTGTAAGGGGTTTTTTAAACTTTCAATTTTATAGTTGAAGTAGAGCCTTTAGTGCAGAAAACTTGTACATTCAATTATATATGTAAAAATAAAATAATCATTTTTTTCTCTCTCTCACACATAAATTATAAAGTTATAATTAAAACTTGGGGTAGACATGATATCCACAAATATCCTGGGTTGTGTGTTATTAATAAATAACATAATTAATTATTAATAAACAACGGACAACACCATTTAGTCCCAAACTAAGTATGGCTTGTATTATGGGTACTAGAAAACTGATATAAATACACATATTATACTTTTTTTATAAATATATACATAGTTTTACATAGAAAACATCCGAACTCCGAAACTAATATTTGCAGATCATATTGGTTCAACCTGGTAATTGAGCCTTATGCACAACAATTGCGTACACTACCACTGCGCCAACGAGGCATATTTCCTACATGTATATCATATGTATATACTAGCTAACCCGGCACACTTCGTACCGCCATTTTTTACGTAATTATTCCAACTCTTTAATGATTACGTAAAAAATGAATAAATATAACTATTTATTTTCCAAATTCCTGAAAAGCTTGTTTTTATTATGTTGGCCTAAGATTCCACTGTCGGGGACTTAAAAAATTTCACGCTAGCGGTTTTCTTATAATTTACCTAAATACAAACCTTGTCCTGGCAATATCAAACACATAACAAAGAGAATTATCCAATTTGGTGCAGTCGATCGGAAGTTATGCGCGTACATACATTACATTAATTCATTTGCATTTATATGTAGAGATAATATAGAATTAACGCTACCCGTAGGCGATGATGCAAATGAATTTTTTGACACTTGTATGTAAATATTGTTATTGTTTTTTAAATTATTTTTCCTATTATTTTTTCCTAGTATTTTAATTTAATTTTAATAAGGTATTATGGCATGTATAAGTTTAGATTAGTTAGCTTTATTGTAACTATTGCTAATTTTTCATTTTCTTTTCTAGGGTTCCGTACCCATAGGGTAAAACGGGACCATATTACTAGCACTTCGCTGTGCGTCCGTCCGTCTCTCCCTCCTCTCCCATACAAAAAACGTGATTTTTTTGCTCAGTATTGGTAACGGCGACGCTTGAAATGTATATGTAATGAAAGCGAACCCTTCTTGCGCGAGTTCAACTCGCACGAGGCCAATTTTTTTAATGATAAACGTAATAGTTGGATTAAACGTTTGCAAACCCGACTGAAACGAAGATGAATTTCAGCAATCAAATACTTATTATTTTCAGGATATTCCATATATAAGAGCATTGATACAATTAATTTTATGTTTTATAACAATCGTAATAACTCTTAAATAAGCCATCATAAAAATACGTCGATTTGATGAACATCTTCCTTTTTTGAAGTCGGTTAAAAATTAGTATGACTTAATTTCATGTGACATTAATTCGTGACATATAATCAACCATTAGCGAAAACACAGACATGATACATGGATTTGCTGTTGCTATTATTTATGTGCCGAAACGAACTTCTATCATTTCAACTTGTTAAGATCAATCGCAAGAATCGCAAATCAGAATTGGTTTTTAGCACCTTCGTAAGCATCACTGTAGTTATAATTATATTAGCGTTTACTTAGCGTTTACTTACATACTCGTTTTTATTGCATGCAAGGTAAATGTGCAGGCTTAAACCGTGGGAGAGCCACACTTCGGCATGCATGGGCCGGCTCGACCGGAGTGATACCACGGCCTCACAGAAACCGGTGTGAAACAGCGACTGCGCTGTGTTTCACCGAGTGAGTGAGGATACCGGAGGCCCGTAATCCAACCCTTCCCCTCACCCCCCTCCCCATCCCCCCAGGCCGGCAACGCACTTGTGATGCCTCTGATGTTACGGGTCTCCATGGGCGGCGGTAATCGCTTACCATCAGGCAATACATCTGTTCGTTTGCCACCTATTCCATAAAAAAAGTAAAAAATCATCTTGGTAACCTTTATTATTTCCTAGATTTATTGATTGGGTCGGCTACTAGTTCAATCGGTTTTACCTGAATATCAGTTTTTACACGGAGCGACTGGCATCGGACCTCCGCAACTCCAAGGGTGTTCATGACAACTGGGACCGACGGCTTAACGTGCTCTCCGAAGCACAGGCGGGAAACTTCGCCATCTTCCATACTCCGGGCTGCTATTAAGAATTTCTTGTAAGAAAAACCCAACAGCAGCCCGACCTATATTACGGCTTAGAAATACAATTAAATTAACAAATTCATCATTTGAATCTTCACAGAATCGATGTCGAAAATAGTACATATCTGGCCTCGACTATTCAAATTACAATTGGCGCCTACGTTTGTACTGATTGCCTAGTAAAATATGTTATAGAACATCACATACAAATCTATGTAGCAAGATATAAATGTAATCTATGACATTTTGATAATTTCACCAAAAATATTATAGTTATCAACGCTTATCGAGAACGTTCGTGTTCAATAGAAATCACTCATTTGTGTGTCGTCTAGTTAGATTGTGAGTTCTGTTGGAAATGGCAAGAGATATGTGTGTGTGAAAGTGAGTGTTTACTTGTGACTGAACTAATGTTAATCTGGCGACAGGTCTGGTTTTAATTTCTATTTTCATCATTTAGTTCTTTGTTAAACTTAATAAATAGTTTTTAGTAATCTTTTTATTTCCTTTCAAAGATAAAAAGTCAATCAAACATATAAATATATTAGACATGACCAAAAAAGTGATCGAATTCGTTATAAATACTAATATCTAACAGAAAATAAAATTTATTGTAAATAAATTTCAAAAAATTAATAACAACGTAGCGTACAACTAACTAATAATAACTAAATAGAAACTAAAAAATGACGAAAACAAGCTCAGTCCAGGAATCTAGAAAGCAATTCAATTAGGTTCAATTTATTTAATTCTAATCTATTGCACTATACATACATATTATGTCCCATATTAAAATATTAAATTCAAATTCAAAATCATTTATTCAATTTGAACACTAAGTGACATTTATGAACGTTAAATTGAAGCTACGGATGTAAATCATAGATCGATAAAACCAGACGCCACAGATGTACTATATTGTCAAGGTGAATCAGGTGAAAACACCTAAATCCACTCTCTGCCTGTGTCGATCCATAACCTCCAGTGATGAAGGTTATGGATCGACACAGGCAGATTATGAGAAGAACACTGGTAAAGAAACTCGTGGCCACTCTTTTTAAAAGTCAGATAATCAAATACAATAGATTACATGAAAGGTAAAGAGTATGCAAGTCAAGGCAGGCAAGCCACCTGATTTTCTTTTCATGAAATTGCTCCAAAAAGTAACGTACTACAATAAAAAAAAAGTGATACCATTGAAGGTTTGAACTTAAACATAGAAATCATTCTACACTTCTGGACTGAGCTGCTTTTTTTCTTGACATATTTATAAAATAAATACGTCCAGCGGTTTGAAGGATATGGGGTTAAAAAGAATATTACACACATACAAGATACGCGAGAAAAACATAACCCTTCCTTGGCAGTCGAGTAGAAAGTAAATTTTAACGTTCTTGTGCTGTTGATATCCTCTCTCATCAGGCATATCACTGTGTATAAAACCAACTTAATAAGTGACTGTAAGATTATACATATATAGGTAACAGTTAGATTATTATTTTAGCACAAAGAAAGAAACATTTCAAATGTAACATACAAGAAATTAATTGATTTATTAAATTTATTGAGATTCTAGTTTCACCACAACTGGAAATTAGTGTCCAGGTTTCGATTCAAATGCAAAACGTTCATATAATTGCGTTGTCCCACCTCACCAAAGAGTTGCAGATTGAAAGCATCATTGATATTGATTTAAATTCAATAACTACTCAAATATCTGAGAAAAACCGGTCCTCTCTTAGTGTAGAAATTCTTAGGGAAGACAGACGAAAAACAAAGATCATGTAAGGCTTTTTAGAATACTGAACCCTAAAACACAAACATCAACCAAATCGCAATTGAGTGTTTCATTTATTTTAATATAAACAAACGTTTCCGTGTTACGTTCGCAATTTGCGGTTTTTATTTCAGTCATTTGTAAAGTTCAAAGTGTAATCGCACGCGATCTATACTTCACTATATTTTATTTTCAGTGTATTTCCTTCACTTGCGTCATACCAAATGAATCAAAATTGCAGTACACTGTATTCCAATTACTTGTATAATAATACTTGGTGCTCTACACTGAGTTACCCGCGGCAATTGTATTTTGCACTCTGAAATATTTATGCATTGTGGGCAAATTGGGTATCTTAGTGAACAAATTCCTCCTAATCTAAACAAATAAAGTTCAGTTAAATGCATATCTACTAGATTTGGTCCCCGGATCCGCACACGTATTATGTCGGTTATCAGAACAAAAAGTATCCATCTTTTTCCAAGGTCCAATATATCTATTTACAGAAATTCCTCTAGGTCCGTTCAATTGTTTTGCCTTGAAAGAGTAACAAACAGGCCGACCAAGTTGCTTTCGAATTTATTATATTAGTATGGAGTATAAAACTATCAATGAAGTTAAAATGCCATAAAATGTACGAAAAAAGTTGCAATTATAATTAATCTTAAAAGAAAAAATCACCTTAATAGGTTCGATCGAATTACTCTGAGTCGTAATTACCAATAAACTAGTGAGAACTCAGCGACCTTTATTAAAAAAAAAATATTTCGGACATTTAATACACAATGCCATCTAGTCCCAAATCAGACATAGCTTGTATTATGGGTACTAGACAACTAATATAAATACAAACATACTTTTTTTAAATACGTTCATAATATAGATAGAAAACACCCAAACTTCAAAGAAATATTTGCAGATCATACAAACATTTAGTCCGATCCGGAAATCGAACCTGAGAACTCAAGTACAGGCGTCGCTTACGCCACTACTGCGCCAGCGAGGCAGTAAATAACTAATAGTTCCTACGTAACTAATGTAGACAAAAATTAAAATAATCAAGAGCAAATGTGGCTAGTTGCCGACATCCATTCTTTAGAAAGACATATGTTATTTGAAACCGAAAAAGGGATGTACTTAACACTTACATACAAATTTAATTCTTATTTGTACCCTCTCTAAAATTCACAATAATTATTCTAGATTATCTCTAAGCTTTGTGTTCGTTGTTATTCATTTCTAGTGTGAAAGCTAAGTAAAATCTAAGATAGGTTAGGTGACAGCAACATTGTAGAGTATGAGCTCACCGTATATGTGTATAATGTGCTAATGTGTGTAACGTGGATAATTGAGGAAATGAGACTATAACATTGTTCTTGGAACAATGAGTGACTTATCATGGCAAATTAAGTGTAATTATTAATTTTATTATTAGATTATTGTTAAGTTGACTGTGTACTAGTTTTTACATAAAGGCTCTAAGAGGTGCTAAGTAATTAATACGACATGTCGGCCTTATATTCAGACTTATGTCATCATTAAATAGTGGCTAAAACCTACTTATCCATTTAAACATTTTGTTTACCAAAAATATATTTCTTATTAAACTATGTTTTGTTAACTTCCCCACAACCCAAGGCCATTTTTTTAAACAATTCCAGTATTAGGAATATACCCATGCTGTGTCGTGGGGGACTACAAACATACATGAAACGGACACAAAGAATACCCAGACTCACAATAAGAATTTGTGGATCATAATAAATGATGGGACATGTGGAATTTGAACCCGCAACACTTGGCGTTGTAGAAAGCGGCGTGGCGGCTCCTTAAACTACTATGCCAATCATGCAGTCAAATATATACTAGTCAATACCATACATAATATACACTAAATCAAAAGTCAGATCAATCATTACTTAATTAAAACCGAGTTCGTCCACCTACTGTTTAAATATTTTGTTCGCCAAAAATGTATTTCCTATTTAGTTATGTGTTGCTAACTTCCCCACTGCCCAAGGCTATTAATTCAAATGAATAAAATTATATAAAAAAAATAATTAGTAATCACAAAGAAGACATAAATCTATTGTCAAAATCCACACAACCCCATACTATCCATTATAATATTATAAACTAGCTGAGCCCCGCGTCATTACCCCCGTGGTACAACAACTTTCGCGGGTAAAACCGCGAGGTGAAGCTAGTCTAAAAATAATAAGCCTAATTTACTCTTTATATCATTAACTATCTGCTAGTGAAAGTCCTGTCAAAATCGGTCCAGTCGTTCCAGAGATTAGCCGAAACAAACAGACAGACAGAAAAAAAATCCTCCTCTGTTTGTAACGCTTTCATGGATAAACCGCTGCTACGATTTCAATGAATTTGTCATGGAGATACTTAGATTTTTGAGGAGGGTCACTAAAGGTAGACTAGATACTCTTTGCCGCGATAACTGATATACACGCTGGCGGAACCACGGTCAATTTTAAACGTGGGAGAGCCACACTTCGGCATGATTGGGCCAGCTCGACCGGAGTGATACCATGGCCTCGCAGAAAACCGGTGTGAGACTACCAGAGACCCAACCCATCCCCCCTATCCCGCTACCCATCCTCCGTAGGCTGACAACGCACTTGTGAAGCCTTCGGTGTTGCGGGTGTCCATGGGCAGCGATAACAGCTTACCATCAGGCAATACCTCTGCATAAAAAAGAAAATTGCTAGTGAGAGATCAATACATTGAGTTGGTATGCGATCTGTAGATTTAGTTAGGTATTCACTATGCTATTTAATTTAATGCATAAGTACATAGTAGGTAAAAAGTTTTGATGTATTTATTAACAATTCTGAATTTTAAATTTCCATTCCACCTAATGCTTTTTACAGTGTTATGTTTCACATCCATTAGATTTTACAATACAAATAGAAAAAGTTCGGATAATCACGAGACTTATAGCACTCTGAAGGGTCCGTAAACCTACCAGTAATAACTTTGTACATTCATTGTTTATTCATTTCGAAATAAATTAAAAAATAGTTTTGTTCTAAATCGTAATAATTTGTCGAGATACGTTTGCAATTACATTAATGTTTTTTTTTACTTTAATTTCATAGTACTACATAGAAACAAGGTTTCGGGACCTTACTTCTTTCGCTAAGTCTTGGTACACCTGCAAGGAATTCAATTTTACTGACATAAATTATTCACCTATTACACTTGACACTTCACGTCACTTGTATTAACATTCGAACCGGGCCCCACCGAACGGAACCCAAAACAATCCAACCATAAATAAACATGACACAAAAACCACAACTCAATTATAATTATGTTTAAAGCGAGCAAAAATTATTATAGATGATTATGTACGTGCTATTTTCCCGAAGCGTAGGTAATAACTACCAATTAGGGACATAACACCGTAATCAGAGATCAATTAACTTAATTACATTAAGTGAATTAAACGACAGAATTGATTGCAAGAAACTGAGGTCAAATGATCTTCATAATAGCTGTATATCACGGAAACTATTTATGTAGTTCGATGTTTTTATTAAACTGAATAAATGTTTTCAAATAACGCATCAATACAAAGAACTGTATTGAGATCATAGTATATTTATTGCTTCTTATTCATTTAGTTTATTACTCAGCAAATTTCAGAAACATCATCAGCCTATCGCAGTCCACTGCTGGACATAGACCTCTCCAATTTTACGCCACTTAGTTCTATCTATGGCTTCTCGCGTCCAGCTCCTGCCAGCCGTCTTGCGCATTTTCAGAAACGGCTGTCTAAAAAGGTTATTGATAACCGTACCTATAGCTATTAGCTATCTGAGGTTTGCATTAATGCCAAGTTGTAAGGTGTCGTGGTTGTAAAAGTGTCACCGGTTAAGTGATTTATAGCCCATAAAAAGCACTTTTCTTCTCTTCACTTTCTAAGGCGCTCATAGCCCAGTTGCACTCGGTGATTAGAAACAATCATCGAGGGTAAGCAACGATGGCGCGGTCAGTACCTAGATGGGTGACCGCTGGTGGCATGTTCGTCTCCGTGATTCGGAGGTCACGTTAAGCAGTCGGTCCCGGTTGTTATCATACGATAACAGTCGTGAAGTTTAGTTGGAGGCCTTCGGGCGGCTTAAAAACATCCAACGGCAAGATTTACGTAGCCACAACGTATTCTTGCCAGTCCCCAACCCGCACTTGGCCAGCGTGGGGACGTATGGCCTTAACCCTCTCCTGAGAGGAGACCCGAGCCCGGCAGTGGGACATTATGGGTTGTTGTTTTTTGTTTTTTTTTTTTTTAAAGCACTTTTCAAACCCACATTACTTTAATTATATAATTACTATTTTATGAGATAATGTTTCCAACAAGAGTACATTTATCTCTCTTCTTTCTCATTTTTGGTATAGAAGTAATGGCTGTGAATCTAGATAGATTCAATACATACTATACAATTAAATTCTAAAGGGTACATACATATCCATAATTTGTAAATATAGCAAGAATCTTATATCATAGACTATAGAAAATTTGCATTATTATACAGTACCTACCTACTTGTTGGCATTGCAGTCAAAGATCAACAAATTAACTGCAATAATTTTATCGCAAATGCAATCACGTGTACACCAGATGCAGGTACAATGTTTTGTAATTCAAGATTTGTTCATTAAGAACAGAAAAATTCAATATAATTATGTGTACCGAAACCAAAATGGCTGCAAGAAATATGTAAAGGGTATTCAAATTTTAAAAATAAATAAAACCTTAGTGTAATTACAATGAAATTATGTTGTTAGTAATATGTTTAATCACATGCATTTAAAAGTAATGTTAAAGCTATTATTTGTGTGAATCGGTAGGTTCTTTTAATCTGTTTATATAAAACAAAGATTTTAGATATACTGGATAATGGAAGAAAATTCGGGTAATCACTGTGAGATGACAAAGACTAATTTCAACAAGTACTAAATTTTTTTTTTGGATATGTCAATCTGTGCCGATGTCGATAATTCTGCCAATGACATATGAATGTAAGAGATTAGGTGTTAAAAAATACAAAGATAGCAAAGTGAAGAAGGAAGAAGGAAAATTTTAAATAACAGTCACAATTCCTTGCTTTTTAAAAACGTCAGTAAAGATGGCTGTCAAAAGCTGTCAAACTGCCGATTATACTATTATTACAAATAAGAACCCTTACAAACCTTTCGGAATGCGTATTTTTTATATTTGACAAGTCCATTAAATAGAACTTATTACGTAAATAGTAAGATTAATGACTATTCAATAAAACACTTTTTTAATAAACATGTTAAACATGCATCATTACAGCACAAAAAGCTAGAAAATAGCATAATTGAATATTAAACAATTAAAGTTTCCGTTGAAATTAAACGGTTTTCTTATACGTGTAGACAAGTGAATAGGACTGCAAGTATGCATTTTGATTAGGCCCACCGTTGTGTAAAAAATGTCAGACAGATGTTGTTACTATAAAATGCTGCGACAAATCATTGCTTTTAGTGAAAAAATATGTTTAAAGGACGTACTTTAAAGACTTTGACCTTCTATATTATGCGTAAAGTATAAAAAGGTCTATATAATATATAGAAGGTTCATTGTTCAAGTTCCTTAAGTAATTTAACGGCTAACCTTTTTTTTATAAGCTAAGGAACAAATGAGCGTTAAGATAGCCAATTTAAGGGTCACAAACTCTTTAGGTTGTAGTCTCCTGGATACCGTGGGCATGTAGGACTAATAACGGCTAACCTTTTCTTTATAAGCTAAGGAACAAATGAGCGTTAAGATAGCCAATTTAAGGGTCACAAACTTTTTAGGTTGTAGTCTCCTGGATACCGTGGGCATGTAGTACTAAAGCGCGGCCTTTGAGATGGTACGCTTTTTTCTTTAAGATTTGACCATTAAATAGATTAAAAGACCACACATTTTATTTTCGCCACGGATTCCATGTACATCGCATACGTTTCCTTATGAAGCAATGCAAACAGTTCAAAATATGTGTTTCCTTTCCAAAGTGAAATACAGAATTAGGCTATAAGCTCTACATTAAAGGATTAAACTCATTCCTAAAAGTTTATCTATCTCTCTTTCCAGATTATTTCACCCAAAAACAAGATTATCAGAAGTACACGAACAGCATGGGAATATCGGAAGCTCCAAAAGACGACTCACCTAGAACCACACCTGAACTATCACGAGCAGACCAGTCTCCTTCAGACAGACCGATCCCAGGATCAGCAGACAGCGACGACGCAGATGAATATCCTCCAAAACGCAAGCAGAGGCGTTATAGAACAACATTTACCAGCTTTCAACTGGAGGAATTGGAGAAAGCCTTCTCGAGGACTCATTATCCTGATGTATTTACACGGTAAGTGTTTTAGGTGTCCAATGTGCGTTTTTTATTTCATTCCAATTCGTTTAGTTTCAGTTCCTCTAATTCAATGAACATCCAAGAGATAACTTTCGCTTCTAATACTCTCTCTTCGGGTTTGATTTTTTACTGATCTAGTTACCAACCGACTACTATGCCTAGTTATGCCTAGTTTGGAATTATATTGGCTACGCGTGAGATGTGTGATTTAGTGTTTGGTGGTGTGTCTTTATCTTTAACTAACTGAGCCGCATAACTTTGTCTATGTATCACAAAAATAATAAATTCGTCCGTCCATCCGTTTTTACAAAATTTTTCATTCCTGCTTGGCTCCAAATGGTCGTTTCTTGATACTATACAGCCTAAAGCTAGCCTCAATAAAAGTGTCGTTCAAGTAAAAAAGTATTAGCAAAGTTAATCCAGTCGTTAACGCGTGATGCCGTTATCAAGAAAAATAGAGATGTATTTTTATGTTGCCAAGGTACTTAATTGTCTGTTAATTGGATGAAACAAACATATTTTACTTTTTATTAAAAATATCTCAGCCTATCCCTTTCTTGAGTACATATTTATATTATTAGTAATAGAATTGTGTAATGAATAGTCAATGTGTAAATGTAGTTTTTCGATAATTTATTTAGTTATATATATTCGGTTTTTGCTTGCCTTAATCATATAGTTTTTATTTAGCTAATTCAGGTCGTATAAGTTCAAGTTATGTGCTGTGATTTGAACATGAATTTAACAAACAAGTAGCTAATGAAGTATTGTAATATAGTTTTATTCGAGTTAAAAAAAAATATAATCATTAGCAGAATGGTGGTTTAACCTTATCAAAGGTAAAAAACCGAACAAGTCTTTGACTAGTCGCCTATGATACATAACGTCTGATATTTCTCTGGTATTGAACCACATTTGCTACATCCTAAAAAAATAATTCAGGCATTATTTATGTAATTTTTAATAATTAATTTTCACATAAAAATATATTGATTTAAATAAAAAAAAAAGATCTGACCTTAGAATAATAAATAGTTTCATTATTGCACATATTTTTTACCTAAAATGCTCTTTGTATTTATAGTAAATAAATGACGGCCATCGATTCTGGATATTACAGCTCCATATAGAGAAGTCGTTCCGTAGACAAAACTAGCACCTTTAAAACATAAAATTATTTTTGTGAGACAAACTGAGTGCCAATTACAAGGCATTTTCTCTACACTTTATATTGATTGATGTTGTAAGAGGTGACCAGAAAATTATACACGTTGCCTGACTTGAGCCACCTGTATTATAATAACTTAATTATCTGCTTGTCACACTGACATTACAATAAATAGGTATTTGTTACGGACGAGACTTTGGATTTGCTACTTTTAAGGCCCTTCCACACAAGTGCGTTATTATCGGTCGATATTATCGGATACGTTGTTGCAGGACGGAAGAACACAAGGTTCCTAATTCTATTGTGTCATTATTATCGCAGCAGTATGTAACACTTGACTGCTTGTATGCGACTGCTGTGTTTGAGGTCTCGGGTTCGATTCCCGGTTCGGACTAAATGTTTGTATGATCTGCAAATGTTTGCTTCGGAGACTGTTCCCTATGTATAATACGTTTGTGTTTATATCAGTTGCTTAGTTTGGGATGGTGTATTAGATGCCATAAATATTTATGAATATAATTTATTTATTTATTTGTAACCGTGTCAATACCCAATGTACTGAAAGCAGACATCGCAATGACGTATTCGGTATTGTAGTTGATAGTAACGCACCTATGTAGGGGAGCCTTTCTGGTAGGGGAATATGGTAGAGAATGTTCATTAAATGGTTTTGTTGCCTACGTTGCGTTTATTTGACTCCATCAGTTTTAGGGGAGTGAAGATTATTTTAATGTAAAGCCATGGTATCATCCCAATCAAGCCTTATCGGTGAAATAGTTAATATCTCCAAATAAAACTTATTTAATTAAAACAATTATTTCAGATATGCTTTATCTTTTTTTAAGCATCCGCAAGAGGAATATGTCGCGGGTACTTTACAAACATACATATAATGTATACATACTACAAGCAGTCTTTTGAAATACGAATAAATATATATAATATTGATAGGGGTGCCATATAAGATGTAAGTGGCTAATGAATTGACGCTTAGGATTTGTGAATGAATGTGTCATTTACAAATTAAAACATGGCATAATCTTGCATTTCTTATAAAGCTTAACGTTACTTATGTAATAATTTTCAACTATGTATATGTTTTTGTTCTAGAGAGGAGCTTGCTATGAAGATTGGTCTAACAGAAGCGAGGATTCAGGTAAGATACAACATTCAGCTTTACCCAAACTATTTTACCATCTAAAATGAACCTTGCATGACTAGAAAATAAGTCTAAAACGATTCCTTGTATTGACTCTTTATTTATCTTCTCTTTCTTTGCATAACCAACTTAATACACATGTATTTAAACGACCACATACTGTACTGTGAGTACTGGGGAGGAAATAATGCACATCAACCTCTAGAAAGAGACATTCGGCTAATTTCGGATTTGTAGAGCGCTGTCCCTTTCGCACGACATTTCACGTTTGTCAAACGACTGACAAAACGTAACACATCTATATGCACAACACATGGAACTACAAATCCGAAAAAATGGACAACGCTCTACAAATCCGAAATCAGCCGAATGTCTCTTTCGATATGTGTTATTTTTTGTCCAGTACTGTAACACATATTCAACTTAACACGATGCGTTTTTAATGTGAGTGATAGTTACCATTTTCGCAATCAAATACCAAATTCCAAAAAACTTCAGTCATTGTGAAGCTGCATCCTTCGGCTTTGAAAGGTGTGAATGCATGTTCACTTACTTCCGAACGTCTTTTGACCTAATTGAAAACCATAAATTATAAATAACATGTACTATCAAAATTGAAACGTGACCCACGTTAAGTTTCTTCTTAGTTTGATGAGATGACAACAAGCTAATCAGCGCCAATCGTGTAATTTTGCATTTCCATAGTAACGTCCTTGTTATCTATCATTTAATTACACCGAGAGTTATCTGTATAGTTCCCTTATACAAAATATGATTAATATTGTTTTATCAAATATATTATCTACTGCAATGGTGATAAATGTTAAAATTGCATTGATTTAATAATAATTATAATTTTTATTTCCCAACGTAATTTTAGTACATAGCACATAATAGATAATACAGAATTAAGTTTAGCCAGTGCATACAATCAGTGGTTAAATAGAACGCTGTCTGCTAGGTAGGTTTTGAAAAAACCTGAATTAAGGAGTCATCAACATCATCATCAACAACCCATAATGTCCCACTGCCGGGCTCGGGTTTCCTCTCAGGAGAGGGGTAAAGGCCAAGTGCGGGTCGGGGACTGGCAAGACAACGTTGTGACTACGTAACCTTACTGTTGGATGTTTTTAAGCCATCAGAAGGCCTCCAACTAAGCTTTACGACTGTTATCCTATGACAACAACCTTGCTTACCGTGACGTCGGAATCACGGAGACGCTCATGGTAACATGCCACTAGCGGTCACCCATCCAGGTACTGCCCGCGCTGTCGTTGCTTTATGATCGTTTCTAACCACCGAGTGCAACTGGGCTATGAGCGCCTTAAGGAGTAACAGTCCCAAACTCCATGCGGTGGCCAATTCTCCTCTCCTCCCCTAAAGGATCTTCGACCACTATTGACGTAGTTCGCTCAATATTTAAAACGTCTTAAGTACGGTTTGACGGCTTCGAACGATTTATCGATCAAGTGCGTAATGACTCAAGTTTGTCGATAGTACATTAGTATTAATCCATCTTTAGGAGAGACTTATGTTGAGCATTAGAGTGTGAAATTCTGTTAATGATGATGAGACACATTTATTTGACATTTAAAATATAAGTGAGTACATATGAGTTACTTAAATTATTGCTAAGACTTGTTTGTATTATTGTAGTAGTAAATTCATTAGGTCTGCATTGTATGGCGTAAAGGTCAGGACCCACTAACTTGGTATGCCGTAATGCAGTAGAACATTGACATGGCAAGCATTTGCATAATGCCGGTTGTAGTGTTGCAGCTTCACAGTTATAGCAACATCTAAAATTATGTATTATAATTAATATATTGTATTGTAATTTATGTATAACTAAGTGTTTAGAATTCACAATATTCCCTCATAAATTATCACTGGCAAATTAGGTATTATTGAATGGTATTTAATTTTATGCACTACCTATATCCTGCGGTATTATAGGTATTAGTATTATCTTTGGTTTTCATTTTGTTTTCTTTTTCTAAAATAAAAACAGACAAAGTTGTTCATTATAACATTAGTTATCTATCCGTGAAAGTTCCGTTTAAATCGCTCCAGCAGTTACTGAGATTAAGCAGAGCAAATGGACAGGCAGACAAAAGATTTTAAATTGAATTGTTTTTTTTATATAAATACCGTATTTACTTTCATATACACGTAGTGCAAAGCTGTAATTTTGAAGTTACAAAAAGACACTTCAATTTTTTTTTATTTCTATAGATTCTTGCTCATAAAACATAATTTTGTGATAATTATAATAAGAAACATGATCACAAAATTTTCTTTTAAGAAAAAAAATTTAATATTTTAGAAAAATTATTCATTTTCATTTTTTTTTGTTGACCGTACTTGCCCGAGACAGAATATTTTTGGTGAAATACACAATACACTAAATATTTTATTCAAAAACAATCATTATGAAATGTGAGGAACCCGTGGCCGCGATCCCAGAGTTCCCAAGATCAGGAAGATTTTGGCAACGGTTAACTCCCTCATTCACAGTTAAAAGTATATCGCTGTCCACGACTAAAAGCACCGACTTTCTTGCTTATATAGTTCTAAATCATCCAAACAATCAGATGATACTTTCTTCTCACCACTAAATAAAAGTATTTCCTTTAGCAATTTTTTCGCAATCGCTCGTGTTTGCACCATTCCAAGTACCAAGACAATGTCAGTAAGCATTCATTCCCATGGCCCGAGGATTTGTCGTTATAACCTTCAATCAGACAGGACCGAATCGAATGAGACATAGAATCGACTGCGGTGATAACTATAATAAACAACCACTACATTCATCAATGAAACTAACTCTGCTTATGGATATGGCAATTCTAAAACAAAGTCGGAATAACAAATGAACATTTAAATTTAAGGCATTAATGTCTAACAGCTGTAAGGTTAATTTATATTACGGTTAGGCAAGATAGTAAGTATGATGGGAGAGGGCTATGTCCAGCAGTGGAAAACGACAGATTATTTATGGCCGCATACTAATTTTACCGGTTTCACCTGAATATCAGTTTTTCCACGGAGGGACTGGCATCGGACCTGCGCAACCCTGAAGGCGATATGGTTTTTTTTATGAGACTGTTGTGCCCCACTGCTAGGTAAAGGCCTCGTCGTCAGCGTCCACCCTGAGGCACCCCGTGTTCCAGTGTAAGACAGCTTTGGCCCATCGGTCCGGATTCATACGATATATGTGTCCGGCCCAATCCTATTTCAATCTGGCAGTCTTCTTGCCAACATCCGCGACTTTTGTTTTGTAACACAGCTCTGTGTTTCTAATATGCTGTCGCTTGAAACCCAATATGCTGCGTTCCATTGCTCTTTGGAAAACCTTGAGCTTGGACCTTCGACCATCTGTTGAAAACCAAGTTTGGGCACCGTAAGCTAAGGATGAACTGAATCAGAACAATTATGCATTAGAAGATTTAAATTGTAGTCAGTGTATTTGAAGGCACCGACTTCACCGTTATGATTGTCAAAGATGTTCTCATGATAGGCTGATGGCTGGTAGAATGATGGTAAGAAATGTAGCCTTCCGCTATACATGAACAAATGTAAAATTTGAAATTTTTGGTTACAGGGTCGGAATATGATGATTTATTTTATTTTTATTTACGAGGAAGGAAAAACATCTGGAAATATAATACGTAAATGGCCTATAACATTATGTGAAAATATTTAAATAGATCTACTAGCTATTACTTAATTCTATCAAATTTAGAGTAATGATAACCTGCTTAAAAATTAAAAATGACCTTCTGTCTCTGCGGGGGTCGCACTAAAATTTATGACTGTTTAATAAATAGACATTTTGTCATAATATAAATTGATACATTAGGGTTAATTAAAATAAAATAACTTGGATATTAAATTTTAAATTAAAAACTTTTTGCAATACGAAGTGACCATTTAAAATATAGCCTTGCGTGACGGAATATATAATTCTTATATCGCGTCATGTTTTTATGAGTAATAAATTCACATACTACTACATGATACTAAAATACTTAATGAAGATTTTATTGGCGACACTTTTGAATTGGTTTGCATACTTTATTAGTTAATAAAGTGTTTTATTATTTTAATTATAAGTTTATAATAAAAAAATATGTTGTATACTTGAAATGAAGGAAATTGTTATTATTAAATTTGTTGTATTGTTAAAAAACTAAGGAGATGCTTGAATATGAATATGGTGACCACTAATCTTGATTTCTAGTTATGCTTACCATCAAGCAGAGAAGACTCACTATGGCAGGTATATGAATTAGAAAAAGGGTATAAGTATGTACACACACACACAAACACAAAAATAGCGGCAACAGTCACCATTACATTACAAAAGAACAATACTTATTTCTTCTAACACAACTGAGAATCTAGTGTGAGTTTATTTAAATAAACTTATTCTTAACGCCATGATGAGAAAGTTTGACGTTGCGATTTCAAAAGATAATTTTATTATAAAAACCGTTTAAGCGATATCTTTTTATAAGTTAATCTTTTATTATAGTCGTTCGAAATGCATCCCTGTGTTTTTTGTAGTAAGATAGAGCCTACTGACTTTTCCTTTCTTTTTTAAAAAAAACTACCATCACCAAACTCCAACTGAAGATAATCTTTAAAGTCTCTTATTCAGTACGGTCCTTTAATAACAGAACGAAACTCACTTTACTATAAATGGTTTATTTTGTGCACAGTCAAAGCGATCATTCGAATACAAATTAGTGGCACAAATAAAGTTTTCGAACATGCCAGCTCTATTGAACTTATTGACTCGAGGTAGCATGAATCGATTCATATAATTCCATAACAAATCTTGTATTGTGACTGAGTTTATTCATTACTAGTTTATGCCCGCGGCTCTGCCCGCGTATATCTCGGTTATCGCGGCAAATAGTAGCCTATGTGCTATTCTGATGCATCAGCTATATTACTGTAAAGTTTCATCCAAATCCGTTCTGTAGTTTTTGCGTGAAAGAGTTACAAACATCCTCACAAACTTTCACATTTATAATAAATAAATAAATATTTTCGGACATTTTAACACACAACGCCATCTAGTCCCAAACTAAGCAGAGCTTGTACTATGGGTACTAGATAGCTGATATTAATACATGTATAATTTTTTTTGTAAATACTTACATATTATACATAGAAAACATCCAAACTCCGAAACAAATATTTGCAGATCATACAAACATTTGGCCCGACTCCGGAATCGAACCCGAGACCTCTAGCACAGCAGTCGCATACGCTACCACTGCGCCACCGAGGCAGTGTGTAAAATATTACACGCTTACATACAATCTATACTAATAAGTATAGATTGTATTAAGGATTCTATTTAACCAGCACCACCATTAGATTTGATGGTGACGTATGTGTTAGCGTTACATACATACAGTGTAAACGGTACAATAAAAATATATAGTTAAACCAAATAATAGATAACATTTGTGTTACCAGCGGTCAACACTTTCTTAGTAACTCTGGCAGCACCACACAGTAAAAAAGGAAGACAACTGTATTTAATAACCAAACATTTTTTTTCTTTTTTTTTTTCTTAAAAAAGACAACTCCCGCATTAGGAATATATGTTCCTGTGTCACGGGGATCTTTACAAACATACATAAAACGGACACAAAGTACACCCAGGCTTAGAACAACAATTTATGGATCACACAGAGTGTTGTCCCATGTAGGATTTGAACCCACAACACTTGGCGCAGTAGGAAGCGGTGTGGCGACCACTGAAACCACTAGGCCAACCGTGTAGTCATTATAATTTTGAATCGATTTTGTACAGTATCGTTAATAAAAAAAAAAGAAATAATGTGTTTCTCGCCTCTTACAGGGTGTTATAATCGATTCTAACCAAACAAAATGCCGTGACTTCAATCGCTCTGATAGGTGTTCAACTTAACATGGCAGATTGCTGTATTTAAATATGTTAAATATCACGTGATCTGGGCCCAATTGAAAACCAGAGTCAGAAGCTTTGTCTGACAATGCTGAATTGGGTCCATTTTTGGCATTTTCCAAAACTATTGTATTACTTTTTGTTGCGAAAAAATATTTTTCTTTTTTCTTTCTTATTTTGTAGTTATAATTTTGTTAAATAAATATTAATCTTGCTCTAACTATGAAAATAAATACGATTTTTATACTTTATGAACGCCATTTCATCAGCTAAACACGTAATGTTAGTGATTCTTCGTGCCTGCCTATTGTTATTTAAAAATACAATATGATTTTCCATAACCTTTTCTTTTTTAATTCAACTATTTTAATTTAATTAGCTGCTCCTCAATAAATCTTAGTAGATCCATTGTATTTTTGTATTATTTCGATTTACTTACCTAGCTATCATTTAGGAAATCCATAAATAAATCACTTAGTTCTTCTTCTTTTGATGGAATGGCATCCAGCTAATCAGCTATTTCTGCCAATGTCAAGAGTTTCAAGTCTTCAAGTCTTAGTCTTGTTAAAAATAATGATAAAAACTATAAAAAATGTAGATGAGATGAAATGGGGACCGTCTTTCTAACAAATCACTTAAAGAATTTATGCACGAAATACAGAACGTTATGTCATTGTTGTCAAAAATTACAAGGCTGCCATTTTAACCAAAGAGATTACTTTGTCAAGAGCGTTGTAATACGTTCACTTTTTAAATTTAACGAACAAAGAACAATTGTTGTTCAGCCTATACTTTCTCGAAGGTAGCAAACATGCAATTCTCGTGTTTAACTCGAACACATTGTTGCTAGCTTTAAACACAGTAATTATTTACAGTGTGACGTGTGGTACAAGGTTACTTCGAACAGGCTTCGACCACCTCTAAAACAGTGTGTTTACTTCAATTATTGCAACTTTAAATTAACTTGCGTATGAAAAATATGTTGCTATTTCACGGCTAAACTGCTGCACCGATTTCAATAAAATTTGATATGGAGATATTTTGATTCTTGAGGGAGGATATTGCTTACTTTTTAACTCGATAACTTACATACACGCAGAAGGAATTATTTATTTTTACAACAATAATTATTTATATG
Source organism: Hyphantria cunea (assembly GCA_003709505.1). Lineage (NCBI taxonomy): Eukaryota > Metazoa > Arthropoda > Insecta > Lepidoptera > Erebidae > Hyphantria > Hyphantria cunea. The sequence goes on along the minus strand of PKRV01003263.1, from coordinate 185,110 downwards.
GCATCATCAATAAAAAGCTATCCATATAAACTATGCTATAATTTAAATGCAAGAAGGAACTGACCAGCTGGATTAAACTTTTGTCTTGTGACGACGCGGAAATGCTTTTGCAACATGTATACTAGTAGTACACTGCCTCATTGGTCTAGCGGTTGATGTATGCGACTGCCAATCAAGAGGTCTCGGGTCCAAATCCCAGGTCGGGCGAAAAGTGTAATTGTGTTTTTCTGATTTTAGAAATACTTAATAACAGCTCTGAGTTTGGAAGTAAATCCCCGTGCCTCGGAGAGCACGTAATGCTGCCGGTCCTGCGCCTGATCTCTCTCCGATTGTGTCAGTTAACCGTCCCATCGGTTTGCGCACACACTAGTGCACTATAATATCTGCGTAGTTGGCTGGTCTCCGTTGAGACTGGCCGCCGTGGCCGGAATTGGCTAGGAGAACATCATTGACACTCATCCACTTATGCCATAGTTAACCAGACGCAGGAAATAAATACTCTCACTTACTCACACTCACGTACGCGCACGCCCTCTCGTGCATGAACTTACACGCACACAAACACACAGACACACACACAACCTAGCATCTATAAAATAAATATAAGTTTCACATGTTTGTTATGAAAGAGTGGGGTCTCCTGACACAAGCAACTCCAGCTTAAAAGGAGGTTCCCAAGACTTATTTCTTTTATGATAAGTAATGTAATTATATATAAATAAATTTTAAAAAGAATTGCGGCCAAAGGCTAGTCTACTGTGTGTACACTGCGTACATACCCACATCTTCATCCCCGAAGAGGTAACACAGACCCATTAAACATTCTCGTTTGACGACTATAATATTACGCCTACTAACTATATAAAGTGTCTTTCAAATAGTTTTAATCACAGCCTTACAAGCAATTTACACATATATTTACACTAGTGATCGCCTAGCGGTCGAAATTCTTCCATTTTTAGTGCTCTTAGCTTTCGAAACTTCCACTCGGTATAAACTTTAACTATGCCAAATTACTCAACTCGCATAGTTTTCGTAAAAAAGATCAAAGTTTTTGCTTCATGTATTAATATATATATATACTTCTATGTTACATCTGGCCCATAGTCATGTACGGCTGCGAAGCATGGACCTTAAAAGACGATACAATGAGACGCCTACAGGTATTTGAAATGTGGTGCTACCGTCGCATGCTTCGCATCAGTTGGACGCAAAAGATCAGAAACGATACTGTGCTTCAGCGCATTCACATGCCTAATATACTAATGCAAAACATCAAAAAGTGCAAATTGAATATCTCGGCCATGTGCTTAGGCACGAAAGATATATGCTGCTTCAACTGATAATGATGGGCAAGGTGGAAGGGAAGAGACGCGCTGGACGTAGGAAAAAATCATGGCTACGTAATATCCGAGAGTGGACCGGTATCGCCTCCGTTGAGAAACTGTTCCGCCTGGCCAATGACAAGGAGGAGTACAAGAAGCTGACGGCCAACCTCCAGGATTGAAGAGGCACCCGAAGAAGAAGAAGATTAA